>JAZGTH010000029.1:1320000-1772500 GCA_036877525.1 Chromobotia macracanthus
GTTGGTTCGCACAGGTGGGTTGACATGGAAACCCGAGGGCATATTTAGGGACTGTATAATTGTGTGTGAGTTTTCAGAAAAGATTTTTCCTCTTAGCGGGGAGTTTGTGTCATCTAGAGAGTGTTTGCCTTTAAATTCACATCTCTTTTATTGTAGTTTGTTAACAAGAGCCTGTCTCTCATCTCTGTTATCTACCCTGTAAACAGCACATCACCTCTGCTGGGTTTGTGGCGTGTCTGCGTGCAGTGTCAGAGCAGTAATGCGAGCATGTTTGCAAGCGTGAATGTTGGAGGTAAAAAGATGTGTTTACATTCAGCTCTACACTGCTGGTGTGAAATGAGTAAGGTCTCTGGGCTGGCTGTGGGCTTTTGCATGTTAATCCTGTTTGGGAAAGTGTGCTGAAGCACACCAGCTCCCGTTGAGTTAATGGACATCTCTTCTTTTCTCTCTACTGCTTGTGTTTCTGTTTGTGGGTTTGGCTCAAGGTTACACTTACACCACAACACTTACCCTCTAATCTTTTCTCTAATTCCCAACTAACAATTTTAGGTTGTAAGAACAATTCCCTTAATGTTTCCATTTAGCAATCAAAATGTTATTTTGAAATGTTATTTTAAAAGTTTTAGGAACTTTCAAAAGGTTTTGCTTGGTTTTAAGAACGCTATTTAAAATTTTATTCTGTAACGTTTTTAAAACGATCCACTAACAACTTCAGAAAAATGTTTTTGATGTACAGAACTTTAAAAAAGTATGAACGTTTTTTGAGAACTTTTAGAGAATGTTAGTCAACATTCCAGGATCATTCCCTGGTAGCTGGGTTATTCCTGGTGTGGCAGCACGTTTGTGGAATATGGTAAGGCAGGTAGTCAGGTAGAATTAGAGGTGGTCTACCTTGCTTTATAGAGCCAGCAGAGTCTTTCTATTTCCATCTGCTAAAGAGCCATGAATAACCAGCGGCGACAGCAACAGTGTCTGTCTCTCTCTCCTGCTCTTGTTTTCTCACCGTAGCTGTTTCAAAGTTATCTCCTGATCGTGAACTCGCCTGTCCACTGAGTGGGAAATCAGATTGGAAGATGAGATGATGGGTTAAGCTGGGAATGAAATCTGTGCCACTACTGGATAGCAATGCTAATGTTTGACTTTCTGAAATGGCTGTTTGCTTAGCGGGAATGTTCGGTATCTGACAGAGGGAACATCTTTCTTATTAGTAATCAAATAGCAGTGGCCGGTTGTTGCTGTCACTCATGCCACATGTGTGTGAAGTGTCGGGAAAACAGACTCGGGCCCTGTGTGGAAATGATGGTGTGTTTTCAGGTCTGAGCGTTTCCTGCTGTTGCCTGTGTTGTTTTTGTAATGTGGGAATCTTGGCGTTGTATGAAGCGCTAATGCAAGTGAATTAGATTATGTGAGGAAAGAAGCTGAGGTTTATTTAGATTTCTATTATCTATAACATTTATTTCTTTAACTTTGTATTTTAATCAGATATCATAATCATTATTCATAATCAGTAATTGGTGTGATTTATTTATGTCTGTCCAAGTGAGCCACCTCTCTGTCTACTGTCTACATAGGCAGCTGTCTTCTGAGGCTGCATGTTGACCTGATTTGAAATGCTTTACGTATGCAACTCGTCTCACTCTTCAGTTGTGTTGTACAAATAGGGCTCATTCATGCTAATATGACAGTAGCATGAGGATAAGCTAATGTGCTCTGCTATGTATACTGTGCTCTAGTATGTATGAAAAGGGAAACAACACAAAATTGTGTGAAAAATTCCACTCGTATTTAGACTGAACTAGTATTATAATCAGCATTTCCTTTGCTTCCCTAATTTTCATTCATTTTTCACTGAACTCATCACACGCCTACTAAAATGCTCCCTATCTAGGCAGCTCACTAGGTATTGGCACGTGCTTATGTTTAACCTTTTTGTGGGGGGATGAACTTTGTTTTGTACATGCTCTCAGAGAGCGTAAATCAATCGTGGTAGCTCTGGTTATCTTTACATTAAATGATTAGCTTGTTTAAACAGACTTGCTGAAGAGTTCTGACAGTGTGTGAACGGTAATTAGCTACAGCCCTGACGTTCACAGGCTCAGTGTAACTCACCCGCAACAGAGAGAAAAGAGAGGGAGGGAAAAAAGACGAGGACACGCTGAGGGATTTGTTTTGGTTTTCTGAATAGAAGATAAAACACACATCACTTCCTCTTAACATATCCTGAGAAGAATCTCAGGCAGTCAGAGTCGTTTCTCTCCCAGAATCGAGACTTATAGAATGTATTTACTTCATAAACCCACATGAACACTTCACAACAGGCTCTTGCTGATATTTACAGCATTGACTCTTCCAGTAAATTGCTCGGCTTTGTATCGTGGTTAAACAGAGATGGACGGATCGGATGTCTTGGCGCTTTGTGCATCGGTCTGTGAACAATATGTGTAACAGTAGTAAAAGAGGAAGAGGAGAACAGTGGAGAGAAGCTCTGATACTCTGAAGAAGGCAGCAGAAGAAAGAGGGATATTGTGATAGGCTGAAAGAGTGAATAAAAAGCTTCACATTATGATTGTGAGGCGTCTGAAAGACTCGAGAGGATGGTTTTCATAGAGAGCCGATCTGTTCGGTCAATCACAAAAGCAGATGTGCTTCATTAGCCGACAGCATTGTCTGCATATCACAACTGTGAGCTGATGATTTTATCTGCTGTTTGGAGAAAAAGGGTGGCCAAAACGCAGGGAAACATGAACCTCCAGTGACTGAAGTGTTAGTGCAGGTGGGGTGTGTGATATAAAGCTAATTTGTAAGGACAAAACCAATCCTGTGAGGTAATGTCTTGTTAGGTCCAGAAGACATGGGCTTTTTTCTCGTTCTTTTGAGAAAGGTTATGGCACACGGGGAAGAAGTTTAATGGAACACTTGATGATTGTTAGAAACATCCCAACAGGGAACATTCTTTGAACATTACCTAATGTTGGCAAAAAGTTATTTCAAAGTTATCAAAAAAGTTCTTGCAGTAGTGGTAATGTTAATGTCAGAGTGTGTTTTTTATGTTAGGTATCATATATATATATATATAAATCAAAAACGTTACTCTTAGTTTGTTAGTGGAACATTTTAGAAATGTTACCGGATAAAAATGTTAAAAATATGTATAACCAACCATTCCAATTTCCAATTCAGAATTTAATTCTTATAATGATTAATTTTAAATATATTTTTTTTATCTAATGGAAACGTGGAAACATTCCTAGACCCTAAAACTGTTAGCTGGGATACATGAGTCCTTGTACAGTCACCGTCTGAAAACAAGCATTTGTGAAGTAGATCTGAAGTGAATAGAGGGATTGTGTGAGCGTACATGAAAGAGCTGATTACATTACAATCAAAACATTTAACTGGGTTGAGTGTGTGCGTCAGAGAGAGAGAGAGGTGGAGAGAGCTACACAGAAAGATAGAGCGAACTAAAGAGATACAGGGAGAAAATATTTTGCAAAACAGCTATGGTGACTAGCAGATCGGGTAATCCATTATCAATAACGTTTTAAGTCACATTCCCAGATGGCACATGGGGGAGGCACAATGCTTGTTGGCATGGGATTGGACAGTAACTGGCACCCGCTCGCTTCTGGCATTTTTAATGGAGTTTAGGAGACTTATCATTCCCAGTGTGTCCTATTTTCCTGCAGTCACGCCAGACATCTGTTTATACTGTTTCTCCTGGACTTGCAGTTCCTCAATAGAAAAAAAAACGTTGGTTGTATTTCACAGCTGTTACAAAATTTCAACCTCAATGGTCTTTAAAGATTTCACAACCCAACCCTGCTTCGCCATAGATTATTTATTGGTGTTTTTAAAAGATAGATTGAGTCGTAGAGACATGGTGTTATAACCCATAACATCATCTGCTGTTGTAAATAGATGTCAGATCATCACAACTAATAATACCCCTCTGACTCAAGCGATCAGGGTTTTCCTAGCCGACCGATCCCATTTTCACTTCCTGTCACAAGGTCACAAAGAGCTGACCTCTGGCAGACAACACCCCCCACTCAATAATTCATGAGATTGACTTTTTGTCAGTGTACACTGTTGTGTTGAAGGACTGTTTGTGCGGCTCATTTTGCCCAAGGTTTTGCACCTGTTTTGGTGGCATTTGAGCACAATGCTAATTCAATGCTTACATTTATTAATTTTTTTCATATAGGACAATTATTGATTATGCTTGATTATTAGCTGGTATTTTCTGGAACCATATGCTGGGTATAATTCTCCTGTTGCAAGTTTCAATATTTAAAAACAAACACTGATCGTTTCTCCATGTTTTTGTTTGCATCTTCTTTCAGCAGGCTACTTAAAAAGATCTCCTCTCTCTCATCCAATCACTGGCTCGCTCTCAGAGCTGAGCAAATGCCAGCGTTTAGAAGGTCAGAGCTTTTGTTGGAAAAGCGTTAGTAAATTAGCACCGGCAAAAGGGACATTAAACAAAAATCCAATTCATTGTCTCTCTTAATGTCATTTACATTTTTGGCCGGGCTCCATCCTGTCGAGGAGGATTTTGGAGATGATTTTAATTACATATCAGCACGAGAACAGAGGGCTGTCTGGAGTGATACACATTTGGATCACCTATAAAGAGAGCTTTATTTACCAGTGCACTTGAATGAAAGGTTTTGCAGGAGTAGTTAAGCCCGTGTTAAGAGTTAATTCCTCCATAACAAGGCCTGTTCCGCATCTTCAGCGTGTAAGCGGTGTGAATTCAGATTAAAGACTGTTCACATTAAAGACTGTGGAATCCAGATTAGAATTTGGTCCATGTCTGTAGTTTCTCGTAATGTTATTTTCTGTATAGTGTAAGGTGTGTGTGTGTGCAGGGTGTTCATTTAAGGAGAAGTACACCACTGGTGACACCAGACAGAACTGCAGATATAATGATTGTTATCAACACAGTTTCAAACACTCCCCCAGTCTACTATTGGTCAGACAAACTGATAACCCCACCCCAAACTCACAGCATTGGTTGAGTCAATGCTATTATGTCCCGCCCATGCAAACAAACAGCTTGAAATTATATTTGGTGTTGCTAGTGTGGAATAAATGACACAATTCAGTTTTAACTCGCAGTGCTTCTAATTTTATTATATGTAATAAATTAAATATTGTATTTTCTTTCTGTCGATAAACAGTTCGAGGGTGCCATGCATGATGCATATTGCATTAATACATGGAATTATGGATATCAGAAATTATGGTTTCTGATATCCTAAAAACATAATATTTAGAAAAGAAAAAGGCAAGTGTTTGTTTACATGCAAATGATGTATCATTAGCATACTTATTCTCCGTATGTTGTTTTGTTCAAAATCTAAAAAAAAATATTTTGTGATTATTTGTTAATTGAGGCTTTGTCTCCTCGATTTGTGTAATGAAATACACAAATGCCGTGGCATGCAGTGCAGACAGTCACCTTGAAACTATTTTCAGAAGAGACAGGACTTCTGAACCTCACTGTTCTGAACTGTTGACTTTCGTCTCACTAGAGGGAATAAGAGATCGACAACAGCTGCTTCTTTCTAACGGTGAATAACTGACAGTTGTCTGTGAGAGGCTTTTAATGAAGATTGTCACCTTTTCAGCAAGGAACTGAAGGCTTGTCAGGTCTGCAGGAGGGGAGAGAGTTAGGGAGCTCAACCTGCCCTTGGCAGCTACCGCTAAACTCGCACTCACACAGAAAATGAGAAACAGCCTATGCGGTCAAAAAGCCAAACTTTAGAGCTGCCACATGTTGCTTACAGATAGAATTGGATCAAGGCCCAGCAGATGCCCGACACCACACAACTTTGAGAGTAAAGTTCTCTTAACAATGTGCTGCATGGACAGTGGAGTGTCAGAACATCTGCTGTGTCTTGTTCCTCTTAGCCTGAAATATAAGGTTCGTAAAGGGTTTTGCAGGCTGTCACAGGAAAACAAATTCTTTGGAAACCAGTTATATACTGATGCTTCAGGGAGCTAACCCTAACTAATGTAACATCAAGAATGCTCTATGGTGAATATGATTGATAAAGATTGTTTTAACAGTACACATAAAATTTAACTGAAATCATGTCCTGAGTCCTGCAAACAGAATAAATAAACCAGAAATGCTTAGCCAATCAGAAATATTCTACACCTGTGACATCAGTTTGGGTTTTTTGGCATTGGTTGGCTGACATGTTTTCAGAAGGCAGGGCTTTGGAGAGAGGGGCCGTCATTTATGTAAATAGTTGCCATAAATGTCAAGATTTTTGTTGTAATCTCTGACCTCTAAAAGAAGTTTACATCTTTTAAATGGTCCATTTTAAAATGTGCTTGTGATACTTGACAGTGGCATTATACATGTTGTGTTTTTCTTTGTGTCATGTGGGTCAGTGTGTGGGAACCCCTTCACAGTGTTGTTGCAAGACATGTTGCATTGGCCCTGCAGTCTTGAATGCACAGAGCAACCACTCTGCCTTTACTGAGCTGTATGAAATGCTGTATGAATGAGCATGTCAGCACACACACGCATATGCACACATGCATTGACATGCAACAAATATTTGCATGTATAAAGCACAATTACGGACAGGCATGTAAAAATGTGATTCCAGACGCACACAGACACCCAGCTGGGGCAGTCAGAGAGGTTGCACTGTTACACAATAGCTCGGCGCGGGTGCAAGTTCCTCTAGAATAACAACCGGAAAATTTAATCAGTTGTGGTTTAGGAAGGAGTGACTGGAATGCATGTCCGAAGTTCATGGTGCTTTCCTCTGCGAATGTGGCAAATTTCCACCTGAAAACTGTTTTGCTCTTGCTTCACACTGCAAAATGATCCAAAACAGATTGAATCTGCTTTACATGAAAATTGAATAAGGAACCAATCACACAGAATGTTTTAATTCGATCTTCTGTGGGTTTACAATACCAATATTGTTTATGTTACTTGCGAGTGTTTATGAGGGTCCCATTCGATTCTGTCAACATGATGTCAATATGTCATTCGGGCAGTAAAAACATGCTAACTCACTTTTGGTTTGCGGTGTTGCAGAGTTGGCTAGATCCCTGCAGCTTTCTTTTCTTTTTCTACAATAGACACCGGCAACATTTGTTTGCCGTTAGGAGCAGTTTGTAAATCACATGCTTTGTGTCTTTTGAAGAGGCGCAGGTTTCTGTTCTTACTGGAAGAAAAATTAGTTCCTACGCTCTTTCTTTTAAAAAACTGAGCTTTCATTCTTTGCAAACCATGTCCTCTCACACAACATCCATTCCTATTTTTCCAAACGTGGCAATCTGTTGTGTGACACTGGCGAGATCAGGGCTGGGAAACAATGTGGGGATTGTACTGGACGTGGTGCTGGCCGCGCTAATTTGAGGTTGCAGGACACTGATCTGGACACTGAGCACACGCCCTCAGTGTCTCTTCATCTGAGGCACTGGGCCTTGACTGTCCCCTGTCCCACTGGGCCCCAAGGAGGGCCCATCGTCTCTGAATTACTTAGGTTTTCTAAACTCATTCTTAGAACGTTCTGTGTTAGCTGGGTTGTTACTTCATTGGCACTCCAGAAAAGACAGGGGTAGTACTTATGATGAGAGTGGTGCATAATGGGAAGTGCTGGCTAGGTTTTTTTTGTCTGTAATAACAGAAAATCTCTGATCTGTGTGTGCATCAGAAGAACTTATTCCGGACTCGTGTGCTCTGTATGATCTTCTGGTTGGGAGCAGAAGCTACTGAACTTTAGAAGTTCATCGATCCGTCCAGTCGCACTGAATCAATCATTTATGAAGAGACAAAGGAAGGAGGTGTTTTATCAGGTTCCTCTTGCCTCAGTGTTGAGAGAGGATTTTCTTGGCTTCTTTTTTGTATCCTAGTCTTTAGTGACAGCCTGTATCTCTTCCCCTCATACAAATGAAAATAAATAAATAAATGGAGGTGGTGAATAAACCTGCCCAGACTTTGATAAGATCAAATATGACAAGCGTTTCCGGGTGCTGGGAAAGGAGTGTTGTAATTCAGTGGTCTTATGTTCTCCCGTCTGATTTAAACCCAGATTAAAACCCTCCGCTTGGCCAACCAATTGAAATCAGATCCAGTCACAGCTTGCCTCTATTGATCCCTATTTAACATCAAGGCTGGGAATGGATTGGTATTGATTAACCATAAAACACAGACCTACTCAGCAAGCTGAATGAAAACATATTGTGCCTCTGCTCTTCAGTGAATGAGTTTCACATATAAGAGTGATCCTGTAGCCTTTTAGATCATTGTGTGTTAGCAGCACAAAGGTTGTGGGTTTGATTCCCAGGGAACACGCATACTGATCAAATGTATGGCTTGAATGCACTGTAAGTCGCTTTGGATAAAAGTGTCTGTCAAATGCATAAATGTAATGTATGAAACAACAGTGGAAGACTGGAGGTCAGCATTACTGTTACATTCAGCCCCAGAGACTGAACAGCAAAGAGTGTCATCTTTGAGCCCTTTGTCTGTGTGTGTGTGTAAAACTCATCACCAAACCCAATGACCACATAGGTACAGTATGTCTTGAATATTTGTGTATAATGATATATTTTCCAGATAAGTATGAGATGAGTAACATACACCTGTGTTCAGTCACGGATTCACACACACACACACACACACACGTGAAGTAACTCATGAGAGTCACAAAATCTCGCCAGCTCTGAACGGGAACTGACTCTTCCGACTTCTGGCTGGATTTCCTCTCTCTCTCCCTAAATCTCTGTGTCAGAGGAGAGCCAAATGAGATAATCCCCCATATCCAGGAGTTTACACTAGTAATGGTGTGCTGATATTTGACAGCCAAGGCCATTGTTAGATGGTTTTGTACTGTAGATTCTTTTCAATCACAATCTGTGGTTTTTATTGATCGTTTTTTATTATATACGTTCCATATTTATTGCATCGGGGTCGACATGCCACAGTGCTTTAGGGTTAGAAATATCTTTAGTAACAGTAAATAACCGACACTTTTAGAGTGAAACAGACTGCCGCACACACGTACACACACAATCTGGAGTCCTATTGCTTTGATATAGCAAATCCAATTTGGTTCCTTAAGTGCCGATTAAGGAGGTGGGCTGTAACAGGCTGTCCTTCATTGAGTGTTTGTTGATTATTTACCTTCCAGCTGGACATAATGAAGAGCGTCGGGTGTCTTGTTTGGTCTGCTGTGTTGATTTGCTCATGGAAGCGACTTTGAACACACTCACATGCACTTTTACATCTTTCTGAAAGATGTAATCCTGATTGGTAGTGGCTGTGTGGTCAACTCTGTGTAACTGCCTGTATGTGTATGTGCAAGTGTACCAAACATATTAACAGAGAGCGTTCTCATAACATTTGTTAATGTTCTCTAAAAGTTTTCAAAAATGCTCTTGCACTAACGTTTATAGAATGGTTTCTTAATGTTATATATCTGTACAATATATATTAAAAACATTATAACATTATTAATTAGTGGAATGTTTAAAAAGTTGCATAATTAAAAAATGTTTAAATAGCGTTATCATATCAACTTTCTAAATGAATTTTTTAAAATGTTTTTATTACTTAATAGAAACATTAGGGAAACATTCTTACAACCTAAATTGTTAGCTGGCGTATGGACACTTGGTCAGTTTGGACTAGTGATGGATGTTGATCTGGTTAATTAACCGTGTCCTTTGGCTGATTAGCAGTAGTTCTAGTTCCCCCTCTAGAACAGCCGTTTAATAATCGATGGCGTGATTTTTCTGTCTTAAAAAAGTTTCAGACACTGGTGAACTGGGTATCTGGGTTTCATTAAATACATCAAACATTCGTAAGAACACTCAGATCTTTAGGTTCATACATTGCAGTTTGAATGTATCCCATAATTTCCATCATATTACTTGAAAGAGAAATGAGGAGCTTAAACCCAATTCAGTGACTACAAGTTTAAATAGAAAATAATGAAGAGGAAAGACGAACGTGCTGTTGTTATCTGAACAACATGTTATGTTATGTTACATGTAGTTATCTGTGTGTGTTCGCTCTGCAGTGCTGCTGCTGTTGATGCCCCGTGTTTGTCTGGAGAAACACGAGAATGCCACAGGGTGACGGAGAGCTGATGTTTAAGCAGAGAGCAGACAGGCAGCTCACAGAGGAGAGAGGGCTTGAGCTTTAGTTCTTCACCAACACTGAGAGAGAGGAGGGGAGGTGGGGGCAATCTATCATTAGTGACTGAATCAGACAGGGTAGCGGCATATGGGAAGCTTAAGAGATTCGTCCTCCCCAAAACACACACACACCCACACTGGGGGCGAGAGGGAGGAAGAAAACAAGAGTATGAAGAGCATCCACGCTGAAACCAAACTCAGTCTTCGCAACCGAACAAATGGGGTTTTTTTTGCCATCGCCGTCCGTATATTTTACTGTCGCTGATTAAACCACAAAAGAGAATTACTCTGCTTACTCGAACCCTCTGCACATTTTTAAACCTCATGTAATCAGGGTTTCATTGCTTATAGCCGTCATTCGTTGGTACATAAATCACTACCTGAATGTATCCCATAATTCTCATTGTGTAAATTGAGATAGGAAGGAGTTATAGCTCATCATATTTGTTACGAGTAAACAGGCTCGCTACAGCCGTATTAATCTCATTGCTAATGGTCCGTCTTATTAAACTTATTAAATTGTTCATTGAAAATATGGTGACATTTGTCTTTGTTGCGCTCAGGAACGTTTGCCAACCAGCTGACGTCCCTATTAAAGAGCATATAAACAATCTCCAGCATTCAAATTAAAAACCGGTGGCTTACAGTCTTTTCTCTTTCAGCACACACACACCTAATGCATTCAGATTAAATAACTTTAATATCACATTCTGACTGACACCAGCCACACTTGTACATGTTAATGACTGTGGTTTGTTGTCTTAATGTGCTTTTTATGCTTATTTTTTGTCTGCTTGTTAGCAGTAGTCAGAGCTTTAGAGATTCAATCCTAACAAGTTTGTTCGTTCATTCTTTCAATCTTTTATTCTTTCTTTCTTTCCAAAAAACAGGAAAAAGAGAAAAAACAGCAATTTATTCAGAAATTGATATTGTTGATATTGTTTTCTATCTTGTTTATGGGCATGTTAAAGTGTTTTGGGCTTCAGTATGACTGTTGTTTGTTTTTTAGGTTTTCCCTTGTTTCAAGGGTCAATGAAAGTGCAGTTGTGTTATTATCCAGAGACATCAGCAACACTTCTATATGTGGCCTGCATTAGTAACCCTGAGAAACACACACACACATTCTGAGACAGTTCTAATGCCGGGTCTGTTTAAATACGGTTTGTGCCTCCTCAAACTTGACAATCTAAAATTGTTAGCTGAGCTGTGAGCAATAACTTTTAATGTAATCGCATGTGTTTGATAAATGCACTCGCATCACAACATTCACGAGTGGGAGGGCTTTGTGAAGTCTAGACTCTTTGCTCAGTTATTTCTTCAAAAGTTCAGGATTTGTGCTCAGTGCCGGCAGTGCGCTGGAGCTGTTGAGAGTCTCAGCATGTCAGACACTCGTTTTATCAGAGCAGTACGAGAGGCTTCCTCTTAGTTTGACAGTAATATTCCCCCGTGATGAATTGGACAGTCGTACGACTGTGGAATGCTGAAGCAGAAGAGATATAAAGATTTTTTGTTGCCATATGATCTTCTAGTTCAAGGCTGTTGACAAGACGCATTTTTGGCACAGCTTGCAGGGGCTGTCTGGGTAGTGCCACTTGAGAGCGGTAGAACATATTGAGAAGTTGCGGTTAAATAACGTGAATGGAACCCCTGCTGGAGAAGTAGGACACTCGATGGAATCGCTCTCCCCTTCCGGAGAAAAAATTAAAATCACAGGAGACCAGAGATGAATGTGAGAACAGGAAGATGAAATTCTCTTATGAGAAATATGAGTCAAATATTTAAAATAAATGATTGCTGAGTGATTGGACAATTTATCATGTGGGGAAGGAGAAATACACCAGGGTTTCGACACAGCACGCGTGGGTGTGTGAGATTGTGTTATGTGTGGTTTCTTGATATTCAATGTTGTTGTTTTTGGCTGGGGAACAATAATGCAGTGTCCATTTTCTGGTTGTGGGTTGTGCCCATTGTATGACTATGTATATATTAGAGCCAGCATGTGCTACCCAACATCTCTCTCTCTCTCTCTCTCTCTCTCTGTCTCTCTCGCTCTATCTTCGTGCAAGTTGCTCATTGGCGAGTGGACACTCGGAGTGGCTGACATCTTTGGCTCGTTAGAGCTGCAAGAGCTGACGTTTTCCATACATGTCTTCACCTGGCTTCCTCTCCTCCACTCAGTCCTGTCTGCTTCACGTCCAGCAGAATCTGTCATCTGCTGCTGGTCGTCCAGCCTGGCCACTCACGCCCTGACAGAGAAGAGAGAGAGTCTCTGCACTGAATCACCCATTACCTTTGTGAAGTGTATTGATTTCTTGTAAAAATAACAGTATTGACAGGCCTTCCTAAAATAATTGTTTCCAGAACAATGACAGCTTGAAACCGAGGTGAACTGGCTGGTTGCTAAGGCATTTCTAGGGTGTTGTAGGTGGTTGCTAAGGCATTTCTAGGGTGTTGTAGGTGGTTGCTAAGGCATCTCTAAATATAGCAGGTTACAACTCGATGATCCTCAAATCTCCTGTTCATCTATATACAACACAATGACCTAATCTACCTGTCACGCAGCACAGAGCCGTACCTGTTTTTCTCGCACCTAACTCTCCTCTGCTGTGCAGCTTGACAGGTGATAGAGAAACAGAAAGAGGCCCTTTATTCTGCGATGCAGGCTTTGACATTGCAGTTTCCAAACAGATTTCCTCGCTGTCTTTATTCATTCTCTACATGACTGATAAAAAAGCACAGGTACAAAAGCAAACGCTTTGTGTTCATAGACAGGCAGGGAACACCTGTAATCATTTGTGAGGTTAAGAAGATATGTCTGCATTTCCAGAGAGTACCAGCGGAGCAGAAGCATTTTTGTTTTTTCTAGCCGTTGGTTTATTGTCTCATCTCTTTTCTCAGGTGTTGTGAGGGGGCTCAGCTGAAGACTCTGGAGGCGTGAGCACGCCCCCCTCCAGGAAAAGCTTCAGTTCCCTGTTGTTACTGTTTAATCGTGTTCGCCTGTCTAGCTCACACAGAGTTGTTGAACAAACAGGAGTTTTTCATGGTCAATAGTGTTTTAGATGGCTAATTATGTCTGTGAAATGAACTGCCCCGTCTTCGAACACAGTCACATTTAAAATGCTGCAGGAACATATCTGGGGGAGAGCCACAGTATCTGCTGTGTGACCGCAGTTGATGTCTCTGCCTAATGAACTGCAGGGCAAAACTATCAATTAACCTGACAAAAGGGCTCTCACTGATGGAGACACTTAGCAACAGCCCCTCTGCTGTGGCCACCATTACCCTGTCACTCAGTCACGAACACACACTCTTTCTCTCTCGCCTCAAATTGGGTCGTTCGTTTACACACTTCGTTGGAGAGATTTGTGTTAACTGTAATGCAATAAATCCAGGGAGCTCTGCAGAGTCGCGTCCCTTTGAGAGTCCGTCTGCGGAGTCTGAAGCTGTACCTAATAGCCATTTAGGGCCAAAGTAGCTGTGAAGTGTTACATGTTTACATCTGAAATGCCAGTAGTAATTGTGGCCTGTGTCTGAAGTTGTCTGGGGGCAAAAGGGCCATTTGTACTAAAATTTCTCCAATAAGAGCACAGATTGGTGACAGGGCATTTAGGGTTTATTTGGACTTTACCTGTTAGTTGTTAAGTTCTGTGTATTAGCATGGACGATAAATCTATATGTCACAATCCTCCATCACTGCATTTTGACAGAATGCAGGGTCTGGCGGCAGCTAATGCGACGCTGACGCCATGTGGCCTGTCTGTTCTGAATGACAGGACTGCCCTAGCCAATAATAAAGAAATATTTATGCTCATTTTAGCGATGTTAACAAGGTAACATTTCAAGGCGGCGCACGGCAGGGTCTCCCTCTAAACCTCAATAAAACCTTGAGGACTTTACACACACCGTGAGTCCCTCCTTCTGTTCAGCTGCCTTATTTTTGTTTGTGAAATGAGATTGGTCATAAATTCAGGTCATCTCATATATATTTGAACGCTGGTATTTGTCTCTGCCAGGAAACTGCACTTTACATGTGTGACACGCAATCACCTGAGCACCTTATTGCGAAAGAAAAAAATCAATATCAATTTATAATTCACTATTGTTGCCAGTATCTGGTTTTACGGCACTCCTGCCTGCCTCATTAATGTTTCAGAGTGATTGACTCAAACCCGCAGATTTTTAAGTTTCTGTTTTATTTATTTTCCCTTAATAATTCAATGAACCATAACTGGCTCCATTCTAAAAGAAAGAGAGATCATGAAATGAAATCCTATTATTTATTAAAAGAAAAGTTCACCCCAAAAGAAAATTCTGTCAACATTTATATTGTTAAAATGATTGTCCAGTAAAAAAGTCTAAACAAAAGATACATTTTCTTGAAAAGCAAATTGCATGAGATGATAAAGAAAATGAAAAGGAACGTAAACCTGTTTTCTCTTTGAATCAAAATTTTTAAATCATTTTAAAATATAAACCTCAGTACATTTAGGAAACAATCTAATATTTTATAACATTTTGCTTTTAAAGTCAATTTCCTTTATCTCAGTTCTTCTGTGTGTCAAAGCCCAGTGGGCCAGACAGAAGAGAGAGATGGAGAGAGAGAGAGAGATGGAGAGAGAGATGAAGAAAAGAAACAGAGAGGTAGTTGGGCTAGCACATAAGCTTAGCCTGCAGAAGGGAACACAACCGTGTGTTTGAGAATTCTGAAGGAAAATCAATGATGTCATAAGTGAGCGTGTGAGTAAATCTGAACCCTGACAACTTTCATCATCTCGCCACCGGGGCTGTAGTTTTCTTTCTCTGGGCTTTCCTGCTGAGTGACTTTTTATGCTTTTAACCGGAAGAGAACATGAGCGCTAACAAGGAACATTCTCACAACGTTGGCCAGGAGTGATTGATCTGAATGGTTGTGAGATATTTCTTCATGAAGGGTGAAGTGACCTGATTAAATGGTAATATGGGCTAATGCGACTCCTCTGTTTCTTAATGTGAGCTTTAGCTGACAAGCGCCAGCGGGCGGGAGGAAGAAAAGATTAAAGTCTGTTCACTCTTCTTTAACAAGAAAATTTAGTGTGCAAAAGAGATCGGCCATGATAAAGAACAGTGCCGAGTTCCTCCCCACCCAGCACCTTCTCTCGGCACTCTACGACTGCCTCTGGGGCACATCCTTAAGTGTTATAAGGACAAATTTATTGTCCTGGCCACATTATTTAGCAATTTGATTTGTGCCAGGGATTTAAATTCAATCAGTCATTATGAACGATGATTCATTGCAGGAGTGGAGGAGAGGCTGTCGTATATGTGAGTTAGGATTAAAGTATTTCAATGTTTTATGAGATGTCTTTTAATACAGGAGAGCAAAAGGCAAATCTGGTTTAATACTGTGGTTCCTGGACTCATAGAGAACTTGGAAATTGAATTTTT
Organism: Chromobotia macracanthus; assembly: GCA_036877525.1. Lineage (NCBI taxonomy): Eukaryota > Metazoa > Chordata > Actinopteri > Cypriniformes > Botiidae > Chromobotia > Chromobotia macracanthus. Next base: position 1,335,601 of record JAZGTH010000029.1, read on the forward strand.
GGAATTGTGATGTCTGGAAAAGCCATCAACATTTCTGTACTGAATATGAGAATTTCTAGTTACACTCAGCTGTGAAATACTTCACAGGCTAGAAACAGTTTTACGAGAGCAATCTCTAGAAAACAAGTTTATATTTACAGGAAAATTACTATAATGTGAAGATTGGTATTATGGTTCAGCAATGTATCAGATGGTAATAATGTTGTATAATGACACCTGGTGTTGTTTGATTACTGTACTCATCTAACATTGGAACCTAAACAGCACTGCACGGTACTTTGTTGTATAGATGGATATTTTGGCATTGTGTGTTGTTGCTGTACAGATGGACTTGTGTTAGTTGTTTTGTCTTGGCTGGCTGTGACCTTTCTGATCTCAGGGTGCCGTTCATGACCTCTTCACACACACACACACACACATGAAATCACACACCAGGGAAAAATGAGATCAACAGTAAAACAAGCAAACATTCCTGACTGAGAAAACATGAGACACGGCACACACACAGAGAACAGGAAGTGTTTCTGAAGGAGAACAGGAAGTGAACGGTGAGACTCTCACCAGTATTCATTCCTCAGACATGCACACACACAAAGCTGGAACTTTGGCACGTTCCTTCAGTGTGAGAATACGCTGTTGGGAGCTCAGATTTAAAGCATTGTAAAGCTCGTGTTTAGTCTGTCTCCAAATTCAGGAAAAATATGGTTAAAATTCACTTCCCAGGTGACTGTGTAAGCTTTATATCCCTCTGCACTCGTGACTTAGGTTACACATTTGGCAGAGGAAAACATTCCCTTCCCTGATCCTGTCTTTATTCTTTCTATCTGGATCTTCCTCTTTCTCCTGCATGCGTTTGTGTAAGCACCATGACATCCCAGCTAACAGGGGAAATTCATACAATGTAAAATTTACGTTAGGAAAACGTATGCAGAGATGACACTTGCAGCTATAACAGTGTCTATTTTTCCTCCACTAACTCCTTAAATACATTGCTTCCGGGGTTTTTAAAAAATAGATTCCTTGCAAACAGGAAGCATATTTTGCATTTATTATGGAAAATAATTGTTACAGGTAGGAGGTGAGACAATCTGGGCATTTCCGTTCGCTGGGAAGTGGGATAGAGTGTGGAAAACTGCTGCATTTAAAGAGATTCCTGCTCTCTCCATTTGGCCCCACTGGCTGAAGAACCTGATCTGAGCTGTCAATCAACAGGCCCCAGCTGGAAACCCTCCCCAACTCATTAAAACAGCTTCCCTAACTCTCCTCTACTCGTTCGCTCTGGCATTCCCGTCTCCTTGCTGCTGTCCTCCCCTCCGCTCTCCCACTCGGCACAGTGGGGTTTTCATATCATGAGTCTGAGACAGGATCATTTCTGAGATTGGTGGGATTCATCAGCAGTTAAAAGTACAGCCTTAGGCTAGTCTAATTGGTAGGATGGCTAATTCCTCCTTGTCTCTCTGTCAGTCTCTGTTTTATTTACTGAGCTATTGCAAAACCTATTTACACAATAATGAGAGGAGATTGCTGTGCTGCCTGCAACACAAAGACTGGCTCAGCTTGGCATCCAGAGCGCACAATTAAAATCAAATCTCGAATCACGCTAGCAACCTGCCCCATACATCCACAGGTTCTCATCTACCTCTGTATTTTATTGCTCTACTATCACAGCTAACAATTTTAGGTTGCAAGGACGTTTCCATAATGTTTTAATTAAGTTTTAATTAATAAAAAAATTGTAAAAGTTCTAGGAACATTTAAAACATCCAGTTTTTTAGACATTGTATTAACATTATTGCTTGATTGTAAGAATGTTTTTTAAACATTTTTCAAAAGAGCCATATTTCTCTCCGCATAGCCCTTCACTCTTTCCCGGGGTCTCGGATAGAGCTCCACACCTCCGGCGAGTCTCAGGAGAGCATCATCTTTATGATGATACTTTCAAGGTGAATAATGGCATTTATTTATCCTGAGTCAGATATGAAAGGGATGTTTTGTAGCTCCAACCCCGGCAGAAGTGTGCAGTCAGCACCCATCTCTTTATGTATAATTCTAATTCCCTTTTTCCCCAAAGTCACTCTGCATCCCTTTCATCCTTCCAACCCTGTTCAAATAAATTTAACACTCCTCTTGAGGAATTCTAATCAAATTAAGGATGACAATAGCAGTGCGTCTAAGTTTTGAGCTGAAGTGACAAACTCCTATTTTTAGAGTCTCATAAGGGCTTTGCTGTGAGGAGACTCTGTTTCTTTCTCCAAGCAAATTAATTAAGGAAATCACAGACCTGGCAAAGGCATCAATCAAAAAGTAGCAACACGACAAACTTTGGCAGCGATTAGAGATGAGATTTCCGTTTTGACCAGCTAACAGCTCCAAACCCCCGATCCAATTTTCTTCAAACAACAGTTTAAAGTCCTTCATATGACAAAAGAACTAGCAAACTACTCATTGAATGAAAACTCAGACAATCAACACTCGAAAGAGAGATCTGGAGCCGGGTTGACCTGTACCATGTTATTTTAATGTCATAACATGACATTATTTAAATAATTTAATTAACTATAGCATGTAAACATGTTAATGCCTTTCCTTGTTGAAATGATTTATTTTTTATTATCAATTATTTAATTATTTTTACTCAATGTCATGCTGACTATATAATTTATAGGCTTTTGTGTGTGTGTGTGTGTGTCTGAGAGAGCTGTCGCACTGAGGGATGAGGAAGTGTGGCAGGAGAGAGCAGCCTGGCAGATGTTCATAAGGAACGTGAAGCATTTTGGTCAATTAAGTATGCAAATCCCTCCTGCTGACTAAAGACAGAAATGAATAAAGTACAATATGAATTACGCGCTACTGTAATGACTCCGGTAAGAGAAAGAAGAAAACTACATCAAGCCCCAGCCCCTCCCATCCTGTGCATGCTATAGGATCTGACTCCATGCTTTTCCCTGGATCTTTTTCATAGCTCCACTTTTGTTACTGTCATTGAAATGTGTTTAATGGTGTTTGCTGAGGTAATGATCGTATTTAGGGTTTAATTTAGTCTTTTTACAGCAAACGCTGTCTTTAATTTGAATTTTGTCTTTGTCTAAATGAGGAAGATGGGTAATCCTGTCTGGTGGTATTCTGTTCTCCTCTCTCGTGTTGAAAGTCTGCTCATGATGAGTTACCCAGTAAAATGATGATCATGTTCTGCTGTCTGTGCTGTTGTCTGGACTTTGAAACACAATTATTTAATTATAGACGCTGTGTGCGCGTCTTTAAGTGCATGTGTGTGTGTGTGACCTCTTGTGCAGGAGAGGACCTCTGGACACGGCGCATGCCTGCAAGATCTGCCCTTTCTTTGAGATATGTTAAACCTGCAATTCAAATGAAAATGGACTACAGCCATCGGTCTGTTTCATTGTTCCCCTCCACCATCCATCTCTCTCTCCGTCTTGAATCTGGTCCAAGTTTAGCATGTCGTATCACTCCGATGCCAGAGTCATTTGATTTTCCTGCTTTATCCCATATCCCTCTGCTCTGTGTGGCTCGGAAAGCTTTTTTTACTGGCCTCTTCTGAAACAACAGAGCTCAGGCCTGTCTCTTTCCGTACAAGATAATTTCATATAAAACAGGAGAAAATATTCGGTCTTTGACATTTGGACCGTTTTTAATATTTCTGCATGGCCAGATAACATCAAAAGTTTCCTGCTCAGTAATAAACATCAGAATGTCAGCTGTCAGTCATTGGCCGTCACAAAAACAAGACAGAAATAGATGAAGAAAAAATAAACGAAAAGGACAAACAAAGACTAGCCTGCCGTTGTGACAAGCAAGTGTTTATCCCATGAAAGAGACATGGAAATAATGAAGCTGGTGTGTGTTTGTGTGTGTAGAGGAACAGGGTAATAATCTCTCACTTTTCTCCTCTTTCTACATTTTGTGAGCCTCCCAAAGGGTTTTATCTAGAAAACAGGAAGTTCTTCATGAGTTCATCCTCTTTAAGAAGTCTTGTGTTCAGCGCAAGCTCTCTCCCTCTCTCTCTCTCTCTGTGATAAAAAGAGTCACACGCCCAGTAGGAGACACAGATACTTTCCTATTTTAAGACAATCCCAAACATTAGTATTTCACAGGGACTACATCTAGCAGCTAGATTTTCTCATTTAAAGGCAGGGTTGGCATTTTTTCAGATTTTTTTGTTATGCTGTTTTATGATGTTTCACATCCTGATAGCATCACTAAGTGGCATAAACATATTTACATATCGTCTATGGAAGGCACAGGACCATGAAATGTTCATCCAATCATTGCATTTGGTCCAAATGCAATGATAGGATGTCCTACTTGCCTGTCAAACTATGTATTTGCATACAGCTGCACACCCTGCTTGCGCAGACAACTTTCTGTTCATGTGTTTTGAAGGTGGTGGATGGTTGTTTATTTCCAATATATAGTTGCACATTCTCTAGTATATTATTACTTAACTGTTTGCCTTTGCCCTCGTTTCTCCTGACTTTTTTTAGTCAGATTTTTGCTTGCTAATCAGAGCGAGCGTCAAAGCTGTGAGTCTTTTGTACATATTTTGTCATTCTAGCTGAAGCTAGATCGGTTTACCGAGAGTGCTGGCTGATGAATCTGGCCGACGAATGCGTTTGGCAATTAGGCGTCTTTGCTTCTGCTTGCTGCTTGATTAAGCTGATTGATGAACAGGCCATATGTGCTAGTGTCACCACTTGGCGTGAGATCTCTCCGTCTCTCCTATTCTCCAACGGACGACAGGCCATGAGAGCAGATTCAGACAGTTTTTCTCTTTTAAAAAAAGGATGTTTGAACATTCCTAAACGTTTTAAAATAACATTTTTTATGCTTTTGTTACTTAACGTTAAGTAAATGTTCTTACAATCTAAAATTGTTAGTTGGTGTCCTCTGTACCATCTTGAGAGTAGATCAAGACTTTTTTCTTTTGAATGTTGAGACGTGTAGAAAGGTGGGAGAAGAGATGCTTTTAAACAAAGATGATGTAATGTTATGAAAGCCAATCACAAGTCGAATAATTTAAACGCGCATGTAACATCATGGCAATAAAATGCCGTTTCTCAGTTTGAGACGGTTTTGATTTACGCTTTAAGTCTTTTATGAATATCAATCAAGGCCCGTGTGAAAGCACGTGTTTGTGTCCCAGCTCTAGTGCTAACGTGTGTTTGCATGCATGTTAAAGAGCTGGCATGTGGCGCGTGTTTGCTGTGACACGCGTGTCTGTGTTTTCTCCGCAGGCTGTGGGGTGTTTGATGACTGTTGTGCTGTCAGGTTGGGTGCTGTTGCTTGGCTTGACTGCGAGGCTCTTTTAATGTGCAGTCGAGTAGAAGAAGTGACTGCGCGCAACAGCAGCTGAGCTCTCGGCATGTTACGGGTGATGCTGCTCCTGACAACCACCAGTCTGCTTTACAGAGCTTTTGGCAACAATACACACATGCATATGCACACACACACAAAGTGCATGCTCATTTATGCATGCGCTAGCACATTGGCTATCAGCTGGGTATGCTTCAGGTCCCTGATTACCAAATTTGACTACCAATCAAATTTATTTAGTATACAAAAGTATATGAAATCTTAATTTAATGTTTAATATTAATATTTATTCAGATTATAAACGGTGTAGCTGATCAATATGCAAAACTATTAACATCATGTACATAAGAATGAACTTGACTTATATACTGATTTATTTTTATTGTATTATTTATTTAATGCCTAATTTGGCTAGCTTCTACTAAGTTACGATAACTATGCGCGATTATTTGGTTACTAATGCGCGATTAGTATTTGCCTTTGGCATTAGTAGGATAGACCTGCGACCCATTTTTGTGTGGCAAACCACCAGTTGAGAACACATGCATGCATGCATGGCCTTCATTTGCATGGAAATTCAGCTGTAGCACAAAAGCACGCTCTTGCTCTTCACATCTTCTGCTCTATCCCTCTTTCTTTCTCTCTTGCTTTTTTGAAACTTCATCTTAATCATCTGCGTTGCGTCTTGATCATGTCCCGTGTTTTTCCTGGACAAGTCTGAAATCGCACACGTCAGGGCGTTACTAATTAAAGTCATACTTTCAAAAATGCCATAACAACTGTTAATTAGCTTTATGCTATTTTAAGCATAATTTGCTAATTAGTGGAAAACCTGTACAGCATTTCTTGCTAATCACAGCGCAGCTCTGTGTGCTACATCTGTGACTGGCCTCCAAATGATGCCATTACTTGCGTCCGTATCTCGTACCTGCGCAAAACCCTTCATTACGAGCTGCGTTATTGACAAACTCTGGAGTCAGCTGGATTTGAACTAATACGCTTATGAAAAATAATTGTGTTGCGTTTAATATGCTGGTCTCCTAGCCCGTCCAAGCTGGTCTTAAGTGTTTTAAGAGGGTCTTCAAGCCTAATTGGCTTAAAGGTGCCCAAAATCATTTTAAAACCAGCAAATGGGCCAGCCAGATCAGGGTGGGAAATCAGCTAAGCAGGGAGGTGTGTGTGTGTAGAGAGCATGTTGTTGTGTTTCTCTCAGGCAGCTGCTCTGGACTGGACAGTGCATGTTCTCACTCAGGTCCTGTGTGTGGTCAGTAGGGGTTAACAGGGTTGGCGTGAACATGATGGACAGTAATTGGAGATAATGTACATTAGCGATGAGAACATGGAAACACAATCCTTTATCTGAGCGGAAAAATGAGAAAGCTCCTGATAAATAGATCAACGCTTATCTACATCATACATTACAACACTTCCCACCCTGAGCTGTTAAAAACCGCATAAGAAAACGATCTGCAATGACCATGTAGAACTCAGCCATCAGAGAGAGAGAGAGAGAGATATGAGGCTCCGGTGAGTCTGAACGGAGCGATGATTGGGCTAATTTAGCGTCCACCTCATGTCTGGGCTTAAGCAGAATAAACTATTAACTATTTGGTGTAAGAAAGTTGTCATAGTTGACTCAAACCGCTCCCCATCAGCCCTTGTTTGTTTCCTGTGGCGACTTGTGTGTTGACAGTCCTAAGACACCGAGCAAGTTTGTTATCTAATTCTTGCAGTATGCGACCCTCACCATTCATTTTTAGATTCTGAAATGCATTATTAAATTAATTAAGGCATGTAAAGTCACTCATGTTGGAGTTTATATGGATGGCAGAATTTATGAATTAAACATCAAAAGTTCCTTGCTGGAGACATCCAAGTGACTAGCGTGACCGATTTTCCCTTGGAGGGAACACGGCGTGCTCAGAAAATTTGTTGGGATTGCGGTTTGGACAGGAAGTCGGCAGGGTTAAGGCCGTTAATGGTCCACATCGCAGACGAGGAAGGATCAGGATCAAATTGCTCCCTGCCACCATGGCCACATGTAAGTTATTTGTTTTTCAGAGAAGCGTGGGAATAAATGTCTCTTTAAATGTGTGACAAGCATGTTGTTTGTATGCGTGTTTGGGGGTTTATTATATGTTTGTGTGTGTGTCAGTGGGATACGTGTGTTTTGGATCCCTATTAGCTGTATAATTTACTTGTGTCAGGGGGTTACCTCGCTGTTGACCCCTACAGATGCTTCTGCCCCCCATCATTAGTACCCTAAATGCAGGCATCAGGCGTAGAAAGGGGCAGAGATGGTTCAGTTTATCTTTGAGCTGTGATTCACCAATTTACTTATAAGACTCTTGTTACGTGACTCTTGTACTTTTGTGCTTTTTCTCTTCTTGTAAACCCCCCCTCCCTCCCAGAACATCAGGACGTTTGCCAGAGAGTGTCTTAGTTTACCCTGCCAGGAGAAATTTTCAGAGCTGGTAAAAAAAAAAAAAAAAAAAAACAAATTTTTCATCTTCCCAATCGGTAAACAGTTTACTGAAGTTGGTAAGTGTCCCATCAACATACTAATCAAATTACTTAGACAAAAATTGACCATTTTAATTAATTATACAAGATTATTCTAATTGCAATTCAAATTTATTCGTTTACGACAGAAGGTATTCAGTAATATTTTACAAAATTTGCATATTAAATGGAGGGAGCTGTACATTATGCATGATAATGTATGCACACTTTCTCAGTTTGAAGTTCTGAGCCATATGTGGCTGTGAGATCGGAGCAGGTGAGGAGTCGGCGACGCTTTAATTTGCTTGACAAACATTAGGCTGCAGTCTGTCAGCTGCAGTACAGTAACTGACAATCTTTATTTAGCCTTTATTGATTACCCCAAACTCGAAACATCTGCATACCTTGTATAAATTTTCACTTATTGGCCAGTGTTGATGAATGGAGGCTCTCCTCCGGTTCCCAAGGATCTCCGCGACTCAGAATCACAATCAATTATTGTCACACCGCCTTTGAGATCTAAAAGAGAGAGAGAGAGATGGAAATGTAATACTGGGTTAATACAGTATGGCTGCATGGTAATAAGACAGTGTGTTAGATTAGCTGTGCGCCGATGGTCTCTGATTAGCAGCACCTCTGATGCTTGCCGTTTTGGCGAGAAACAGAAGACATTAGGGTATTATTATTGAATTGATTAACATTATATAATGACTCAAGTACTTTAAACAAGTACATAAACAATGTATGTTTACATATCGGTAAAAGTAATAAAGCATGATATTTTAGTTAATAATATTATTCGTCTAATGTTTGTTTTCTTATTCTGTGTGGCAGATAACAGCTGTAATGATATTTGATTATCCTCAGGAATTTGTAGTGCATTCTGATAATTCTGTAATCAGATCACTGAGACAGATTAACCTGAGATTTATCAGTGTTGTACGCGTGTATGCAGAATGTACAGGAGCCGCTTGATCTCTGAGTGTTGGGAGGAAGCGATAGGTGAAGAGTAATTAGGTATTAAATTGTTTAGACCCTGTCCATTAACCCTGACCCCTACACACACATACACTCACTCACACACGACCGATGTTCAGATCTCTTCATATCAGACCCTTGTGTCTGGGCAGTGATAAATAGAGCAGGGTAATCATCTCTCTCTCTGTTCGCCTCTGTCAGTCTTGTGAAGTGTTTAGTGGTGGTCGTTCGGTCCTGGGTCAGAGTGTACTTGACTGAGAGACTGATGCGTATTACGATAAATCATTCTGTAAAACAGCTGCAGGGGCAAAGTGGTCCACACTGGTGTGGTCCAGGCAGCAGCGGAGGGCGGTGGATTGGTCCATGCTTTCATTCGTTGCACAGTACAGTAGGTTTTCATTCCGCTGTACAGTAGGTTTGTTCCCGGAGGTCATTGAAAGTGTGAATATCTGCATTACTGTTGTTTCTCCCAGGGCAAGTTTGCTAATATCCTCTGGGGACAGATATTGGAAGCATTAGGCCACAATTCCACACCATAAACATAGCGGAAAAACGCCCTGTAATTGGATTTTTTTTGTTATATTCGAGTTAAAAAGTGAAAAGATATTCAATTGTGAGGCTCAATTGCAAGCTTGTTAGGTTTTTTTTAGTTATCCGTGTTTGTTTTTCTCCCTGGTAATTTGATGCTGAATCTGTTGGGTGGAGAAACTCTCTCTCTTTCTCTTCTGCTGTCTTTCTTCTCATCCCTCCATCATGGCTGAGGCAGGAAATCACATGTCAGATGAGGGCATGTTAATTTTGCTGTATTCATTTAGATCTGCTGGTAGATGACACGAGCACCATTCTGATTAAGGATTTTATACATGAGAAAATTTTCATTATCGCTTCTCCTTGGGGATTTCGACGGGACAATTTGGGATCGTGCTTGGTGCTGGGTTTCTTATAGCAGAATCTTTATCAGCAGACACACTTTTAGTGCCGTTTACCTTCATAGCTTCACACCTCCCAGCCCTTGTTTGGACTCTCATTTCCTTTAATCATTCAGAAAATCTGATGTTTTTGTTCCCTGAGTGGATTGGTCTCACTAGAGTGTAGCTGAAATTTCTCTAGTGGCACACATGGGTTTAGAAACAGTCACGTTCTGTGGCTTGTCATTGGAATATAGCTGAAAGAGCTGTGAGATTCATTTAATAACCCCTCAGCTCATCGGCCCCTGAACCCCACCGTGCATCAGATGGCCCCTGAAGGAACCGCATCTCCATGCCTGCTGACACATTTGTGTACCTGAGATGAGAACGACACAAGCCAATACTGTCGGCTCTGGCTTCAACAACCGCTTTACAAAATCAACCTGACAACTCACTGTTTTCTCCACGGAGAGAAGCGTTTTTTCTCACTCGTATTGTGTTTTTCGGTAGTAAAGAATGCTTGCATGTCAACCCTGTGAATGAGAGCATCCTTATTATCGGGTAACAGCCATTAGAAGGACAGAAGCTTTGGTATGCCTGTCTTCCTCTCCCCTAACCTCACTGTCTGTTTTTCACTCCACCTCAGTCCCTTTATCCTGCTGTGCTGTGAGCGCTTTCTCGTTCTCTTTTCTTGTCACTGTTCACAGAGTTGTCTGGTTTCAGCCTGTGTGTTGCTACAGAAAAGCTTGATTTAAAAACAGCGGTGGGCCCTATAGGAAATAAACAGATCTCTGTAATATCTCAAGTGTTTCTCCTAGACTGTAAAGAGATTAAAGCTGCAGTTCGTAACTTTTCTGGGTTAGAAATGAGAAAAAATCTGTTATTCCGTTTCGTAATTGTTTTATTTAAATATTCTAATATATATAAAAGTGCAACCTCTAAGCAATATTTTAGGTTGGTTTAGCTATAGAAAGTAGCTGCGTCTTGTCTTTTGTGTCTGTGTATCCCATCACAAATGTGTGCATGTGAGCTCAGATAAAAAAGTTTCTCCTGACGTATTTTCCCACCATGCTCAGCTCCTGCTGATGCGAGCTGCACAGAGGCCTGCTTGTGCGGCGGTGATGTCACAGGCCCAACCAGCCTCTGCTGTACAAAGGCTTTAGGTATCACTGCCTCTGTTCACACAATAACTATTCAAGCAGGTTGTTTAGCTCTTGCAAGCCTGAAGAACAATGTTGTTTTTTGTTTTAGCATTATAAAGCTGGACTGGGAGGAAACTCAGACAAACTTTTATCTGACCAAGCTTCATGTAGGCTGGAGGAATAATCTCTCTCTCTCTCTCTTTTGTTTTGTTTATTCGTATTGCTTATTTAGTTGCTCTCTGTCTTACTGGCAAGACCTGAGAAAAACATTCACCAGGGTCGAAATGAGACCGCATTCTTCTGCATTACTAAACATTTTATTTTTAAAAGAGTGTAGATATTAAAATGCTCCTGAGGCTAATGTCAACATGAAATCAAAGTTTCATCAGTTCATACAAAAAAAGATATTTGTTTTCTTTTCATCAAAAACTTGATCTGCCTCTAAACTGATTTTAAGTTTTTGGCACAAAGCCTTCTTGTTTTCCAGTCTATTCTGGTATGTGACTCCAAACATTTGTGAAGTTCTAGGTTAAAATTAAGTAACCCTTTTTTACATTTCAGAAATGTACATTATGGAAATAAAATGGTTTTAGATGGCATTTCATGTTGCATGTCATTGCATTGTCATCTCTGGTCCTTCCATGTATACGGAGACACTCCCAATGTGTATGTGTGTGTGTGAATCATTCCGGTGCAGTTTTAGTCCTTATAAAATATTAATTTTAGTTGTGCAGGGCCCTGTAATTGCCATCTCTCAAACTGAATAATTTATGCCACGTGCAGACTGACAAAGCTGTGCCATACGGCCGTAGATGCAGTCACATTATTGTTATACAGACATGGCCCTCGCATCATCTATGGATGGCCTGCAGTCTGATCCAGTCAGAGAACATTCCCTGTAACCTGGGTCCACACTCAAAGTGCTTTTGTGAGCTGATAGAAGGCTTGAAAAGATTGTCATGTAACACTGTACATTTGTTGATGTGCAGGAATAATATGGATGGAGAGTCCACGTGCCCATGTCATTAGGCTGCATTAACCTGTGTTAAAACCAATAAGTGCCCCTCACAAATGATCCTCATGAATCATTTATAATGTTTTAATTCATTTTTAATCAGCACTGTCAAGACCACATTTCTATTCTATGGCCTTCAGACATCAGGCAAGCCACATGTGTGTGTGTGTTCTGAACCGCCATGGCCTGATTTGATGTGCTTTTTCTCTTGTTCCTGTTTTAATTAATCATTAAAATCAGCAAAGATGACAGTTCCTAATTAGGGCTGTTTTAAAAGAATATGAGAATGTATGAATTTGAGATGGTAATGGAGGTAGAACGATGGAAGAGAAAGTAAGGTAACAACACAGAGACATCTGGAGCAGAATGAAGACAAAGGAACAAACAAACAAAACGGTGATCACGTAACCATCAGCAAGCGAGCAGGAGGTCAGGTGAAGACAACAAGTCTCTCAGCCAATCAGAAGGCAGACAGAGACCCACCCCTCGCCAGACAGGTACCACTCCCCTCCCCCCCTGAGAACTGACACCGAAAGCTTATGCGTTTTGGAAATGTGATCTGTATTGACCTGTATATCATCTCGCGCTCTGGACCTGAAACCAGCAGAATGTGTGTGTGTGTTTGTTGTCTGGCTGGAGTCTGATCAGCTAAAGCTGCTTGGTGATCAATACTCAGCACAGACACACAGCTGTGCCCTAACCATTAATGCCTGAACAGCAATTAGTGTCCACACTGACCGCACACACACACTCCCATCTGCCTTTGTATTTTTCCCGTTCTTTACATTCGTGTTGGGCTGACAAGGAAAAAAATAAACAGCAGCAGTTTTTCCACTGTTGTGTAAATACAGCAACGACTGAATGACATTTTTGTTAAAATGAGCATAAACCCATTATTATACAAAATGATGTGACTTATCAAACTCACAGTGTTTCGAGAACAAAATATAAATTCCAGCATTTGTCATGAAGTTTATCCAATACCAAATTATGTAACCTGTCATTTATTTTAACATATTTAGCACATTTAATGTGTAAATATTGCTTTATTTATTTCATAATTTAATGCAACTAACTAGTTCAAATTTGTTGTGCAGAAGTCACCTGCAATAAACCGCTGCTGTTTTGACAGTATTTTTCCTAAGATAATTCTGACAGGCTTGCTTGACAGCAGAGTTGCCCTCTGCATCATTTTTTTTGTGTCTTGTGTGCTGACTGGAGTGGGATTCGGGTGGAGGAGAGGTGGGCTGTTACTGAGAGCTGTTATTGAGCTGATGTGCTTGAAACTCTTTTCTTTCCTCTCAATTACCTCAGCCTGTGAAGCTAAAGTCCTTTCAGACGACAACCCAGCTGACAGGGAACGTTCTCAGGACGTTGGTTAACGTTCTTTCAAAGTTATCCGAGACACTTGCAGTAACTTTAGTAGAATGTTTTTTTTTAAAACTGCCTGTATTCTCTGCCCATACATTCATCTGTCACCAATCTCAGCCACATCATAAGAATTCAGCTGCTCTGGTCAGAGAGAGTGTTTGAGGGACAGGTTGTATTACTTGTATTAATTATTAACTGTACAATATGACCTGATCTTTTCAACACGGATTTGTTGACAAGTCGCGGCACAAGATAGTCAGCGTGAACGCCTCCTGTTAAGAACAAAAGCGAGGCAAAACGGCCCTCTGATGTGAAATTAAACACGTCTGCTTAGCTCCCTTCCTCTGACAAACCGAATTCATGTCTCCTGTAATTGATAACTGCCTTAGCTGATTATTTTGCGCGTTACAATACACAGAGGCCCCTTTTCCCTGCTACGGTTCTTCTATAATTAGCTATGCTAATATCCCTTTATTGGCTTTAATATTGCTCAACATCTCCATGGCATCCAAAGGCCAATAGGGTCCTGTGTTCTGTCACAAAGGCTGATTATTGAGAAGGATAGCTTTAATCAAACATAATTGCGTTAATTTTTTCTTCTGCGCTTCGCTCTCCGTTGCCAGCATCTAATGCCGCGTTCTCCTTGATATTCCGTTAAATGACTATTTAACTGCCTTTTTAATTTCCGACGGGGCCTGAACATCAGCGCAGAGTTCTGGAGCCATTTAGAGAGAGCGAAGAGAGAAAAGCGTGGTCGTAATTGCTCGACTTCTCACAATAGATTCATTTAGTCAATCCCAGTGCAGAAGTGACACAGCTCCTAATTCAAAACACGATGCCGCTGTTGTGGACAGCAGCTGAATATGAATCTGTTCAGAAATTCACAATCAATCTGTGAGGTAAACAAACCTGAGTGTGTGCACATAGTCGCTGAACAGGGGCTTAATGAGGGGTCATTTCAATGTGTGTGTGTGTTTGACCCCTTCACAGTAGTCTATGGTGATCATACTATGCCATTTCATTCATTATAAATTTAATTTATCGATTTCCTTTGGCACTAAATGTGAGTGTAAATAGGTTTCATTATTTGGGGAACTCGAGATTTAGGCTGGATGCAAACCTACAGGACACATGCGCACCAAAGCTCAACATTTAAAATCGTCTCAATAGCTTTATTAATCTTTATATTACTGTATAGCTAACTTTAGGAAGTAAATAAGAATCATTTTAAAAGAGTGTGAAGCCAGTGTGTTAACCCACAATTTATGGGTGTTTGAAATACCTCATACCTTTTTTCAGCCATTTTTCATATTTTTGTTGTCTCTTTTACAATGTATGTGCTCCATCTAATGTTTAAAGCTCTCTATAGGTTTTGCCCACAATAATCTCTGAGGTATTGTGAGTCCACATGTGCACATGTGTGAAGTCATTTGTTGGCAGCTCTGGAGTGATAGAAAATAAGAAAGAGAGAATGAGAGAGGTAAATAAAGGCTATATTTCAGGCTTGATTTACTCCGATACCTGCTGTGAAACATTACAGCTCTGCAGGGAAATAAAAACAGGGGCTCATAATACTCATTCTGTTAATGGCCTGTCCAACATCCACCGTACACACACTGTACACAATTAAAGCTAATGATGGCAGAGACTCATTCTTGTCTTCTCCTGTGTGTTATGAAGGCCATCTTTCTTTACACCCACCCCGATGATGCTAAAATTCATTTTTTATTGATGTCGGTCACTAAAATGTTTCTGAAACTATCAACCCAGCTAAAAGGGAATGTTTCCAGAACGTTGGCTATTGTTCTCTAAAAGTTTTTTTAAAGTTCTTTCCGGATGAAAGGCTGACTGTATATAAATGAGCACTGGAAGAGGACAGGCTTCATGGCTGCAGGTGTCATTTCACACAGTGATGTAATGCTTGGCTCGGGGCCCATTGGAGCGTCCAAATAAGTGACTTCAACCTGCATACCCACACTGTTTACCTAGTGTAATGCATGCGGTCTCAACAGCGATCGCAATCTGCAATGCATGACAACATAACATGCACGACAGGACGAGGGACCTTTACAGGCTCCCTACAGCCTCTCGGGTGGAGATCTGGGGTAAATATTGGTGCGCATGGACATTCATATACAAATACAGATTTGTCACCTGCTGTGTTTAACTGACCTGGCTGGGGTTGAACTATCCAGCTGACAGTTTTAGGTTGTCACTGTTTTTTAGGCTGGTTCATCAAATGATCTCTTTTAATTGCTGGATTGTAATTTTTTCTCTTTAAAAGTTTAGTATTTTTCCTTTAGCCTCCATATCGCATTCATCCCATTCATTTCTCAAGAGTGTGTGACACCTGATGTTTAAGCCTCTTCTTCAACTTCCTCTTTCCTTAAGCCCTCTTATCTGTCTTCCTTCTCAACAGCTAGAAGGGTCTCAATAACACGACCCCACCTTTCAAAAACAGCAGATTTGAGATCTCAAGGTGTGTGTGTGAGGGCATGTCCGATGGGACCCTTTCTGAGTCTTACGTGCAGTTAGTCTCATTATGCAGTTAGTAATTTGTGCAGTAATTACTGGGTGCTGGTTTTCTGGTGTCTAATTGTCTAACAGAACTGTAAGTTTGCGGCCCGCTCTCACTCTTGTTAGGTCTCGTAACCATGCTCTGGTCTTCGTCTGTGATGGACAGGGCTCAGGTGTGCTAGTTCATCTCCCTATTGAGCATGTTAAGCTTAATTACAGGGGTAGAACAGGGAAAGAAGGAGGGACTCCTTCTGTTCACCGCTCCTCAGTTGTTCACTGACTCCTTGTCAGGGACAGGCAGGTTCTGTGGGATTTGGATGCATCAGGCACACTGACAGACTGAAAAACAAACAGAGAGACAGGGAGGTCATGGGTGGGTGATGAACCAAACACTAATGATCATTATTCTGAAGGGAATTATTTAGGTACAAGGTGAGTCAGCTGTCTGTTCGGACTCCGCTTGTGAATCTATATTGGTGTATCTATAATGTTTTGCATCGGTATGTGGTGTGTGCGTTTTGGCCTCATCTGAGACTGTTTTGTGCTGGATTGATTGTCTAACGTGGAGTTTTCCTGTTCTGTTTTTCTCTTTCAGATTCTTCTTGAAATTCTTCCTCAAGTGTAATCAGAACTGTCTTAAGAATGCAGGAAACCCACGAGACATGCGCAGATTCCAGGTAATGTTTTCACTCCCTCCACACACACACACACACATTATAATGTAAAAAACAGAGCGGCGTGCTGTGTGGGATTTTACTCTGCGGATGTAGTTAAATGGACTTCCTGGATCTGGTGGATCCCTGCAGTTGTCTTTCTGTCTGTCTGTCTGTTTTTCTGTCTTTTTGTTAGTTACATACTCAACACACTCAACACATAAACTTCTATATCTCAGTGCTATCAGACAATCACAGGAGGCATTAGGAGATACAGTGGTGAGAAAGGTCGCAGCCTTGGGCTTCATGATGGGTGTGTGACGGCTCAGCATTCTCCAGCAGTGCTGAGGAGTGTGTTTATATCCTTGTGGGTATATAGATGTATAGTCCAGCAGGAACTTTCATTTTTCATGCTTTGAAACGTCAAGTGTCTTTACTGATATTGATCCATGCGTCCAGAGCAGAAGGTCAGAGCCGCATGAGAGGAAGTGTCCTTTCTGTCTCCACGGCGACTAAAAAAACATCCTTTGCCATAGATGTGCCTCCCCACAATAAAGTCACTGGAGCTCTCCTTCTCTCCCTGTAACAGCATGTCTGACTTAAACACAACTCAACCTATTTACACTTTCTCTGTTTTATCACCTTTAGGAGTGTGTGTGGAGAGCCATACTAATGCCACTCGGACTCCTCTATGGTTACCCAAACTGTCTGCCCGTGAAATCTGTTGTTAACTTCTCAAAACATTCCTAGAGAAAACATTAAAACCAAAGCCTTGCTTCTTGCATGCAGTGTTTTTTTTTAAAGAAATCATAATCGGATGACACCGTGAACCAAAACCACTAACATTCAGCCTTTGAGACAAATGACACAAAGTGGAGATGTCTTGTTAATGGACTCGGCTCACAGACTGACAGACATCTCTCCTGAAGCGTTCAGCTCTGCTCTGCTAAGCTAAATGCCACCTCCAGAATAAATTTCACTTGTGTTTTTTTCTCCATGATCTCATGACAAGGTCATGCTTTTGGGGTCTCTGTCCTCCCCCATTTTCTTTTCAATTTCTCTTCTCGGTTTTCCTGTCTTCATCTCTTTTCTCTGTTTTTCCTTTTCAGCAGTGAGGTGAACATCATTTGAACAACAAAGACCCAATTTTGGCCAGGAAAACATGCACACAACAGATTTTACTGTACACTGGAGTTTTACTGTCAACCTGAGGGAATAAAAATATTCTGGATTGTAACCCCACAGCTTCCTTTCTGCCCCTCAACACCCGACCTATTCCTTTTCACCCCTCATCTCATTAAAATGCTTAAAGACCCTCATTCCCTAAATGCAACTGTATAGTAAGCCCCCTTTAGTACCTAGATCAACAAAAACAAAGAAAACCCCCATCAACCTCCTGCTGGAGAGGCTCTTCTCACAATCTCTTTTCTTTTCAAGGGTCTGTCACTCTTCAAAACTCCTCATCATCTTATCCTGCCACTCATAAGCTAAAACGGCTAATCAATAAACCGATAGATCACTGTAGTGGAGAGAGCAAGTGATCTGTGGCCCGCAGGCTGTATTTGAGAGACTGCTAATGGCCGATGGAGTAGATGAAAGATTCTCCCTCTCTTCTGTTCACCTTAAGTGGCAGATTAAGAACTAATTGTAGCCTTTTGTAAAAGCCTGATGATTCAAAATGGAGGCCTGTTTTTGACTGACAAGGCCTTGGCTGATTTTTTTAGACAAGCTTCTTGTCCTTTATCTGACACATACTCTTGTTACCACCCAAGTGTCTCCTTTAAATAGAAATGGGAAGCTGTCCTTCGTACGAAGGTTAATTATATTCTTTAAATGAGAAATTAAATGGGCTTTATATAGAGTTGATCCGTGCATGGTGGTTTGTTTGGAGAGAAAAAATAACCTAAATGAAGACCTATAGCAATCAAACCCTAGAATAAGACAAAATGAAACCTTTTTTTAACCTCCATTATGTGACTACAGCCAGGAAAAAAATTACTCCATGTTTGGAAAATTATTAAATGTTCCTTACTGAAATTGATTCAATGACATTGAAATACATTATGTCTTTGAAAACTTTTCGCCTTTAACAAAGATCGGTGTCTATCACTGGGTTATAGTCAAACAGCGTGCCAGCCTCCACAAAGAGCATCGAGTAGCTTCAGTCATCTTTTGTTGCTCAAGGTGTTAAAACAGACTCTTTCACGTAATAGTGATATAACTTATTGTTTTAATAATGTGAAGCCCGTGGGGAGTTGTTTCACTGAACCTGTGACGGCTGTTAAAATAAACTTTTTCCTGGCTTCCCTCTTTCCTGCTTGGCTTGGAAAATAAACAGTGGGCACAGGTTCAAGCTCCAATGCTTAGTGAAGCAAATGTGTTTATTGTTTGGTTATTGTTTTGAAGGTGTGGAGCGGTCGCACGGTCGTCAGCATTAAAAATAAAGCGCCGCGTGAAGGAGACAAGTTAAACAAACCAAATCATGAATGCAGTGTGTGTGTGTTTGTGTGTGTGTGCGGAGGCATTCTGGATTCATCCGCTAACTGTACTGAGATCTGCTGTTATTTTGGATCTGCTGTCAACACCACAGGCCAAAAAGCCTTTTTGTGTTTCTCTTTCAAAGTGAATAAGACTGACAACAAAGAGCTCAACTGAAAGAGCCATGGTTTCTGATAAAGACTCTACAAAACCCTCATAAGAGTTTAGAAGTGATAACGTTTTTTTAACACGAAACAATTCACCAGATGCTTTTTACACTAAGTTTAAAATATTTACTTAATATTTACTCATTTGTTTAATACAGAGATAATTCAATATTTGAATGTATATGCCAATGACGAGCTCAGACACATTTGAATTGTGAATTTGATTGTTTTGTATTCTCTGCAGGTCGTGGTATCGACGACAGTTAACGTGGACGGTCACGTGTTGGCTGTGTCCGACAACATGTTCGTCCACAACAACTCGAAACACGGCAGAAGAGCCCGTCGTCTAGACCCCTCTGAAGGTACGGCCCCTCCTTATCTGGACCATGGTAGGCACATTCTCATGACATCATTTAAAGAGCTCCTCCCCCTTCCTCACCTTCGTCTCTGTCTTTCCTCTCATTTTAGCTCGAATTCTTTTAGTCGCCCACATTTACTGCTTTATTCATTCACTAGTTCACCTTTAAAGATCATCAAGATAATAAAGATCATTCAAACTTTCTCTGTTGACTGAAAATAACTTAGTTAGATTTGGTTTAGGTTAGTTTAAAATGATTGTTTTTATTATTGTTAGTGATATTATTGTTGTATTGCCTTTAAGTTTAATTTTTTTGTGAATGATTTTGGGCCACATTTTTCAAATGTCTCGTGCAGCGTTTTTGTGTGTGTGTTGTGTTTTTTTTTTTTTTGTGGAACAAATTTTCTGGGCCTGGTTTTAATTAAGACTTGTACCTATATGATGCATGTAAGTTTATGATTAAATATAGATGTGTGATAGTCACTGGATGCTAAAATTCAGGTACTTTAGCCTTGTTAGTCTTATTAATAATGGTTTAATTTTGATCACGCAGAATCTCCTTCAGTACTGAAATCACTGAGCTAAGCAATCATTGAAACGGAGCACAGTCTCAGCTCATTTAAACACAACATTAGTATTTTCTTTGTCTTAATCAGTCTGGGATTACCATATCAGCTGAAGCACCAGTAATATTAATGATGCAGGAGAAAGCGTATCAATTTTCCTGCAAAACCCGCAAAAAAAAAAAATTTGTTTTAATTTCTTGTATTTTCTCGTATTTCTCAGAAAACTTAGAACAGAAGTGTCGGAATAGAAGGTTTGTGCCCTGAGCAATAAAATATTATTTGACGTAGTGTTTGTCTCTTCATAGTGTTTGTGTTTTCCTTAGCAACCGCCTTTAATTAGGAGAGCAATTAAAAAGGTTGAGGCCTCTCCCCTCATCAGCCTGTGTCCCATGAGACTCAAAGACAGAGTGAAGGAAAAACACAGCCCAACCCAAACACTGCACAGGTTTAGAGCTCTGCTTTACAGTCAATTTTATCTTTCTCTTCCATTACTCTCTTTACAACTATTATCGTTTATAGCTTAGGGCTGGGTTTCAGTGATTGTATGTTAAATCTGCTTGTTAAGTCATAGAAAATGTACATAAACGGTATTTTAAAATGAGATTTAGACCTTTTCATAATGATGACATTTTTACGAAATTATTTTTATTACGGTTATAAAAAATATTTGTGCAGTATATATTTGATTTGTGCAGTTTCTCAATCCTGAAAAATGCATTTAATCACAAATTTTTCCCAGATTCTTTGGAAGCTGTTATTGGGTGCTGCGTCTGATAATCTGGTTATAGGTAATCAGAATGTAATCAGATTCATTCTTCACTGTGAAGTCTGACAGGACTTTAACAAGTGGTTGTGCGATTTCTGACGACTGTTTTAAAAGCTCACCTCCACCTTAATCACCCGCTGTCTGCGTACACACTCGCGCACACTCTCACCACTTAGTTACCTGCTGTTTTTTACCTGCCCCTGATGGCAAATCTGGGCTATGGTGAATATTACAGCTACCTTTCTAACATCTGCCCCTTTAAAGGTGACCAGAGGGCTGTTAAATTGAAAAACAAGAGCTTCTGACAGTTAAGGGAACCCTCAGCTTCAAACTTACTGTTTAATAACTGCACAATTTTTAAGACATCTTTTGGCTCGGTTGGACTGTCAGCAGATGCATTTACTCAGTGAAGAAAGTGAAACAACCTCCAGCCTGTCTCTCTCTTTCATTCTGCTGTAGAACAGCTTGAACACATGTACAGGATATATGGTTGTAAAACATAAATTCATCTGTGTTTATGGTATTTATGGTCCAGGCCTGCGCTGCAGAAACAGGTTGGTTTAGGTTACAAATACATTCTTGAAAGTGATAAATGCTAGCTGAGATACGCAGTGGTTGCCGTGACGGGGTCTTACCATTTCTCGCTTCCTCTCACACTTTATCTAATGGTCTAATTCAGGCGAGTTTTGTCACACAGTGAATCGGCTCTTCCGTCTGATCTTCAGATTAAGGTAATTCCCTCTTGCGTGGCCTGCTGGACGCTCACCGCCGTTTTGCTCTTTAAACATATGAGCTCCTTTCACTATCTTCAGCTGGAGAATGAAGACCTGAGGGAGGAGAGAGAGGCTGGAACGCCCTATAGGAGCATTTCTTTTGCATTTAGATACGGCGTGCAGAAACATATGTACGAATTCACACAGATGCACACATGCACACATTCACGTTCAAGCTGCCCCATCTGTTCGTAGCTAGACACAACATACACAATTGACACCCTCCCCTGGGGTCCAAAAACACACGCACAGAGCCCAGTTCGCCAATTTCAAACACCCCAGCTACCAGGGAACAATCTCAGAACTTGGCTAAACGTTCTCTAAAGGTTATCAAACAATGTTCTGGCAGTGACATTAGTAGAACATTTTTAATGTTATGTATCATATATATCAAAATTTTTATTCTTAAGTTGTCAGTGGAACATTATAAAAAAACATTCCTAGAACATACAAAATAGCATTTTGTTACTTAATGGAAACAGTGCAAGTGATTCACAGGGCAGGGTGTAAAATAAGAAACACTTAGAGAAAGCCAGAGACTCGCCAGCCTTTCTCGCTCTACACACACACCCCCTCCGGTTCTGGGCCTACAGCTCTGAGTTGATTTGCATACCAAGTGGCGGTAATATTGTTCGGTTTATGCAATAAAGACAAGCAGCCAGCGTCTGTGAGGCCAGTTAGAGAGGACAGATGGGCCAACGTGAGGTAAGAGCTCTAATCCCATCAGCGCTGGGATCAGCCTGCCATCTGGACATCCCTTGCACAATTACAAGACATTTTACACGCTGGAACAAAGGAAGGCTGCAGCAGGCAGGATGGGACCTGTTAGAGTGCACAAGTAAAAGAGTGACAAACACACCAGCCGCCATGTTGCCATGGAAGATGATTCAAGTCTGATTAAAGCTTCACACCGGGACTTGTGTGTTCTGTAAACTGTACACACAGGAAAACACAAGTGCGTACATGCATGCGCAGATGCTCTCTCGTTGACTGTCCACTTGAGGCAGAGGATGTGTGATTTTTCTGAGTTGTGTGAGAGATGCGCTGGATGACACTGGATTTTTGACAGAATAATTTTACACGTGTGCTTGTTGAATTTACATAAACGTGCATTGCATGAAAAACCACAGTGCATGCAAAGCCAACACATGCACATTTGCTTTATTGATTTAAAGCTAATGTAAAAAATTATTAACTTTATAACTTTGCTCTCAAAATAACAGATATTTTGCATTTATAATCCAATTTTGTGTAAAAAAGTATTTTTTTGTATATTAACAGTGGATAAAATTCGGCTGTAATTACTTCCTGTTTTTTTTCAAGCGTGTTGCATTGTGGGATACGGATATAGCAGAAATAGTGTGTAATATTAGTGTGTTATTCAGGAAGCAGCCAGTGAGCCACTAAATCGCTCTCGCTTGTTAACACACGTTCCTGGTCGTCACTTCCTAGTGGAGTGTTGAACTTGGCCTCTCCAGGCTGCCGTAGCACTTGTCTGCTTTCTCCAATTTCCTTCATCTGCTCAAGCGCATTTCACACGTTTATCATTAGCTGACAAACACAGGCTGTGTAATGTCCCCTTATGTGTTCCCTTCAACACATGTTCCCTCTATATTCATGCAGAATGTATGCAAATGTTTTGGCAGCAGAGGGGGAGGGGCCTGGCAGCCGGGATGGAGGAGCATTGCGAATTCCTAGGCAATGCGTGAAGATCTCGGGCCCCAGCTGTCAGACTGCCCCTCTCATGGGCCCGTTCGCACCTCACGCGTGCACCCTCGCTCGTGAACACACACCCCCCACTTCCTTCTGCTCACCTACACAAAGTAAATTTGTTGACTGTAATTTTTGGTGAGTGATTTGCTATAATTGGCTGCGCTGATGAAGGTCAGTCCCTCAGAGGAGTCGTGTCTGTCTTTAGAGACTTGATCCTCTTTCAAATGCTCTGCCTGCAATTAAGAAAAGCAAATGTCATTTCCAAGCCTCAGAAATGAAAATTTGTATGAACTTATTAGCATGAAGTCAACAGCTCTAGTTAAGGGCAAGATCCCAGTGTGTGTGTGTGTGTGTGTGTGTGTGTGTGTGTGAGCTCAGGGCTTCTGCTGTTCTGGGAGCTGAGGGGAATGAGTAAATATAACCTACACTGGTCCAGCATTAAAGCAAACAAAGAGAGCTGGCTTGTCTGGGCTGCTCTACACAACAAAACCTAATGTTGATTAACTTGGACTGCTGGAACAGGACAGAGGCAGACCTGTCCACACAAGGGCTTAACCCCACAGATTTACCCTGTGTAATGATGATGCACATGTATTATTTATTGCATTATAAAGATAAGCATTACTAATGCTGCTGTTCATACTTTGAGGTTTGTTCAAACCCTAAATATAAACTTCCAGTCCTGCAGCATTTGTGCTTTAAACTTGCATTGAAGGATGAACCTGAACCATATATAGAGACCAAAATATTTTAGATATTATTAGATATAGCGCCATAGAAACTAACCAAAACATCCTAGCAACTGCTTAGCAACACTCCGACAACCACCTAAGTGGATTCAGCTTTGCACAGGTTAGCACCTTTTATTATTATTATTTTTTTTAAAAAGTTTTATTATTCTGATCATTATTCTACTCAAGGTCTCTGTCATAAGACTAATTATAAGCTTTTAACATGTAAAACAACAGACCTATTAGGGTAGCATTAGTACAGACATAAGCTGTGTGCTTATGTGTGTTGATGAAAATAATGTCAAGCCATTGTTTTTCCCTGGAAAAGCGGACAGGGCAGGGATGTGGTAAAATGAAAGTGGCTCAGGGTGAGCTCAGCTACTGAAATGCATTTTAGCGTCCAGGCATCAGAACAGAGTGAAGAGGAAAAGCTGTTCAAAGCTCACAGCGCTAAAACACTAACAGTCATGTTGCCCCGGGCTGTGATATCACCCCTCGACTCTGTGGGAGTGAGGGGGAGGGCAGTACAATTACGTATGCTAATGAGCCATTGGCTAACTTCACGACAATGGTGGGGTCACAGCACGACTTCATTTTCCCATTTCATAACGTGTATGTCACTACTAGTGCTATAGCTAGCTTATTTAAATTATAAACTTGTGATCGTTGCCTGTATAATCTCATTTTACAGACCCCAAAAAGGGCAGATGGGGAGGTTGAGAGGAAGATGAGGAAGATGAGAGGTTGGAAGAGAAGAAAAATTGTTTTTTGTGTGCACCAGCCGCCTGTGCTTTGCTCCGTGACCTTTTGATTGACTGATCTCAGATCAGTATAAACAGGACAGATAAATCGGCAGGTCTAATGCACTGTGCTTAATCATCAGTAATGTTCGTTTTTGCCCTCATGCACCGCAGGCTCACTGTACAGCCGCAGCTTGGCTCATCGGTCAATGTTTTCTTTTCAGTTCACTGTGTTGGGAAGCGTTTAATGGTTCGTTTGAACGCAGAAGGGTTGATATACAACACTGCCCTTTTGTCTTCACGTGGCCCAAATCATTCCTGCTTTGTTTACTCAAGGGTTTCATTAGCGATCTGTATGTGTAACTGCACGAAAGCGTGGTCCTAACAGTTGTGTTTTGTGTTCTGTTCTAAGCAGCTACCCCCTGCATAAAGGCCATTAGCCCCAGTGAAGGCTGGACCACTGGCGGCGCGACCATCATTCTCATCGGCGATAACTTTTTCGACGGACTGCAGGTCGTTTTCGGCACCATGCTCGTATGGAGCGAGGTAAGACTCTTAACGCTTATAGCAATCGGATCACTTATTCGTTTTATTGTGTACGAGATATTTGCCTAACCGTTTGTTTCTGTAACAGCCATTTAGTGAACTTCATTAGATTCTATAAAAAGTGATTTCCTGAAAATTGATTGTACAGTTTGTGTGCAAATGAAATGCAGTTATTGTTATGTTTATTGTCTCCTTTACATTTACTTTTTGTTCATTTTACGCCACGTAACCATATAAATAAGAGTTAAATGGAGGCATGCAGAAGTTGTGTTGTAATTAGCTCAAAGCTAATAAAGACTTCAGGTTAGCATGTTCCTTTATGAGATGATAAACTGTCTGGCATATATTTGCCAGTCGGAGCCAATCTGCATTTGCTTATTCTAATTTATTTTATTATTTTTCTTTTCCTACTTTAATCACAATAGCTGATAAGGAGTTAGATAAGCAAACAGCATGCTAAACAGCCTAACAATAAGTCCACAGAGGCCTCTGCGCTGTTCCCTGCTGAACCCCGAAGTCTTGCCAAACAATTAAAAACCTTTTCTTGGTGTGTCAACTGATGGTGCAGTTTAAATACGTTTTCCTGCTTATCTCTCGTAGCTCATTACGCCTCATGCCATCCGAGTGCAAACCCCTCCAAGACATATCCCGGGTGTTGTAGAAGTCACCCTCTCCTACAAGTCTAAGCAGTTCTGTAAGGGAGCACCGGGTCGATTCGTCTATACAGGTGAGTTGCTGTTGGATCGCTTAGTTTGTGTGCCATCACCTGAAGGATCTTGACCTTCCTGCACCTCTTGAATCTTATTTTTTCACTCTCCTCTTTTTCTCCCGCATTCTCAGCTAACAATGTTAGGTTGTAAGAATGTTTTCTAATGTTTCCATTAAGTAACATTAAATGTTCAAATGTAACATTTTAATGTTATTTTGTAAGTTCCAGGAACGTTCAAACATCCAGTTTAGATGTCGTGTTAACATTATTGATTAGTTTTTACAATGTTCCACTAACTACTTAAGAATGTTTTTGATATACATGATATAACAAAAAAATGTTCTACTAACGTTACTGCAAGAATGTTTTTGATAACTTTGAGAGAGCTTTTCGAGAGAACATTCTGAGAACATTTCCTGTTAGCTGGGCTGTGTTGTCTTCAGCTCGGTCACATATTTCTTCATTCTTCTCTCTCGTACACCAGCCTCCTCTGAGATGATCTTTGCACTGGCTCTGTCTATAAGTGGTGAACACACTTTTTCTCTGTAACCCTATATCTCCATCTAAGGGAGGGTTGTGCAGTGGGGGGGCAGCTGCCAACTCCAGTTTATCTCAAACCATGACAACACATCCCGACCCTTTTCCCTCGCACCCTGTCCTCCATTCCCCACAAAAACCACTTCGATTTCTTGCTGTACAGGTTACCAGTGTGTGCGAGTACACATGGGTGAGCGATGCACAAGGCTGTGCTTTGTGTGCATGGATGGATTTGGATGTGATTATGTTTTCACCCTTGCATCTTGGTCTTGGTTGTGGAGAAGCTGAACGTAATCTCTCCCTCAGTACTGTCGATACCGAAGGAGACGCGATCACATTGAGTTTGACCTGGAAGTAGTGTGACTGATCCCAAATTTGAGCAAGACAGTGAGATAATCATCAGGAATTACTCTCACATTCAGGAATGTCAGGGATAGCGAGAGAGAGAGAGAGAGAGAGAGAGAGAGAGAGAGAGAGAGAGAGAGGGGAGGTGAGGACGGTGAGGCCCCTGATCCCCCCAGGCAGCTGTTCTCCATCTTGGCCCCACTCAGACTGTGGGCCGACTGCCCCTCCCTCATTTAACCCCCTCAGCAGGGGCAGGGCAGAGGCCAGCGAGCCCCTGAGATAATGAAACTTGAGAACACAGCGTCGGCTAATACCAGACCTGCTCAGATATTAATGTCTGCCATCCTTAAAGCCACAGAGCCTCTGACAAACATGTGCTAATGCTACTGTGCAAAACAGGGAGTCGGTGTCAAATTCTGCCTCATAAGGTTTTGACGATCATCTACGTAATTGCCCATTACAAAACATTGATTGTGGTAATCATAGTCTCCCAGCAGTATAAAATGATGTTGTAAACTTGGGCTGTGTATCTGAAAAACAAAGAGCTTGCTGCCAATTCTGTCAAATATTTGATGACTACAGCACTCATTTCTAGAAATTTCTAGAATCATTTGTTAAAATGAAAAAAAAAGAATTTACTTTCAAGCACTCAATCATTTTTATTCTTTTAAACAACAACATAACACATAGGATTGTGGGATTGTCAGTCAATTCAGTCCAAACAACCACTGCTTTAAACTACAGTATATATTCATGCACTGTAAGGTTGTTGAATATATGAAGGTTGAAGACAAACCACCATCTCTGTCGCAACTGGAAATGCTACATGCATTCAGTACTTGTAGCTGCATATGTGTGTGTGTGTGTGTTTTCTAAATTGTTAATGGCTGGCTATTTCACAAAATTATTATCAAATAGGGTAAACAGTGTTAGAAACAAATTAGTAATATGTCAATACTAAATATCTTAATGACTCTAAAATCAGACTGCATTATCTCCCAGCATTATATACTGTAATATTATAAACAATATATTATATACTGTAAAGTATTTCTTTCTTTTGATCTTGAGGTCAGAAATAGCTCACACACGCTCTTGGTTTGGAGAGATGAACTCATGAGGCTTTTGAGACAATATGCTTGATGTGATGTGTCGGGCTAGACTGTGATGGGCACTGGAGGTGTCATAAAAGTCGCTTGTGTTCACTCAGATGTGTCAGAGCACCGTGCTACTTTAAGACTCGATAATTCTGCTTCATCATGACCAACACAAGCAGCCCGTCTCTGAGGTCATATTGTTAAACGACTCTGGCAAGACTCTGGAAACGGCTCCTAATGTCCTGCAGCGTTCTCCAACACCTCTCGCTCTGACACAGCTAAACAGCAGTAAAATTAAACCCACCTCAGACACTGAAGTCTGTTTATGGGAGATGTTGAATCCAAGAAGGTTACACAAATACACAAGAGGGTCTCAGTAGTTTATGGGCTGCTAGGAGAGGGGTAGTGCCATTCAATACAAGCATCCATTAACACTCAGATTTACCTCGTTTGCGTGTGTGCCTCTGTGTGTGTGTGTGTCTCTGTGTGTGTGCTTGTGTATGTGTATGGCATATTGTGTGTGTGCGCATGTTTGTGTGTGTGTTTTTGATGGCATCTGTGTTTGTGTGTTTATCATACTTTGTGTATGTGTAAGCTAAGGCTTTTACTGTCTTCATTTACAATGAAAACACAGCAGTGGTTTATTGAGTGTGTATCTTATTGTATCCTTTAAGAACTGCCTGTTCTTACATTTTTTTCCAGCCTTTTAAAAGTGTGTGTTTGTACATTTGTGTCTTGTATTAACACAGGGCCACCACTGCACCATGTGATACTGGTATCGGTTATCCATTGATCAGACCTGTGATGAGACAGCTTTTAGAAGGGTCCATAAAAGAGGAAAAAAAATCAAAGCAGGGTGGGCATGTGTTTGTCCCTCTGCCAATAGCACTCAACATTCGGCTGTTTGGTTTAGCTGATCCGGCTGCTTAAAAAGCCATCCAGATGTTTGCTAAGCTGGGTTAACAAACCCAACAAACACTTCTCATAGTGAGACTAGGTCACAAAAGCACTTCAGAAGATAAGCAGGTCCCCCAATAAACAAATGGGGATGACAGCATCAAAAGTATCAAAACATTAGAAATGATATTAAAAACTCTAGGAACGTTCAAAACGTCCAGTTTTTAGATGTTATTATTATTGGTTGGTTATGAGAATGTTATTCAAAAATGTTTAATTCAGTAATGTTTTCAAAATGTTCTACTCATCACTTTATATTTTAATATATGATATATAATATTAACAAAATGTTTTAGTAATGTTACTGCAAGAACATTTTTGATAACTTTGAGAGAACTAAGAGCACACAGGCAAACATGTCTGTCTGTCTATATGACTCACATTTGCAGGCAGCGATGATCTCCGTGTGTCACCTAACAAGGGGAAAGTGAGATACATAATTTAAGCTATATATGTATGCGACCGCTGTGTGCTAAGAGTGCTTTTAAGAATGATTTCAAACAATGACAACAGCCATAAATAAAGCTCAACGTTGCACTGTAATTGCATCAAAGCTATTGCTTTCTGTTCAGACACGGTCACCAGTGACCACAGCCGTAACGCATCACTAGAGGCCAGGGAGGAAAAAATAAATAAAAATCACCCTTCCATGCTATTTGTCCTAACCAGCGACACCCATTTACCAGAATTGTTGAAAATGAACTATACCTCATACTGAAACCACACACTTACGGGTCTTCATTTGTCAAAGCAGATTCAAGGGCTAGTAAACTTTTGCTTTCCTCTGATGGGATTGTGGACATGCATCAAAATGTTACAAAATGCCAGGGAAAGCTGTCACACATTTTCAGGACCAGGAATGTTATTTGCTAATTTCCAAACCTGTGGCGTGACAGGGTGCGTAATCTTTGAACCCACTGCGACTCCTTCTGTTATTAATACAAGTCAAGCATTTTTATCTGTTTTGTTTCTCCCCTCTCTGTTGAGACCCCTCCCATTTTTTTTGGCCCCTTCTAACGAAAGTCATTTGTCTACTATGATTGTGACAACGTTGCCACATTGCACTCCCCGAGAATTTGACTACAGCGTGCTCTCTCATTCTCTGAGGGCCTCGCGCTCCGGGCCTTTTGATTGGTCTGCGACCCTGATAAATCACAAAGTTTCCTTGTCAAAGAGGTCATCTCACCACTTTACTCATTTGGCCGTCTGCCGCCCTAAAGACACCCGACCAGATCCTGACATGTGGGCACTTGCACGCTGGAGCCAAACGTGGGTCTTCATTAGACTAATTACTGACATTTAGAGGCAGTTAACGTCTATTGCATGTTTACCCAGCTAGCAATTTTAGGATGTAAAAACATTTCCCTAATGTTTCCATTTAGTAACAAAAATGTTAATGTTTTTGGAATGTTCAAAACTTTCCAGATTTTCAGATCTTGTATTAACATTATTGTTCAAGTTGTTCAAATAGCTTAATTTTTGATATGATCTATAACGTTACTGCATAATGATCTAGTAGAAAAAGTTCTACTAATGTTACTGCAAGAACGTTTTTTGAAAACATTGAGAGAACTTTTAGAGAATGTTAGCCAGCATTTTGAGAACGTTTCCTGTTAGCTGTGTAAAACTGTAAGGAAAATTTAGCCTCATTCTGTAGTTCCGGTACAGTCCACATCACAACGTTCGTATGCTTCTTGAGGAAGTCCATTGCGGCTTCAGGTGAGGAGGGGGGTAACCAAACCTTCACAGTGGTACATGAAGCAGCATATCAGTGAATTATCAGCTGAACTCCACCCACAGAACACAAGCGCTATATCTGATGACACCGTAAAACACACACACACACACACACACACACACACACAACACACACACACACACACACACACACACACACACACACACACACACACACAGGAAGGGCATGTAAACAGATGCTTGAACACAAGGAGTTTTCTCTCTCTCTGTTTTCTTCACTATATCCGACACAAGTCCTCTCTTCATTCTTTCAACAGAGATCAACAGTCGTGATGTTATACATATATTGCTGATTTGATTACATTATTTGCAATGTTTTATGGGATGTGTGGTTTATTTGCATAGTTTTAACCACTTTTTTTGGTTCAATCCACTTTTGTAATTAATGTCTGAGCTGATTGGAGGATTTTCTTATTTGAATACACACTAATAAAATGAATGAACCGTCACTGTTGCGCTCTGTTATAATGAAACAGGTGTATCGGGGAACAGCTCAGTTTTAAGAGAGAATTGAGGATATTTTCTCCTCAGATTATTCTGTAAGAAATATTATTACTTCAGAGAAAACTGCATCATTACTGTGAGCCTAAGTCACTAAGTCACACCACTGGGGACTGTGGTGATATTTTAATGCAATATTGTGACTATAAAAAGCAACTTTTGCTTGTGCAGGCAGGGCGGTATGTCTCTTCTCTCTTTAAAGGCACTTGTACTGGGGTGATTTGGGTATAATTGGCCCTGCTGGTTGCTATTTTGGCTGGGTCCATTTTTCCCCGTCTGGCAGGTTTAAATAGGTTTGTCCTCTCTAAGTCAGAGGAATTAGTCATGCAGTGGCCAGAGATCTCTCTGCTTGATCTTCTCAGTTCCCAGCTAACAGGGAATGTTCCCAGCACGTTATTCTCTAAAAGTTAATAGAAAATGTTCTTTCAATAACATTAGTAGAGCATTGTTTTAACATTATATATTAAAAATGTTATTCTTAAGTAGTTACTGGAACATTTTAAAAACATTATTTAAACATTTTTTTAAATCTGTAATGTTAATGTTGGTAATGTTCCTATAACCAAACAATACCATTAATACAATAAAACATGGACATTTTGACAATTTTAATGTCTTTGCTACTTAACGGAAATGTTAGAGAAACATTCTTACAACCTAAAATTGTTAGCCATGTTGCTGCTCACCTCACCTCTGTGACCTAACCCAGCAAATTCATCACCAGATATATTGATCAGATTAATGAGAGGCTGTAAAGTATTGACCAGAGGAAAACACAACTCATCTTGAATGAGGATGAAAATGCAACAATAATTTAGCGCCCATCGATTTCCCCCCACATCCATGTATTGATCTTCATTTTACAATATTAATTTGCGTCTGGGATTGGCAGAAATGAAATCCAAATCGATTTGATATTGGTAAGCAATTAACGTGCAGAGTTTGAGCTGAGTTCTGCCTGAGGTGAGTTACACAGGCAGAATATGGTGAATGCTGACATAGAAGTATAACTGGAGAATTTCTAGTTCTTTCTTAACCTGCCTTGTTACAGAAATAGACTTAAAATGAACGGTCCTGTCGCCACTTTATCTGACTCCAACCCCCATCATCACGCCTGTATCGGTTCATAGTTCATGTTTTTTTTATGAGCATTGATCTCCTTCCATTGATTTTTTTTCTCCCACACTCTCAGTCCGCAGATCTTTGAAATTATAATTTCCGGAGTATCTGAATCTCTGAAAATGAAATGGTTTCCTCGGAGACAGATGGCAATAATATGAAGAAGTTGCACAACGTCAGAGAGCTCCATGACTTCATCCCGAGCTCTCACTCTTCATGCTCAAATCGAGCCTTAAATTCAAAGTACTGTAATTACACAAAACTAGTCATCCATCAGCTCTTTTCTCCCATTTAGGTTGTCCATCCTTGTGTCTCTTCTACCTTCATTATCCAAAGTTTTTAACATTTTAGTTCAGTCAATGGTTTGAGTGTCAGAATCGTAGCCCATATACTATATATTTTGCTCATTCTTATATATTCTGGGCATGGATTGGCTGGTTTTCCTTTACTATTCTGCTACTCAGCCATCCAAATCTTCATTTGAATTATAATTGTTAATTTAAATTAATTAAAACGACTTGTGTTGTGCAATAATTTTTAAGTTGCTTCTTGAGTCGTGGTTTTGTGTAGAGTTTTTCAGATTTGTTCATTTAATTTTTATATGTTGGATTAGTTCAAGAGTCATTGGAAGAGTTTCTCTTGGTTGTTTTCTGTGAAAAGCGTCTGTGGGTCTTAATTGCTGCTTCTCCGCGTCTCTCTCTGGTTGACAGTAACAAATGTGTCTCTCCTTCACTCAGATTATATTTCAGACCTGTTGAAAGAAATGGTAATTATGACAGTGGCCTGTTTTCAGTAAAGGAGAGAAACTCTTGGTCTGGCAGTTGCAGAAAGATACTCAATTGCAATGAAAATTGACCTCATTTAGAGGAAAACTCAGCAGCTGTGCTCAAACCAAGGAATGTTTTCTTGTTTTTATTATTGTCCATTAAACTCACAAACTCGTGTTGCCCTCTGTTGCTTTTTCTCATGTTTCTATTCTTGGCATCTCACTGACTCAGCTGTGGAACCAGCAGCAATCTGTGTTAAAATGCACTTCGCTGCTGAAGTTTTGTTTTTGTTAGTGTGTGTTGACAAGTCAGACTAACTTCTTTCCCTGAGAATCTTTGATAATCCAAAGATGAGCAAAACTATTCTGAGTCTCTTCTTAAACTAGCCGACTTCCTCTCCCTGTTTTTAAGTCGCTTGTATTTTCCTGTTTGTGCTTGTATACGTTTGTAGAAAAAAACAGTGGAACATGTTTGTGGTGGAAGATAATTACAGATAATCAGATGAAGCAACAGGCAGAAAGACATTTATTATCAGAGACAAAGATACAGACTCATAATCATGAGATGTAATGGACTCTTGGAATGCAAGCAGAGGTTTTAAAGGCTTTGATTTGATTCTTCACAGATAACTCTGGACATTTGAAATTTGTGAGACAGGTTTGTCATTCACAACTGAGCAGAAAATGTGTCCTGAGTTAAGACAGCAAACAGAAGAATTTTTACTTCATCTTTACTTCAAAAATGTAATTTTTATTAGTTATAGATAATAGACATGCATTTAAAATGCATTTACACTGTGTACACACACACACACACACACACACACACACACACACACACACACACACACACACACACACATTTAAATATATAAATATTATATAAACAAATGATAAATTTAAATTTAAAATACAAAACGTATTTTATTTTACATAGCAAACTAATTATTTTAACTTTCTTTTTTTAAGGGTATGATATCATTTTGTAAATTTGTGTTTTATTGTGACGAATGTTACACTGTCACTCCCCGTAATGTTACTATGGAACGGTTCTCTTATTGCTAAATAAAACTGCGTCACGGTTTAGTATCTGTGGCACTCTAGCGTGTCAGTTTTGAAGAATGGCAACATACAGTCTGCCAGAACAGGGTCACAACACTCAGTCTTCAAAAATATGGAGGCGCAGATGCAGACCGTGTTCTCTGACACATGCATACGCAGACTCTCGCCAAACGCAGAGTCTGTTTTGTGTTAAGTACCCAGCAGATTGTACTTAACATTCTCTTTTACAAATGAGGGGTGATAAAAACAGCCAGACATAATGACCAGCCCAAGAAGCTTTAGATTCGTCATCTATCAAACGCAAACCCTTCTGTCCACTCACGCTGCCTGGAAAAGCATGCTAGCTTGTTTGCAAACACATTTCTTCTGTAGATGAACCGCTTCATAATTTATATCATAAATATGAGGCTGATATGATTTAACATGCTCCATGTTATGCTTGAGTTTCCATAACGTTTCCATTAAGTAACAAAATATTACAAATGTTATTTTGACGGCTAGGACTATTCAAAACACAGTTTTTTAGACTATATTAATGTTATTGCTGAATATAAGAATGTTATTGAAACATGTCAAAGTTTAAATTATTGACGATACATGTAGTAAGCGAAACTTTCGCCACTGACATATGCCAGACATCCAGATACACACTCAGCAGAAGTGACTGCAGCCGTACCCACTTTACTCTCTCTCTCTCTCTCTCTCTCTCTCTAATCCATGGGGTCAGTAAACAGAATTGGGAAGAAACAGAGAGATCAATACAAATTATCCCTGAGCAAACCGCGGCTGACAGTCTGGATTACAGCATATGTTTACCCAAAATCAGGCAATTTATCTTAATATCAGTGAAGTAATGTGGAACAGGTGAAAGGTCACCTACTTTCCCCGCCTCATAATTACCCAGCTCCAAAACAGGAAAGTGCTATTGATTGGCCGAGCCTGGGGCTAGGGGGCTGGCTCAAAGGCCAGTGGGTGGGGCTTAGCCTCAGGTCTGATCCACACACTGAAAAAATAAATGTGTGTGTGTTCTGTGTAAGAATGGATTTTACTTCAAGAAAATGTTCATGGTGACCACTTTTTACATTTTTATTTAGGTACAAATAATAATCACACCTAATAAATTATTTTTTTACATTTATTTTATCTAGTTGTTGCTATAGCCAATAAATTATGAAGAGATTTTGTTATTAAAGAACCTTGTAGAATATTTATTTTGTTTCACTTTCTTTTGAAACGTGATTTGTTAACAGTTTTATTGTAGTTACAAAAACCAACTTTGGCATTTTGGCAGAAACGTACATTAAAACATTTAAGACGTTTCTATCCAAAGGGAGGAAAACAACAAAGCGATGTATCATAGTATCACTGCACACTTTAACAGTAAATTCCACGTCTTGATCTTGTGATCTTCACACAGCTGGAGTTAATCATTGCTGGTGGGTTTGGGCTGAAGAATCGGTGAGATGAGAGTCCGTCTTGTGCTATTGAAGGTCTCACTGACCTCTTTCACTGCATTAGCACTTGATCAATAACTGAAGAGCATTTAGCGTCCGCTGTTTTGATACATTTATCAAACTCTGCACCTTCCTTCATCAGCAAAGTCTTAATGTGAGATCAGAAAGCAACATGTAGCTTCCTGAGGCCGTGGTGTGTGAAAATGCTGTACTCAGAACAGCTGTAAATCTGACCAGTTCTTGGTCATTTTTAAAGTCACTGGGTATTTCCAGAAAGTTCCTGTCATGTGTTCCTCATTTCCTCTCACTGCTGTCAGTGCTCTGTGGCTTCAGAGCTCAGAGCATCCGTGTGCTGAGTGAGGAGATCAGACACATTTGATTTCTACAGCTCCGTCTGACAGCAACATCTACATTCATGTCAGATAATATTTTCACACTGATGTTCTTTAACTTTTGTACTGTATAGATATTTTCACATATTTCCCTCTTGTTAAAGCGTGTCTTTTATTTATCAGAATGACAACTATAAATAAATGTGGGATGACGTGTACAGTACATGTTTATTTTTATTTTGTTTGTCAGAGTGATTGTCTAACTCCTTGTCTATCGCTCTGCTGACAAAACATTGACAGTATGTCTTTGTACAAATATGACGTGACCTAAAAACGTACAGTAAAATCTATCCAGCTAACAGTTTTAGTTTGTAAGAATGTTTCCGTAAAGTCACGTGGCTATCTGTGTTGCAGGAAAGTGGAGTAAATAGCTTTATTTTACATTTTTATTGGTTATTCATAATTGGTCCTTTAATAATACCAGAATCCCTGTGCATATCCTGTTGCTCAGCTGTGTCTGAAATAATGTTTAAATTCCACTGACGGAGGGTCGTAACAGACCTCCATGTGCTTTTCTGAGAGCTTGTTAAACACTGTATGTGGGAGGCTATGTGAGTTAAGGCTATGATTTATTCACTTGTATACCAAGCAGCACTGTCTGATTTATAACCAGAGCACTTTATACTCAAAATTCCAGATGGTGTGTGTGTGAAAGAAAAGATTAATTACTATTTGTGGCCAGCAATTTCATGAGGCCGGCCCCAGCACAGCTGTAAAGTGATAGCGCCCTGCATCAGTTTGTACTCAATCATTCACAGATTATTAAAGCTCGGGAAGATGAAGTACCGTTTCGGCCTGCTTTACTTCAGCACACGATCGACGAGAAAAAATGGAGTGACAAAGAGGAATAAATCTGAAAGGAGGCAATAGCCAGACATATGTCATTATCACCCATTACGCATAAATCCAGCGGGTGCTTCAGGAGCTGGGAATGATGGAGACTTGATGGGGTTGACAGTTGTGATCACTGTGTGTGTGTTTGTATTTCCATGTCTGCTTCATTCATAATGTATCCAGCAACAGCTTTAAATTGATCTGATCGATCACAGCCCTAGTTCTTCCAAACAGCAGTGGTGATAGATTAACGTCATCTTTGCTACATT
The DNA here is from genome assembly GCA_036877525.1 of Chromobotia macracanthus. Taxonomy (NCBI): domain Eukaryota; kingdom Metazoa; phylum Chordata; class Actinopteri; order Cypriniformes; family Botiidae; genus Chromobotia; species Chromobotia macracanthus. Next base: position 1,372,656 of record JAZGTH010000029.1, read on the forward strand.
ATGCCACATTTACACGTCGCAACAAAACCACATTACTTTTTATTCAAATGCTCAGAGCCATCCAGAATAAAATGCATGGTGGTTGCATAACATTAAGACTGAATGGAATAATATTTATGATGCATATGAAAACGTAAATCTGTGTATTTGTTTTGCCGCGCCGGATGTTAACAGCCACTGTTTTATGTTGTGTATTTCAGCTTTGAACGAACCAACTATTGACTACGGCTTCCAGAGACTGCAGAAGGTCATTCCAAGGCATCCAGGTGATCCAGAGAGGTTACCCAAGGTGAGTTAGTGTGTGTGTGTGAGCAGGAAAGAGCTGTTTATCATAGAAAATGTCAAAAAGGGAAACAATTTGCTGCCCAGATGAGTGAGCACATGCATTCACAGCTAACAGGAAACGTTCTCAGAACATTGGCTAACATTTTCAAACAATTCTTTCAAAGCAAATGTTCTTGCAGTGATGTTAGAAGTTTAAAACCTTTGTTTATCAAAAACAATTCTCAAGTAGATGATTGGACATTTTAATACATCTAAAAAAAAAACACACATTTTGAACATTCCTAGAACTTTCAAAATAACATTTTTGTTACTTAATGGAACATTGGAGGAACATTCTTACAACCTAAAATTGTTAACTGGGTTCCAGCTAGTCATCACTATTCAATCTGATGTGTTTGGATTCCTCTGGAATCGTGCAAAATTTCGGTGTGTTGACATGGTTCGATTAAGTATTTTTCCACCCCAGCAGGCAGTGACGATTGTAATCTAAGCAGAGGCCTCTTTCAGAGGTGCGATTATTTTCCTCTTGTTTTCCTTTCATTTCCCAAAGCTAGATCCAGTTTAATCTTTTGTTTACAGAGCTTCCTGTTAAAATTAGCAGGTTAACAAATGCGTTAATATGGGCAAGCTCTCTCTTTGTGCTTTTCAGATTTATTTAGTTTGTTGGTTAGTTAAACCATGCAGTTGCCTGCAGCTCCCATGTGGTTGACGTCTAACAGTTCTGTTGTTTTGAAGTGTGACATGAAAGATGAAGTTCACTGTTTGGATCTCTCCGGCTTTCTGTTCTTTGATTCGCCACTTTTTTAGCTTATTTGGCTTTGATGGGATGTTTGGTTAGCACCTGGCTAATAGAAAACGTGCTAATTTCTCATCTGAGGGCACCACAGCACCAAAGGCTTTTTTTAATGATAGTTTAGTAGATCATTTTGTACCTTGTTCGTGGGTGCGAGCTGACCACCACAGAGACTAATAACTGATATCATACAAATATCAATTAAAGCCCAGCGGGGATCAGACAGTATCAATAACTGCAGTAGAAAAGCTGCGCTGCAAACATGGACCAGGCCGGGACTTCCTCAGATTCGGCCCTGCGCCACATGATGCATTTAGTGACACTTAGCTGTCGGTCTCTGCGGAGGCCAAAACCTGGACAGGAAATCGCATTCCAGTGAACACTTTAAACCATCCATTATAAAAAAGTTAAAAGCTGCCCCGCTTGAGCCTCTGTTGTTCTTCAAACAAAAATATACAGTTGCACCTGTGACGAAAATGCACACAGTTTCCACATGTGACCAAATGCTATCGCGCAGGAATTCGGGTAAACTCTTAGCATCACAGCAGAGCAGCTCCAATAAACAACATAAATTTGATTTTGCCTTCTAATGGCCTCACATGTAACTTCAGCAGCATGTAAATGAAAGTGCCATGTGATTCATCATCGTTAGCGCAGACGTCTGCGCCTCTGCTGCACTCGCAGGTCGCAGCCGGCTCTACGCAAGCAGCAATCGACCCTTACACATTCTCAATGAGAGGCAGAGCGTCTGGGAGGAGAGGCTGCAGTAGTTGTTATGGGTACAAGACAGACGGCCCTAATAAAAGCTTTTGAGGAGAGGGATGTACACAGTGTGTTAGCAATAAAGTAAAGATGTCACACTCCTGCAGCCTGCACGACTCCGCTGTTAACACACCACTGATATTGATTCCTGCATTGTTTTCTTTTTTTTCTTTGTAGCAGGACAGAAACCAGTATGAAGTGCATCTACTGCTTTAGACATCACTTTCAGTGCTAATGTTGTGGTTTATTTGTTATGTTTAATGTTAATGTAAATATTAAATTAAAACAATGGCTTGAAGTATTTCCCAATAATTAAACATTGCTTTTAAATTTTTTTAATTTCAAGTATTTTGAGTAAATGGTCTAAAAAAATTAACTAAAAGCAATGATTAAAGAATCTAGTTGTATTAATATTAAGATTTCATGCTTTACTTTTTTTTTATTTTGTCAAACCTGTTTACTTTGTGTTTTCCTGAATACTTGACCAAGATGGCCTTACTGTCTGTTATCATTACCATTATTATTTTATTTTTATCAGATGGATACTAAACTACAGATACTTTTAAAATACATTCATACTGTTTTCTCAGCATTGACGTTTACCTCTAATTGTAGATCAAATCAAAATTTGCTGCTTGATCTGGGGGGCATCCACTGAATACGTTTACAAACAAAGACGGCAAGAGAGTGTAAAAGCAATATGTGAAGTCACTCGTGTGATGAGGCAGGAGATAGCTGAAGAGACCCTCCAATCATCTTGGAGGGTCTTTTTAGTCCTTGTTTAAAAAATCAGTGCCTTCTGTTTGTCACCATATAAGACCGAGACAAACACAGGAGTGAAAATCTGATTAGGCTGTATGTGCTTATATGCAGTTTTGTTTTCACTTATGTGCCATCAAATAATTTTTGTTGCGAATCATATAGGGAAACTTTGTCGGCTGTATTTGCGCGTTCATTTCCATTAGGTTTTCCATCTGTGTGATCCCGTTTCAGCTCGCAATCTTTCTGCTTCTCTTTTAATCTCATATACAAATAAACATATTAGAAATGCATTCATGTTGAGCAATTACCCATGCATTAAATTCTCCTCCCCTCTCTTTTTTTTTGTGAGGTAGCTACACGTATTGGCCTGGCATTCAATGTATTCATCACCTCAGGCAAAAACCAACAGAAATAATTGCTTTACACGTTTATAATGACATTAGCACATCACTTGCCTTCTTGAACAGTGGTGATATATACCACTCAAAACATTCAAGAGCAATAACCAGTTCTCCGTTTAAACAATTCTCATCCGCGGGCAGAACAATGAGCTCTTGTAATAATAAGCCCTCACATTTGTCATGTAACAAGCCTGTTGTTTTGGCTTAAATAGTTTCCAGTTTAACCTGGAGTCTGGAGGATAAAAGGAGTCAATTACACTTAACACTGGCGTTCTGAAATTTACATACAAATGCTTTTCGAACACCGCTCACCATAATCATACTCTCAGCGTGAGGCCACGAGGATGAGAGCGGATGATGGAGCAAAAAACAAACTCATTCACAGCCTCCTTCCCTGATTGGCCAATGGCTGCCTGTGGTCCTGAAGCAGATCGACACGCTTTTCAATGCAAACTGCTAAATCTGGTTCATTAGTAAAGACACTTCGTGGAAAATGACAGATTAGAGCTGAAAGCCTTTTCTCTATGCTTGCGATTTTGCCTCTTGCTGGCCATATGGAGAAGTTCAAGTAGGTGTCGCTCGGGCCGCACATCAGGCGTAAGTTAATTGCGATAATCGTCAGTTAATATTGGGAGGCATGTAAAAAGTCTTGCGATATGACGTCAGAGATGATGAGTATTTATTAGGGACGCAGACCAAACACTTAATCTTGCTTAGAGAGAAAGCATGGAGCACTGATGAAAGAGGACAGGGACAGCTGGGCTGTTTTGTTGATTCTATCTGTGGAATGACAACTGTAATACTTTATTTGTATGTAAACTAGATGCATGCGACATGAAACAGAGCCCGCAGTTTCAGAGGTAAATGCCCTTTTGAAGAAGCGCTGATCCAGTTAGTCTCAAGTTTGCAGTGTGTCTCTATAAAACGTATAGTGTGCTGAAAGCCTCCTGTTTGAAGATGAAAAACACAATATTAGGCAGCCCATGTGAAACAGATAGAGAGGCGGCTGCGCAGCCATGTTGGCAGCTTACGTGTTTTCTGAAGGAAAAATGAGTCAATACTTGTGTGATATAAATGGGGAGAAAGCTTGCCGTCAGGGATAAGCGATAGTTCCAGGCATTCGTGTCCCAGGGCACAGCCTGTCAGTCTGCTCTTGAGAGAAAGTCATTTATAAAGTCCTTTGCAACAGTCAGAGAAAGAGGGTTAATTGAAAATTTCCTAATGTTATTATGGTAGAACTAGATTAACCAGAGCTAATTCACTTTATTGTCCTGAAGAAAGAGGACTGGGCAATGAACTGCAAATTTGGGCCGTGAGTTAGGCAGCCAGTTTAAGGTAGATATGGAAAATGATTCATTCAATGCTAACGTGTGTGGAATTAGCAGCTGAACATGACATTTTAACACCAAGACGCGTCAAAATACAAATACTTACGTTGACTCATTTTGCTTAAATTACACACGTCACTTCTTTATGAGTGTTGTCTGATGATGTGTTTGTCTTTGACTGATCATGTTGTACTCTGGTTGTGTATTTCAGGAGGTGTTGCTAAAGCGAGCGGCTGACCTTGTAGAAGCTCTGTATGGGATGCCGCACAACAACCAGGTACAATCGCATACTAATAAAAACTTTGTGTCAGTTTAACTGTAGCTAAAATACATATGCATTTCTGTTATATATAAAGAATAATTAGGTGATATATTGGACCTCATTCATAAAACACTGGACGTTTTGAATGTTCCTAGAACTTTCAAAATAAGATTTTGAATGTTTGTTACTTAATGGAAACGTTAGGGAAACATTCTTAAAACCTAAAATTGTTTAAGTAATACCTGGTCTTGCTAGTTTAAAAGAAATGAAGTTATATTATTGTGTTTCCCTTTCCTGAAGTTCTTTTGAGAATGTTCTGATCGCTCTGTGTCTGTGTGGCAGGAGATCATTCTGAAGAGAGCCGCAGATATCGCAGAGGCCCTGTACAGCGTCCCACGGAACCACAATCAAATCCCGTCCCTCGCCAACACTGCCCCACACGGGGGCATGATGGGAGTCAACTCCTTCAGCAGTCAGCTCGCAGTCAACGTCTCAGAGACCTCGCAAGGTAATGACCAGAGTATGTGGAGTATGTACATTTTTTAAAATAGAAAATGTACACAGAAATTGTGCTCATATGTCGTGTGTGTCACATAACGTTTGATTTTGAGTTACATGTTTCAGTACATGCATTGGTCATAACAAAAATGGTTTGAAGCTGTGATGTCACCAATCTGAAGGATTAGGAATGAATCTAAATGTCTCGCCTTGTCGCATCATAACCGAGTTTGAAAATGTCTCTCCTCTGCAGTCGGCTACAGTCGCAACACCAGCAGCGTGTCACCTCGCGGTTATGTGCCGAGCACCACCCCGCAGCAGTCCAACTACAACACCATCAGCAACAGTATGAATGGCTACGGAAACGCAGGAATGCCTAACCTGGGCGTCCCCAGTTCACCAGGCTTTCTTAATGGCTCGTCCGCAAACTCTCCCTACGGCAGTAAGTATCAAGGTATGACCTCCCCTCCCCCTGCTTTCTGTCCCCCCACCCGTGCTTCTTTTTCCTTTTGACACTCCATTGTCATGTTGTTTGCTTTGTTATCTTTTGGGAATGTGTGTTACTGGATAAAAGGAGGGGTGACTCTGGAGGCTGAGCAATTGAGACGTTTAGCAATCTGACCAATCAAAACATCTGATTGAAAAACAAAAAAATAAGTAAACAAATAAACAAATTACATAAGAACCATGTATAAACAAAATTGAAAACTCAGCTCAACCAAGCAGGCCACTAAAAACTAGCAGTCTTAAATCGAAACCAAACAAAAATGTTTCCAGTCAGAGTCGATGAAAACACCTATTATCCAGGAAGTGGCTGAGGCAGGACATCTCATCCCATTTTACACCCATTTTTCAATTTACCTGGTGATTTGCTCTTTTGTTTACATCCCCAGACGAGTTCTCATAATCACTTCATCCTGATTTGTTTTCCTGTCATGAGTTTGATTTGAAAAAGAGGCGAGGCCGGCTCTCTGACTGTTCAGCTGTAAAAAGTGAACTCTCTGAGTGGTGACTGTGTCTGCTTTGTTGCAGTAGTACCGTCGAGCCCACCCATGGCAGCCTCTTCGGTCAGCCTCTCTTCAAACTGTAGCAGTACACACGGCATTTTCTCATTCTCACCTGCAAATGTCATCTCTGCAGTGAAACAAAAAAGCGCCTTTGCTCCAGTTGTCAGGCCCCAAGCATCTCCACCTCCTTCTTGCAACAGTGCAAATGGCAATGGACTTCAAGGTGAGAGTCGAATCCCTGCTTTCAGAACCCCCTGCAGTCGCCTCACCTGTTGGGGTCGCATTTATTGCACTCCTGCCGCTATTTCCGGCGCTTGACCAACATGGCTGCTTGCATCAATTATGCATTTGTGTGTTTAAATGGTCGGATGGATGGATAGATAGATGGGCGAATAAGTGCAAGAACGCATTATGCATGCAGGCATGCAAAATGCATGTGTGGGATTGTTTATTGATTTATTTATCTTTCATTAATGATTAAGGAACGTTAAGTGTCACATGATATATGACTTCACTCTCTGATGTTTGGCTATCAGTGCGAACGTCACATCGCCAAACTGAACACAAACAAAATCACTTAAATTTCACAACTTTTCTTATTTCTACATTGGTTAACGTTCTCTAAAAGCTCTCTCAAAGTTTTAAAAAGAATTCTTGTAGTAATGTTAGTAGAACGTATTTTTTAACAGTTTACGTCGTATAAATCCAAAACATTATTCTTAAGTTGTTGGTGGAGGGTTTTTAAATGTTACAGGAAAAAAAAAGTTTGAATAACATTCCCATAGTCAAGCAAAAGCGTTAATACAGCACCTAAAAATGGTTTTGAACATTCTTAGAACATTTAAAATAACATTTTTAACATTTTTTGTCACTTAATGGTAATGTTAGAAAAACGTTCTTACAAACTAAATTGTTAGCTGGGTTAAGGTCCAGAATTCTTGGCAGGGCGGCATCATTCCACAAATTCAAGACTGTGGCTGTTTAGCGCTCTTGTATTTGCTCTTCGTCAAGGCCCAGCAGTTTGCTTTAAAAACATGTTTTAGCTACAGTGTGTGCAACCAAGATTAATAATGTTAGCGCTAATGAACTGAGAAATTAAAGTTCATGCCGCTACATGTATCTACTTATTAATATGTGGTTTGCAGAAATGTATGAGGAGTGCCAGAATTGATGCATGCTCTGACAGATGAAGAAGTCCAAGCACGACTACAAATCAGTTGAATGCAGAAAAAAGCTTTTTGCCTTTTTTCCATCCAGGAAGTTCACTAAACACCTAATTGTGGAAATGAGCGCCGTAAGCGAGTACATCAGTCTCTGCTTTCACTCTCTATAACGTGAAAGCGGGCGAGCGGGGAGGTGGGTGTACGGCCCAGTCTGGCCTTCTGATCTGGGCTTTAGATGTCATGATAAGGAGAGTTACGAAAACAAAACAAGCTGACAGAAAAATGCAAATGGTTTTCCAGTCTTCAGACTCTTGTAATGGCAAGAGGGAGCGAGGCGCAGATTTCAATTTGGGTAGAGCGGAGGGGCGTCTGGTTGCCGACTGGGGTGGGGAGGCCGTGGGTCTGTGTGACGATAGCAGAAGTGGTCGTGTTGTTTCTCGGCTGTCAGCAGGGACCCTCTCCTGGGAGTCTGGCCCACTGTTTGCCATTAACCAAACACTAAGAGAAATATCACGCATGTGGGGCCAGGATGCTTTCTCTTCAAAATGTCAGAAAAAAAAGAGAAGTTTCCTTTTTGAAAGTCTTGTTGGTGAAGCACATTTCACTCAGTCACTCCCCCCACATCAATCTCCCGCTGCTACAACAGCCTCCATGTCCCACCTTTTAAAGTTTTCAAAACACGTTTTTGCAGTAACATTAGTAGAACTTTTAGTGTTACATATCATATCAAAAACATCAAGTTATTAGTGTAATGTTTTACAAACGTTGCAGAATTAAATGTTTAAATAATATTCTTAGAACCCAAAAATTGTTAATACAACATCTAAAAACTGGTTTCTAGAACATTCAAAATAACATTAACATTTTGTTACTCAACAGAAACATTTAGGAAACAACCTAAAATTGTTACAACCTAAAATTGTTAGCCGGGTCTGTAGACTTTGAAAGTGGAGTATTTGGTGAAATGTGAGAGACTAAGGTACTGTTGTGTTTGTATGTGTCTGAGACCTCAGGTGCTGAAATGCTGTTTCTCTTTTCTTTCAGCTATGTCCGGACTGGTGGTGCCGCCCATGTAAATTGCACTCCCTGCCTTTGTAAAGCAACAGTCTTCTCAAAGTGAGCTCCAGGGACAAAACGAAGAACAGAACCGAAGATCTCGACATCGTCATTCATCAGGACGTCAGTGGAAAAAGACACTGTTTTGAAGATTTTATTCAAACTATATAAACCAACAACAACAAGTGACTGTGTCATGAACAATTTAATTTTATTGACTGAATCGCTTGTCTTATTTTCTCATTTGTTAATCCTGAAGGAAGAAGAACAAAACGTAGCTATTTTGTATAAACATTTCTAGTTGAATCTTGGCTTATGCTACGTGTGGGAAATGCCATTGGATGAAACACAGATAAAAACGTGTTCGAATGTTTCACTTTCAGCGACGTGCTTGTGCCGCACATTTCCATAATGTGAATTCATTTACCAGTTTTGTTTATTATGTTTTCTTTGTTTTTTTGTTTATTTTTGATTGTGGTAACAAAAAGGGGGCCAATATATACAGAGCCAATAAACTGGAAATAATATATGATAAATGATTTATAAATTAGAAGGAAAGATAGGGCATGCAAATAATACGAAGGTGAAAATGGGCTTATTGTAGGTAGAAGTCGTAACTTTGAGATTGCAAAAGTCCTTCTCTTGCCTTCGACAAGCACACAGAGCAAGCAGAGATAAAGCTTCACTGTTTGATGGTTAAAAAGATATTTCCACTGCTAACGCTTCTTGTAAAGCGAGTGTTACCTGCAATATTTGTCATCGTTTTGCTAGCACCATCTACTGTTGCATTCTTAGGCTGCTGTGAAATTCTTGTATCTTGTATCAGAATGTTCTACTTGACCCTCTCATTTCTTCATCTCTAATGTGTTTTGTATGTGGTTACACAATTGTAGACTTTTGTGATTTTGCCAAAGTTGTAGCTAAATATTTATACACCTGTTTTAAATTTCCCAGATTCCCTAAAATATTTAGTACAGAGTTTTATTCCTAAAGGAGTTTGGAGTAAAATGGTCTTATACATTGGTCACTTGCGGTCACTAAGGGAAATTTTGTAACATATCAATTATAAATATTGTATTTATCGTTAATATTTTGTATATTGCTTTCCATCATTTTATTTGGTCTCATGTGCAGCGTTTCTAATAGCCAATAATCTCAGCTTCCATGTGTTGTTTTGTATTGACAGATTGTCTACGCATTTCATTTGTAATATCATCAAGGAACTTCCGTCCATTTTTGTATGTTTATCTGCTATTTCGAGGAGCAGTCAAATCCATTATTTTTATATTCATTTAAGTTATCAAAAAAGTACTTTTTTCAAAGAAAACTGTTGGTTATCTCGTCAAATAAATTGTTTGTCAACTGATTGTAATAATACTAGTAGATAAAGTGCATGTCCTGCCACCACAGGGAGGGAAAATTCAATTGTAGTTGTAAATCGTTTTTGTAAAATGTGTCATTTTAACTTGCCACCAAGACTTTTCCACAACCCAACTGTGTTTACAGGGATTAAGAAGGAAAAGGGGTAAGAAAAAATATCCGGAATGGAAATATTCATCAGTTATGTTTATTAAAATACGTCAGAAAAAACATCAAGCTAAGTCATGCTAGCTCCAAGTGATTTCTGAGAGAAAGATTTCTGCCGTTTCAATGACAAACAGTCACAACGAATCTCATTATTCCATTCAGATCGATGATGTAAAAAGCACAAATGGTTTTTTAAATAAAAAACAACTATTGTGACCTCTCATTTTTTCTGCTGTTTTGTCAGTTTGTCTTTTTCAACATTATTTGATCAATTTAAATGAACTTTGTCCTCAAACTGAACATTCAAAGGGAATAAAAAACAAATAAAAAGTGAGTTTTTGTATCATATATGGAGAACAAAGATTAAGATGTTTTATACTGTAAATGTAGTGTAGCTGAACACCTTCCTCTCAAGAATACTGAGTTTTATAGTTGTGCTGAAACCAGCCAGTCAGTCGCAGTGATTTTCAACACATTTCTTTGTTCAGTAACTCTCCAGTTGTGATGTTCAGTAGTGTTCAGCTGATCCAAACCACAAACGTATGCTTCCTCATGACACCAGCAAAGCTCGGCCGTGTGGAGGAAATCACAAGGTCACGTTAAAAGTTGGAAAAGTTCAAGGTTACCTGGTGTGCATTTGTAAATTTCATCATTTCATTTACAAGTGAGTGAAAACTCAAATTCTGTTTCTAATTTAAGTAAATAGTCCATTTATTTAACGGCCAAGGTTATCACTGGTCTAATGGGGGCTGTGAAGTCCAAACCCTTCACAGTTCACACTCATGGCCTTTATTCTCATCTGCACAGCTCTAGAAGATAATTCTCCTCCTTATCTTATCTGCCTCTCTGAGTGACTTTAGATAGGTCAAAAAATGTCAATTTCTCATCAAGACGAGTGTTTGCGTTGTTTTCATTCTCATATTCTCACAATGTGGACAATTAAATTGAGGCTGGCTCTCGCATAACTGATTTGTGGGTTATTATGTGGCCGTCCGCTGATGTAGATCACAGCTTCAGTCAGATAAGAGACACGACTGATAGCTAGAGTGTCAATATACCAATGAAAAACATTTGAATGTGATCTGTTGTGCCCATTTTGCTGGAGCTGGAGATGTGTAGCCTGATAACTACAGCATCCACCCACCGAAAACATGTGGGGCCTATCTGTGTCTCCTATAATTAGCACAATAAACAAACGGCCCCTGTTTTTCATACAGGCCCGGAGTCAGCCTGTTCTGTGCTTAATCAGCTTCTTTTATCCATGGATGAAATTGCTTCAGAGAAAATCTAAATTCTATCAGAGGAAATAAAATGTCCCCCAATCAGATTAGCGATCGATTTTTCGTTGTCTGTTATTCGTGCAAGTGCTTGTCGCCATTGGAGACGAACGTAGATCTGTTTCTTTGTAACTGCTTTGCGAGTGTATCAATCTTGTATAACCAAATAAAACAAAAAGACAAACAAAATGACCACTGTTACATTTATCATTCTTCAGCCCAATGAATGACCAATGAAAGACCGCAAACACTGATGAATTATGGGAATATGTTAATGGATTCAGAAACTATAAGCTTTAATAACTATTAGTTATATATAATTGCTCTGTGCTCTATCACTAGTCATGAAGCTGGATCCACTGAACCAATTACATCGGGCAGCTGCTGAGCAGAAGTAGCATCCAGTCCTGCTGCATGTTCTCCCTATATTAAATAAGCGCAGGGCCAGAACCTTCCCTGCCTATGATCTGTTGAGTCTTCATCAAAGAGCGGCCCCTGATCGGCCCCTGTTCTGCCTCACCCCACTCAATCACACAGAAAGCCTCTTTATTACAGCGGCCTAATGGTCATAGTTTTTAATGCGAGCATTAAATATTTATAAAGCCAGAGTCAATAGTCCCTTAAAACCTCAGTCTACTGGAGACGGCCACTCATTCATTTACAGCAGCCTGTGTGCTCTCAAATAAAGGCAAAGATCAAGAGGTCACCGAGCAGCGAGCATGTTGTCTTTAAGACAATTGTTTTAGCAGTCATAGCGGTTTTAATCAAAGGAAAGCATGACGACATAATGTAAAGATTGTTCAATGTTTTTATATGACAGCTTTGGTGGGACTCATGGTTGTATATTATATATAAACAACATTTTGAACATTTTTGTTACTTAATGGAAATGTTAGGGAAACATTCTTACAACCTAAACTTATCTAAGTTAGAGGGTAAAGTTAAATTCTTGTGGTGGCCATTTATAATTCCTATGATATGTCTAATTTGACATTTCACTGAGACTACGCAGAAATCAACACAAGACACTGGGGATAAAGCGTTTAAAAACCGCTGTCACAGCGAGACACAGCGCGACAACTCAAATATGAAAAGTGCTTAAACTCTCATCATGTCACAGACAGATTCCCTGTTAGCAAAAGCCGTTCAGCTTGTAAATTCCCGGCCTCTCTACACTGCCTGCTGCTAATGTCTTAGGAGAAAAACTATGACACAAGAACAACTGCAGCCGCAGCACAGCGCTTCATCTTTTTTCTCTCAGATGGTGATATCGTCGTCCTCACAGTCCGGCTCTATGGCATAATCTTTACTTTTTGCAGGCCTGCCTGTCAGTACCCATGATGATTTTTATGCCCAACCAAAATTACTCTCTTGTTCACCTGACACCAGTTCATACGGGCTCCTTTGACGGTACACCCAAAAAAGGTTTTTATTATTTAAAGATATACTCAACATTATAAACCAGTGATGAAAGTTCAGTTTTGTAGTTCATATATATGGTCTTTGTAGTTCCCTTATATGTCTTGTTTTTATTGGTTCATTTGTCCTACGTGTCATGTTCTGATTGGTTTATTGTCTGATTGTGTCCAGGTGTTCCTTGTTTCCTCTGATTAGTCTGTGTATTTAAGCCTTCATGTTTCCACAGTCTTGTAAAGTCAAGTCAAGTCAAGTCTGGGTACTTTTGATGGTGCTGTGTGTGTTCGCTTGTTCTGGCAACAGTTTTGAGTTTAAACTTGTTATCCACATAAAAAATAGCTCCAGATATCCTGTAGTTTTAAGAGTCAAGCAGAGATGGTGTAGAGAGGCAAAAGTTTTTCAGAATGTGAATGGTTTAACCAAAGCTGCTTTGTTGAGCTGGTCAGCATACAAATAAACAAAGTGGGACTTTGGACCTGTATTTGCCACCTCTCTGTATTCCTCTTTAATTGTGCTAATTGTGAAATTTACACGCCTGTGAATGTGGCACGAATCTCACTGTGAGAATCTCATGCTTATTGCAGTATCATTAGCAGGCACATTTAAGCAACATCTGTGTGCTGTAGAGCTAATTGAAGCGGCAGCGTGTCGGCTGTAAATTCATGGCAAGATAGCAGCTTGAGCACGGCACTGCTGAGCTAGTCAGCCTGTTCGCACAATCTGCCACGACCTAGCCTGCCCAAAAACACACGATGTCCAAAACATACAGCGGCAGGGCTTAATGATCATATTAGACACGTTATTTCAACTGCCTTGATCCATTTGTTTATTAAAATGCTTGCATGAATCCAAACTGATTGATCTAGAGTCTTGTTTTTAGAAAAATCGGTTTTATTATAAAGCTGCTATATTTTATGGGGTTCCCAGTTATCAATTTTAGTTTGTAAGAACATTTCCCTAACGTTTCCATTAAGTAACAAAAACATAAATGTACTTTGAAAGCTCTAGGAATGTTCAAAATTTCCAGTGGTTATAAGAACGTTATTCAGACTTTTTTAATTCTGTAACGTTTTTAAAACATTGCACTAACTGCTTACTGGATAACTAATGGAGTTCTGGGCTTCATTAGGAATTTGGCTTTGCCTCCTTGTTAAACTGAACACAAATATCTGCCCCCTTTCCTCTACCAACCCCAACCACACCAATTAGTATGCAAAGGGCAGGGGTAGTGGAGAAAAGAGAGAAGGGGGTAGTTCACTGCAGTCCACTCACTGGTGGTGTGGATCTTTCAGCTACTGAAAATCAATAGTCACATGACAGCCACAGGGTCAAAGGTCAGGGAAATTAAGCACTTTAAGCTCTCGGTCTGCGGTACATTGACTCGCTGCGGAAGTGGTTGTCTCTCTGATCTGAAGAGCACATGGGCTCCGCTCACACTCAAATGGACTGACATTTTCATAAAAGCAGCATATATGTAAAACAAAACCATTTAAAATAAAACATGGCTGATATCCCTCTAAAATATGACACTTATTTGAGCATGTGAATTAACAAGGCCATGTTTTATAATCACCAGCAGCCAGTTTCTTCTTTGCTGATAGTAAGTGATAACCAGCCTCCAGGCTCTAGAGATTTTGTAAGTCAACCGTCTGAGGCCTCCAGAGAAAAACAACACTTAGAACACAACAATAAAGTGTATTTGTAAAGAAAAGTGAGAATGCACATTTTGCCTGTAATACCCCGCGGGCAAATGTTTCAGAAATGTGCAGGAATAAAAAAACAAACTTTCAAGTGGTGCAAGTATTTTGCTGCCAGAAAGGTCCAGAGATGTCGGGAATTAACATTAGCTCGTACCTGTGTCAACACTGGGTTCAGGGTTCAATCTTTTCTTTACACAAAATGCATTTTAATTACAAGGTGTGGTGTGTGTTCACATGCTGGGATGCAAAAGCGTAATAATGCGGGAATTAGAAACATCTGTTCACCCGAATATTGAGTACAAAGATGGAGAGAAAGTTGCTCATTTCTAACCAATGCCTGGTGAAATCGCATGCATACTGAATAATGCTGAATGCTTATCAGGTGCATGTATTAGGGGCTTAAGCAACATCACATTATTACAGCTTAGCTTGGCTAATATCTCTGCTCAGTACAGATTTATATGGCTTCAGTGGTCAGCGGCGGTTCAGGCCGCTCTGTAGGGATGCTCTTTAAAATTAATATTATAGATCAACAAAATTACACCCAAAGCACAGAAGCCCAATGCGTCCTAACAGTTTTCATATATGTGCTGTTGCTTGGGACTGAATTAAATTCACTTTCTTTTTGAAGCAAAACTAACTCTCTGTGCGAGTAATTCATGGTTTTGAGTGTCAGTTTCAGGCTTTGACCACAGTTTTTGGTGTACTCGCTAAAACAACACAAAAGATCTGTGTCACCGATCAGAAATACAACGAAAATGGCACGGCCCAATTCCCGCTGCTGTTAACTGAACCACACATCATGTGTGCATTTTTAAACAAGTCCGGGTGCGAAGCCTCACAGAGAGCTGCCATATTGTTGTGAAATTTAGGCCACAACATGCTGGCGCTGCAGCGTCGACTGTATGTATGCCACTCAGAGTGCACACCAAAGATCTTTCTGTATCTGCGCCAGAATGCATTCTGCTTTGCTGCCCACAATGCAATGCTGCCACTAAAAATAACAAGGGAGACACTGCAGTTAGGGTCCCGGAGAGGAGCAGCTGGGTGTGACCCAAAAGCAAGATGTCAGTTTTCCAGGGCAGCGTTCAGGGAGAGTACAAAACATGGAGTGATCTGATAGCTCTCAAAAGCAACCCAGGCCAGCCACAGACAAGCTACGTATTTTAGCCTTCCGAGAGCATTACTTTCTTTTCTAACACAAGCTGCTGTCTGTCGTCTTTTCTGAATTAGCAAGAGGAGATCATTTTTAATTGTCATGCATCATGGAAATTATTCAAGCCTCTTTTAAATAGTAATCGTTTTCACACCCTTTCAAGACACACTCCAATGAACAAATGGGTTTGTAGATGTACTACACAGCTAATTTCTGAGTTCATTTGGAATGCATGCACTCCTCCATGTTGTGTTCCCTGTTTTTCAACAGAAATAATTAGCCACTTGAGAAATAAAGATGTGGCTTCATGCAGACAGACTCTTCATCCTGGGGGTACTCTCTCACAGCTGACCACACAGGCTGTCTGCTCCTGCACGTGTGTGTGTGTACTGCGAGGATCACATTTTCAGAGGTATAAGATCAATGCTGAAATTTTTTTAAAGTGTATCTGTCAGTAGCCAGACCTCATCAATCAAACCAGCTGTCAAAGCAACATGTTCCTTTCCATTTTCAGTTCTCTGCTCAGCTAGTGAGCCAGGCCTCCCCCAGCGCACCACCAGCCCAGATTGGAGTTCTCCGTCTGGGGTGAGTCGGTGCTGATAGAGCCCAGACTCTCTGCTGTCTGGCGCTGGTGCCACCATGGAACCCCCCCCCCCACGAATGTTCAGAGGCCCCTAAACACATCCACATAAACCAGCTGCCCAAAGCTTGTCCAGCACATTCACACACACACAGTCATACACACAAACATAACAGGCAACTGCTTTTCATCACATTCTCCATAACATTTACTTTCTAAATAAATGATTTTCAAGTGAACCAAAATATGAAGAACAAAATGCCTGGACTAAAATCACCACAGTGAAGTCTTTTCAACAAGACAAACACACTAAATTCAGTGTGTTCACACTGTCTCTTGGATACATTTTACACAGTGCGAGATTTCTTGTATTTTATTATCAATAAATGTATTGACCTTTAATAAACACTGGTGTTTTTCAAATTGGTGTTTGATAGTAAAATAAATTCTTAACATACAGCCTGTCATTAAAGCTTACAGCTTTATTTGACCTCACAAGGATACTCTGAAGAAATCATTTTATTAAGGACATGGAGTCAGTCTGTGTGTGGTAGAATCATTCCAGCTAACAGGAAATGTTCTCAGAACGTTTAACATTGTCTTAAAGTTCTTTGAACTTGGATGAATTGTTGCAGCTCATATACAATCAAGTGTGTGTGTGTGTGTGTGTGTGTGTGTGGGTATCTCAGGCATGTTGGTAGGAGGGTAACCAGAGGCCAAAAATCTCAAATGTTAAACTCCAGTGGAGGTGAATGGTTATACTTTGTTGCCCAGGAAAACAAAACCGAAAAGGAGCATAATGTAAGCACTGATCACACAGGTCTGTGTAAACAAGCAGCACTGCCCAGAAATGTTTTCTTAATGTCCGATACATTTAGCTGAACATGAATGTGTTGAGAGCACTAGGTGAAATCTAATCAGACTCTGTACTGTTCTGAAAAGTAAAAAAAAAATTCTTTAAAATTTAGATACAGAGCAGACAGTGAAAAAATGTCCAAGAGAAATTCAACATGGAGTTCAGATTTACTGATCCAAACTTTTGCTGTAGATTTCCTGCTGGACTGATGAAGTTATTCTGATGAGACACATTCACAACAATTATCCACTTCAGCATAAACCGATTTAAAAGAAATGTTTAACCAAAAAGAAAAATTCTGACTTGTTTGAATGCTGAATAAACAAACAACATACATTTTAAGAACAACACTTGTTGGAACATGAAACAGAGAAATATTTCCAAAAAAAAAGCAGGAGTACTTCAGTCCCTGACCCGGGATCTCCGTCTCTCTCTGAAGGAACTCAGAAGCCAGTCCTTTAGAATTAATATTTCATATCTGTGTTTAAGGTGGGCTATGGCTGCTCCATGAAATATTTTAAATGGAAAAACATAAAATTCATGGTTGTGGATTTTGCGAGGTGCACTGAAGTAGCTACATCTATAATCAGAAATCTATAATTTATCGCAGGACATGACCGTTTATATTTTATTCAGTGGAAAAGTAGAACCGACACAGGTTAGACTCTGCTCTGAGAAACGTGGCCTCTTGAATTTAAAAACAAGTCACTGGAAGATGCACATTACAGAGAGACGTGCGCTTCCTGTGCCAGGCAGAAGTCAAACTGGGAGTATAGAGGAGGTAAAGAACATGCAGCTGCATGACTGAAATGTAAAAATCACTGAAGAACAAAATATTTTGACCTACAAACACTGAACAGAAACAGAACTTTCCACTGGAGACAAAAAGCCATTTCTCCCACTGTCAAGGGCATCCGTTTCATTATAAAGGCAGCAGCGCCAAAACAAATATTTTTGAAACTTTTATTATCTTTCTCGATGGAAAAAGTCTAAGACGGCATGTGTCTGTATTAGATGCCATCACGCCAGCTGCTGAGACAGAGTGGATGTCAGGGGTTCAAAGGCAGATGAGTGGGAAACTGGACAGGTCAGCGCAGGACAAGTCTCTCCATCTCTGTCTGTGTCTCCTAGTGTTTGGGTGGTATCTGAGAGCCACACACCCTGTAAGTGGAGAGAAGGGCAAGGCTGGAGGCTAAGAGGCTCACGAGGTGACCATTACAGACACAAAGCTGCAGAACTGATCCAGCAGAGTGATGGTGACGAGCAGATCTGTGTGGACTGGAACATATGCCACACCTGTCAGTGGCAGATAAACAGAGAATTTACAGTGTGACATGTTACACTTCATCTACAACTGTTTAAAACAGCACAGTGTTGATTGTTTTATTAGTAACCCAACAGGAAATGTCCTCAGAAAGCTCTCTCAAAAATCATTATTCATATGTTGTTACTGGAACGTTTCAAAAATGTTACAGAATTTAAAAAGGTTTGAATAACATTCATATTCACAGCACTTGAAATATACACACTACAAAAGAACAAATTTTAATATACAATTTTTTCATTACAAGTTATTAACTACCTAAACAATTCTTATTTCTTTTGCATTATTTTGTTGAACTTTTTTACTCTAATTTTTAATCCTTTTAAAAAAATATTATCATTGAATATTTGTGACAATCGGTAAAGGTCATTGTGTCACTCACTGCATAATATACAAAATGTAAATTTACAGGGACAGATATAAACATTGTATAAATGTGCCCTCGTCCCCTGGGCCCAATGAATAAGCTACACCATACAGAGTTACAGAGTGTTGGTCTCCATCGGTCCCCATTGGTCTCCATTGTCATGGGAACAGCCCCCACCCACCTCCAATAATGGGCCTGCGACCTATGTTAATTATTGTGAGTTTTTAACAATGACAGCATTTAATGCAGTTATGGAAATAGTTATATATATATATATATATATATATATATATATATATATATATACTGGATTATATAACTAATCCCTCTGTTTAAAAAGGATCATTATGGAGGGAGGGAGCTCTTGGTGGGTCATGTGTTAATTCATACACTCTCTCTCACACTCTCAAACCAGATCCCTTAAGGTTTCAGAGTTGCTGCACCTTTTATTAGTGTCGCCTCCACTCTTGCTGGCCGGGCATCATTAGAAATCTCAAATCAACTTCTGATGATGGTCATCCTTTATCTACCTGTCCGTCTGCATGGCCATCAGCTCCCCCCATCAGCCTGTCTACTCCTGCTGTATATATACATACAAATGCTGTGTGTACACAGGGGCAAAAAACTGCACTCACTAATATATTGTTGAAAACACTTTACAATAAAGTTTAATACAATAACGTTACTTAATGCTGTAGGTATCATGAACTAAAAATAAACAATCATTTTTCCAACACAAACCAAATGCATAATAATATATTTATGTATTTATTTGGCACACTTTTATCCAAAAACATTTATTCTGCATGCACAGTACAGTATTCAATTAAATTCATTATCTTTTAAGAATGATTAAGATTGTGTGTGTGTGTGTGTGTGTGTGTGTGTGTGTGTTTTAAACTGTACTGCCCTCTGTTGGATATCAAACAGCACATGAGTGAAGACAGGACAGTATTTCCTCCTCATCTCTCTACACACACTGAAACATGCTGTTTTGACAGCTTTTAGACTGAAGTTGAACATTTCATTTACAACTTTTTATGGTCATGGTCCTCTAGAGGAACCCGAATTCATTTTAGTTATATAAACTAAAATGTTTAATGTTAATGATACGTCACCTGCAAGCAAGTACATCAGTGATTGTTTACGATTATGATGGTACAGCGTAAATCTCTATTTGGAATAATTTTGTCACTATTACCAGATAAGTGTAAAGTGTACACAAGATGTGTTACAAACCTCTTCAGATATTTGATTTTGGATTGAGTTGTGCTGGTTGCTTAAATTTGTCATTTCCTGTTCTTGGAGTTTGGTGTATCTGCCCTTGGCCTGTAAAATAAACACGCCGCACCTCAGCTGACATCATCAGTCAAGACTCAAACTCTGAAAGTTAACAAGAAATCAATCCACACCATAAAGAATAATTAGAGGCCTGCGAAAACATACAAGGATTACAGAAGACACTTCAGACCCTGTGAATCTACTAAACCGACTGAAAACGTTTCATCCTACAGTAAAACCCATGTTGATTCAAATAACCTAATTAAACATTTGAAATGTTATTGAAATGTTGTTTTAATGATTCTTTTGCTACATTACACATCCTCTGTCAAGCTCAGTTTAAATGAGGCAGCGTTTTACAAGTGTGGGTTTGTTAAACTTGTTTCCACATTTTATAAGATCATTAACTCTAACTCGTAATGGACTTTAAATGTACTGCAAACAGCACTTGATTAGAAACACAAGCGTACAGTGCATTTCTGTATTTAATTTAAGCGTTACATGTCATAACTCATTGACATGTTTTTGCTCGGGGACAGGACTGCACGTGTACGCTCACATGTATGTGTGTTTTCATATATTTCGTTTTTTTTGGGAGAACGGTTCAATTTTTTTTTTCCACACACCCGCAAACACATTAACACCCTGGACTGTACATTGTCATTTAACATTTCACACATGACCCATGTTGTTTTGGAACAGAAAGGAGGAACGAGGTTTCAAACAGAGCGAACTGAAGAGGATGGGTGCGTTTGTGCTGTGTTGGGACAGAGATAAGCTGTATTGAAACTGGGAGACTCCTCCATATCTAAATGTAATCTTGGCACCGGATAAGGTGAATACAGTATCAGAGCATAAGATTGACATTTGTGAATGATACTGACCGAAAGAGAGGGAGAGACGAAATAACATGCTGGCTCTCTCGCCCTATTTTATAACTACATATATTATTTTCAGTCCAAGATGGATTTTTATCACTTTAAGTGCTTTTTTTCTTCACTCTGAATGCTGAAGTTTCAAGCTCTTAAAAGTTGCATGAGATTAGAGGAGAGTCGTGACAAACACAAGAATTATACGATGTATTAGATGTAGTTTTTGTACAACATTATATTCTCACAGGACAGTGGCTTTAGACAGGGACATTCTATAAAATCTTCTTCAGTTTAATGGGATTTAAACACTATCAGACAAATATTGTTTTATAGGTGTTAATAAATCAAAATGTGCCAACTGAAGCCTCAGATAATTTTAATGCCTTCAGAAAAAGTAACAAGGTTTTAGTCATTTCATTTAAACAGTCACGGGTCAGACTCTTCATTGGGAAGGTGTGCTTTACACAAATAAAGAAGCTGATGGAATAAGGTACAATATTCATTCTGATGTTTTCACGTGTATCTTGGATAAATATCTGCTTTCATATGTAATAATGAACAAACTCCAGACAGATACACAACTTCTCTTCTGTACGGTCAGATCTGATAATCACGAGTCATTTTCAGTTCTGACTATATCTGAGCAAAGCTCATGGAATCGAATTGGTCCCATTAAAAAAATCCATCATTTATGGATACGACTGACTCTAATACCAAATAAACTGCCCAAACCTCCTCGATTTGTCTCCCTGACAAAAAGAGAAGGAGGGACAGTGACATGAAGGTGAATTCCAGTCGATAAAATCCTTGCATTTGAACTCCAGCAGAATATTTTCTCTAAAATTTTGCATATTTACACTCCATCGTGCATCGGCCACCGGGGAGCGAGCTTGTTTTCCCCCTCTGCCTCATCAATACCTAAATCCTGGTAAACAAGTGACATGGAGAAGCAGGGATCAATAACCCAGCCTGCGTTTTCCCTCCTTCTGGTCAAACAGTTCTGTGCAGTTGACAGACATGACAAGCTGAACATGATACAAAATCATTATCAGCAGGCCATGGAGATTAATGCAGAAAAACATGACACCGTTAATGGGCATAGCTGACACTGGATAACTAGCTGCTCGCTACAGGATTTGTCAAGTTGAAAAAAGATGCAGACAACTTCTCCCTGCGTATCGATTTCCAGCGTTTGGTAGTGAAATTGCAGTCGATATAATACCGCTGTGACATCAGGGCTGGAAATGCTTAATCTGAGCTCCTGAAGCAAACACATTCGCTTTGAACGCTAACACACTGGACCAACTAACTCTAATGAGCATAACAGATGATGTGTTTCTCACACACATGTGCAAGGGATGTAAATGTATATGTATATATATATGTATTAACTTCAAGCACATTAAAAGTTTTTACATTTTATCTTCATGAACATCATGTGCTTTTTTATGTTTTATCTTAATTAAAAAATTAAAATTATTAGTAATAGAAGATTATGGCAAACTGCTTAAGGTTTTTCTTCTTTAATGAAATTTTTAATGAGATGAGAAAGGTGTGTTCAAATCACAGCCTGTACAAAGTCCAAGAAAAGACAGTTACATCATTGACCCAGTAACATTGATATTACATAACGACATGTGATAATCGTCATAGTCTTTCACTACATGCCCTCATTTTCTTCCTAAAGTAGATCGGTCACACAGAACTACAGTATATGATACAAAGTTAAACTGTGTCTGTTTACTGGGTTCTTATTTGCTTAAGGTTATTGCATGAATTGTGTATCAATATACTTTCTGATTCATATTAGGAAAACACCTACAGTAATCTGTCCTCTAATGTCTATTGATTGATCAGTGTCATCTGTGTCTGCCTGGTAAAACTCTCTTTAGCAGAACTGCTCAGACTCCTCTGAATCTTACAGGATAGCTCATATCCTGTCTTTCTTTCTTTAATGCTTGTTGGCTTTTTGGGAAGCAAACGGAGAGCTTCCCTAAGCAGGGAAGTGTCTCAACTCAATTAAAAATTAAAATCAAACATTTTACAGACGTGAACTATTAACACGAGCTGATGAATATAGGCCATACCACAGAGTGAGAATAAAGCTTTAATTTTTTTTAATTAAATAAGGCCAATTTCGGCTATCAGACCCCGTGAAGACATTCCAGCTTGGGCATGGAGCTCATTTTAAGCTTGTTTACAGCGGATGCGCGAAATCGTCAGGTTAACTAGATCCTGAACTATCTTTCTGGTTACAGAAAGGTAATAGGCAGACTGAGGGAAAAAAGCTGATTAGTTCTTAACATTTTGACACAGACCGCATTAGAGTAATCCAGGTCGAAGAGGAACAGGGTCATCACAGAAATTAACTTTTTGTTCATTAATTTGTCTGGATTAGTCGAGGGCGCAACGACAGCGAATCTGTTCCAGTTTTCCTTAAATCATTTTAAAGTGTACATCCATTTGGCTGATGGGTGACATCGGGGTTAATCAGCATGGTGTGTCCTTTTAATTGCTTTCTATTCAGAGTAAATTCATTAGATAATGTTCTCTTCGAAATTCCAGAATTCATTTAACAGAAGAAAATCACATTAACAGCTTTACTTTCATTACGGCATGTTGTGGTGTCACCAGACCTGGGCCAGACTTCCTCCAGGCAACACATTTGTGTACTGATTAGTTACAAGGGATTTATTTAAAAACTGTTCTATTCTCCATTACAGATTTGCCCAAATTTAACACCGATTACAACAATGAAATGAGCCCCCATTTAATCAGCAAAGTGAGCTGTTACAATCAACGGCCTGTATCGCTAGTGCTGGTTATGTGTGGTTAATTTGGACTGATTTGGGAAGTCTCCGGCCTGAGATGAAGAAAAGCTGGAGGAGGAGGCAGAAATGTCAGCAACACAAGAACATTTCTCCATCATTGGAAGAACAAAGACGAACGCCTGGCATTGTGTGGCGTGTGGAATTTCAGTCCTAAACGTGTGAATCACTGTATTTCAGGACTTTTTGTCATTAGGATGAGTATTTAGCCCTCGCAGGGGATTGGCTCTGTTTAAGTCCTGAATAAGGCATTATTAAAACCTGGAAGATCAGAAAAATGGGCTGCTTCTCTAGAGGAAAGAGTTTTCTCAAAGTTTGCTCTGTCATTGCTCACAAGACCTAATGGAGTGCTATGGACAGAAAGAAGAAACAAAAGTAAATGTTATATTTAAATTAAAAAAAAAATTTTACCCCGAGAAAACATACAGCCAACTCAAAACCACAGTCAAAATGGTTCAGAATAAAACCTTTATTATTATTATTAAAATAAGTACAAGCTATAAGGTTTCCCAAACCTCTGCACATATCCAGTACAGCAGTCAGTACACAGACCCAGTGTAAAGCTAAACAACAGAGTTACCTTCGTCTCATGAGGTTAAAAGCGTTTCACTGCCCAGGTCTAGAAATTGCCTCTCAGTTAGAGAACTTCGGTGGGCCAGACCCCAGTAATCTTCTGCGCTTAATGAAAAGTTTACATTGGGTAAAGGGTCACAACCCCCAGCCTGCTGGAGTTCCTGTGTAAATTGTTTGAATTTGGTGTGAGTATACGGTCTGAAATCGTATCCCTGCGAGGAGTACAACACGCAGTAAAGACATTACAGCTTGTTAACTTCAACCTCAAAACAGATTATCCTGCTACGCCCATCAGGGAACCACTAAGTCTGATTGGGCAAGAGGGCGTTCTTCTGTATTGATCAGGCAAAAACAATTGAGTGGCTTATGTCCACTGCTATGGCAAATAGCAGCCGGGGCCAGTCATTTTGAACATTTATGTTACTTAATGGAAATGCTTGGGGAACTTTCTTACAACCTCCATTTGTTACCTGAGCAGTTAATCTACTGATCAATCAAGAAGTTTCCACCTGAAACTGACAGACTTAGAGTTCTTAAAACATTTTTTAGCTGTGTGTTTTTCCGCGTGTCGGAAGCTGTTGACTCGAGCAGAGCTGAGTCAGATGTGTTAGTGATGTCTGTGAATCTCAGAGATCAGCACTGTGTGTTTACACATGTAAAGTCAGCTCTGATATTCCCACTCACAGACTGAGCTGTCTGGTCTTTAGACTCAATCAGAAACATGTTCCAGGACATTTGTTCGACTGTCTGACAACATCTGCTAGTTACACCACATGAAAGATTTAAAGCAGCATTAGAAAACCTAAAATTCACTGAAACTGCTTCAAAAATTTACTTTGTAGTAAAATGTATCTTTAGTGAAATATTAACCATGTTTTTAAACGGACATTGTAAATGTATTTAAATATGTTGTTTAAAAATTTTTACAGATTTAAAAAATATTTGAACAACAGTTTTTACAACCAAAAATTGTTAGCTGGGTTGCATTTATTTTCTACTGTCCAGTAAATATCAGTCTGTGACTTATTGTGGCATATCTCTCATAATTTCTTCTGCATTCCTCACATGCAGACCCGAGATGAAACGCAGTGTTTCTTCATAAGTGAGGTCTGTATTAAGCCTCTGCGGGACAGCGAGCGTGTGCGGGAGGTGTGTGTGATGCATCTGTATCCCTCTGTGTGGCAGGTTCGTGAGGTTAGACTGTGTCTGTAATCTAAGACAGTGAGGTCACATCATCAGCGAGAGCCTCGTTTTGCATACTAACAGGAGAGAAGAGTCACGCTTGCTCTGGAGGAAATACCCTTACTCTCTATCCACAACACCTTTTGGGTTATATAAATTTAGATGATTTGAATTTTAAAAGCGCTTTGATATACAATAATAATGATACTTCCCAAGGACAGAATAAAGCACAAAACAGACCCCAGTATGTGAAGGCAAGTTTGAATGATCATATTTACAGAATTAGTAATGGTTTTGAATCCTCTGAGTAGATGCTGATTCAAAACATGTTCCCAATTTGAAGACTAGAATTGATCAGGAGATTAACTGCCCAGCTAACAATTTTAGGTTGTAAGAGTGTTTCCATAATGTTTCCATTTCGTAACAAAAATGTTAGTGTTATTTTTACAGTTCTGGGAATGTTCAAAACTTCTAGTTTTCTATAAGGAATATATTAACATTATTGCTTGCTATAAGAATTGTTTTTAATTGTCAAATATTTTTAATTCTGTAACGTTCTTAAACATTCCAATAACAATTTATGAAAAACGTTTTTGATATATAGGATATGTAACATTAAAAACTACTACTTGCATCTACTTCAAGAAGGTTTTTGATAACTTTGAGACAACTTTAGGAGAATGTGAGCCAACGTTCTGAGAATGTTCCCTGTTAGCTGGGAAACCACCATTTTGAAACCAAACAGCTCTCAATACAATGAGAGAGACACACACAGGCAGACAGACAAAGAGTTTGAGGCAGTCACATAATCTTCTATTCAGAGCAGGTACTAATGAAGAATTGCATTTATAAATTTGATTAAAACCCCAAAGATTTCAAATGAGATGCAATTTAAAATGCTTGGGGCAGGAATGCATGAATACTTGCATGGGAATCGGACTGAAAGTTGATATCGTAATTGGTCTTGATGTATTTTCTGTGTTGCCAGGCTGAGGCGAGGAGCTCATAACCATCAATGAATCCTCAGTAGATCTTTTACACTCAGGCTCTTCTGTAAATTACCCTGCCACCAGAGCGCTCTTAGACAGACACAGCTGGCCGGCAGCATCATGTATTCGCTATGCATGCTGCACCCACCACACGCAAATAAGCTTGGCTGAATATTGAAAAATAATTGCCATTTATTGTAAGCAGCTTAAACCATTTTGATATATTCTTTTAAAAATGATATGGAGTCTCTGCAGTCATTATTTTCAAAGGGGCAATTCAAAGTGTAATGACAGCGCTGTCAATGCAAAGGTTTGCTTAAAGACGTGTGTTACCTATTCTTACTGTCAGTGCTATATGTATTGTGCTTCATAGTGTGCTTCATTTGATCTTTGTATTATCATCAGTCTAAAATAAAAGTTTTATCTAAAAACTTTAACAACACAAATAAAGTAATAACATTTTTTTAACGTTTTTCTACTTTACGTACAAAATATTCTTACAACCTAAAATGGTTAGCTGGGGAGTGAATCTCTTCATTAAGAGGTTTAGGAAAGAGAGCTTTGTTCTCAACCAGAAACTGACACTTCATATAGTTTATAGTTTGTAATAGCAGCAGGCATAGCAGGAGTACAGCTGAGATCTGCTGTTAGAAGGTTTAGCTGCGGTGAAAGAACTTCCATCTGTTATTGGATTCAGGTTTTAAAGGAAACCCCTGAATTTCTCTTGTACATTAATATTTCACAGAAGAGAAATGGAAATGAATAATGCTTTTAAATGTTCTCATGAACTGTTAGGAGGGTAGAGGACATGCTGAAATATTGTACATATTTTTGTAAAATTAATCATTAAAATGGTGACATTTAATGCTGTTTCATTACTGCCATACTGTACCATAGACCTGCAGGGTTGAGTCATACAGTTTTATGCCTGAAACTTCCCACTGAACAAAAGAACAAACACTGAAAAACTCTTTTCTTAAAGCTTCAGTCCAATTGTCTGGGGGTTAAAAATGAACAAAAATCTGTTATTGAGAAAGCACATAACAGATCAGTGTTCAAAGCTGTCTCACAATGATACGTTTACAATATTAAAAATTTATAATTTAAGTTGTCCCAGTGTGTTTCCTTTTCAGACCTTATTTCAAAGACAGCAGCTATGAGAAGATTTCCTTACAATGTCTAAAACACAATATAATACAATTTAATACAATGTCTAAAAACTGGATGTTTTGAACATGCCTAAAACTTTGAAAAAACATTTTAAATGTTTTTGTTACTTAATGGAAACATTATGTAAACATTCTTACAACCTAAAATTGTTAGTTGGGATTTTTAGAAAAAAAACTCTAAAATGAAACAAAACTTAAATCTCTAGAGAATCTCTATGAAAGCAAAACCTCTTATCAGAACATTTTCCTCTGGGATGTGTGTGAAATATCTTACAATTCGCACATTTCTAATTTTATGTCCTGATGGTGTCAAGTTGTCATTATTGCTAAACATTTTATTATACATGACACACACACACACACACACAGGATGTGAATCTGGTGTATTTGTTCCATTAACTTCTACAATCTCATGAATAAGTAACAGCCGCGCTTAAGTGTATTTCTTGTAACTTGGTTTATACAGCAGCACATACATGGTTTCACTTCACTGATGTTTTCATCTCACAGTTCTTCTGCAGCGCATCACTATGGGCGGATCTTCAAACAGCACGTCCTCAACTGCTGACTCAATTCATGTCACTCTGAATGTCATTGAAAAAAACTGTTAAAGTTTTAGAAAAGCTTAGGCTTTACCATTAGCAGAAACAGAAAGATAGAAATGTTGTATCAGTGTTACGGAACCATTGCAGAAATGTTCTTCTTAGTGTGGCCAATCCAAGCTGTCCAAAACAGCCTCATATACCTGCTACATGGCATGAATTAATTGTATGTTGACTGAATTAATGGAGTAGAAAAACATGCATATATCTGTTAATACATGAGGACTGCAAGCCTGCATGCACACAATAGCGAGCGTGTGTGTTTATCCAAGCATCAGTTCTGAAAAAACAGGCACAGATAGAGGGGAGATGCGTGCTGTCACACTAAGAGGTTTGGTGCTTGACCAATCACGAGTGAGCAGGAGCATTGCTAAGAACCTTCTGTTTGATGTAAGGACACCGGCACGCTTTCTAACTCGAGCAATGTGCATCTTGCATGCAGCCTCTGCGCAATTTATGAATAAATTATTTGATGTGGGGTTCCCCAGGGGTGTGTAGCATCACCCCTCCTAAACTTAAAGCAATTACTGGCAGAAGATTATTGCCGCTCAACTACAGTCCATGGTTCGACTTCAGTGACTGGCAGATGGCATCTCAAAACCATTTAGGAGCCTCTAACTCACTGTGACAGAAAATTCATTGTTAGCATGTCGTGTGAAAAATTTCTACCGAGTCACATCAATACACGGGGCCGCGATCGATCTCAAAAAACGTATTACTCTTCATAACAAAGTGTGTGATGATTTTTTTGTGATGCTGACAATGTTTTAACCTTTACAGGAGGCAGAGCGTCACACCCCTCCTCTCTCCTCTGCTTTTGCAATTTATTCTCTTCCTTCTGACTCACAGGTGATTACTGGCGCTTTAACCCAAGGGGTTCAGGCCAGGAAAATAAGATGCTAATCTTATGTTGATAATCAGAATGTTTTCTGATGGATCGTCTCTCACTGTAGAATCTGTTTTGGTAAGAAGCGACGCTAAAGCCCATAAGATTTGTGCTGCACAAGTGTGTCAATATAAACACACAAATTATTTGTGGCATCAGTTTCTTGGTCCAGCCTGTGACAGGACAAAAACAGGGTTTCAACTCCACACAAAACCCTTTAAAACTGCTGCGCAGGCTACAATGTATCTTTAAATAAATGAAAAAAAATCTTACTCAGGTTGTTGCAACCATGTATATTCTTTTTTCTATGAAACACAAATGATGGTGGTAAAATGTCTGAATCATAGTTTGAACACTAGTGTGAATATGTTTGAATAATCATTTATTTTTAAGTGAACTAGTCACATCAAACACTTATTCAACTTATTCACATCAAACATCAGTCACATAAAAATAATTTAATAATTTAAATTATTAAAAATAATTTTAATAATTTAAATTGCACAATTATTGAGCAATTGTGCTTTTCAGTGTCAGTTTTAGGTTTCATGGAGTCACATCAAAATTAAATTAACAAAATGGTCTTTCATATGTTTAATGTAATATTGTCCTTTACATCTAACAGATGTTCTTGTCGTGCTGGCTAAATCTGCATGAAATCCAAAACTGCCGCTTTGTACGGCAACAGGGTGTTATGTGTACAGCACTTGTTGACCGACTTAATGGTGAGCAGCACACTTAAACTGTCAGGTCAGATCAGAGCAGCGAAGAGTAACAGCCGTCAGAGTGATTATCTGCAGCTCTGTCACACCCTGTCATTCCCCTTTCTGCCTCCTCACTGCCTGTGTCTGCTTAATAAATAACCAAGCAAGATCTGGCACAGCTGGAGAGAGGAAGACTCTTGATTCTGTTCGATGGCTTTCTATCATTTCTATCGAGAGAGAGAGAGATGCCGTGCATTAGAGTTTGTAGAGATGGACAGATAAATGGATGGATAGATGGATGGACAGATCACCAACCCTGAATCACTGATGACAGCTTGAAATGATGTGAACATGATACAATTTCTCTACACCGGAGTCAACCAGTCATTAGAATGATTTCACTGCAGTGTGGAACCTGCAGCTGGTGATGTGTTTCTATCTAGAGCTGAAGAACACCCACAGACTCCAGCTGAGCTCAGATCCACATAACAAGCTAATGCCTTTAAAAACTGCTGATGCGGGACATGAAACGGGAACAAGTGGAAATAAATCCTCACAATGGGGCCATCGCGACACACACACACGCACTCACACTGATGAGAAGCATGGCTGGAATAAAACGTTTCTAATCTTTATCATTTGAACGTCTCTC
The DNA here is from genome assembly GCA_036877525.1 of Chromobotia macracanthus. Taxonomy (NCBI): domain Eukaryota; kingdom Metazoa; phylum Chordata; class Actinopteri; order Cypriniformes; family Botiidae; genus Chromobotia; species Chromobotia macracanthus. Next base: position 1,402,914 of record JAZGTH010000029.1, read on the forward strand.
ATTAAATTATAACTTGTGTCCAATAACAAATGAAGGGTTTTTAAAAATGCCAGAAGGGCTCTTGACATGATAAATGATTTAATCAATAGAAATCAGAGAACTATGACATTGCTGCTGTAACAATCGTCTGTTAAAATCGACTTAACAAGACATGAATAAAAACTTAAACGCGATTCAACACACTGAGAGATTCTGTTTTGTGGAAACATTGATAAAAGAGCAGACTCACTGAAATTAATCCATCAACTATAAATATCTGTACTCCTTTTTATTCAGAAAGTAATCATTATTTTAAATGACATGGTTATGAAATTAAATCATTATTATAATGATATAATGGCTTATTAATAATTTAACAGTATTTCCATTTTCCCAGTATTTCTATTATTTTAAAAAACACATACTTTAATATATAAATATAAATGAATACAAAAATTAAAGCATATTATTATGACTATAGGTGTTAAATAATTATAATAATGTTTATAAAAACTTGTCCAAATATCCTACCGCAAATGTTTAAAAAGAGAATTTTATTAAAAACAATCTTAGGGTTCAGTTTAGGGTTTAATTTTAAAATGTTTCTGCCTGTTTACCCTTGAGACAAATACTGCAATATGAACCGGACCGTTTAGCTTGTCAAATACTAAATCACAAACATGGATGAATACGCTGAGTTTGGCCCTGATGTCCTGTGAGATTTTATTCAATCTTGGGAAAATACAGATCCATGTGGCGGTACCTGATTCCATCTTAATGCACAAAAGCCACTTCCACACAAGTGACAGACCATATTACCCCCATCACTTTCATTACGTTTGATTTCTGTATGTCTGTCGAGAGCAGTTACCTCCTGAGAACTGCTCAACAAGAGTGAGAGAGATACAGGCAGTAAAAATGCAGGAATCAGATAATCAGTCAGTGAGTCTGAGTTCCGTGTCAAGCCATTTACTTTGGGGGATGTAATAACGTTTGTTTGGCCTCTATGGCTATTTGCTCTGCTATTATGAGCCACTGAAATGCTTATGAATCCAGAAAATATGAGGTGAGACTATTATATGTATATTTCCACTGCTTAACACAGACTTAAATATGCAGGAAGCTCCGCAGGGAATTTGTGTGGACAGGCAACACACACACACACACACATGCAATATCACATGGTCAATTAATATATAAATCTTTTCCCCCTTTACTTTTACCAAAAATATCTACTATGTTATACTGTTATGCTATTATCATAATATAAAATTATTTAAACTCATCTTACATATAAGCAAGCCTGCACAATTAAATGTCTTTTGTTTGTTCAAAATTCTCCTGTCTCTCTCTCTGTAAAACAAACGGCACTATAAACAGACATCATTTCTGTTTGTCGGGTGCAGAATCACGCCGGCTGTGCAGACAAAGAGACACAATAAAACAGCTTCGCTCAGAGCTGAACGCGCACTGAGTCTGTAAAGTCTGTAAAGTTTCCAGTCCAGGGGGACAGAGAACACAGAGCACTGAGAGAGCGGCAGATGCAACTCCTCCCAAACTGAAGGGTTTTAACAAAAACAGCAGGTATGGTGCTGTCCACTGACAACATATGAAAATTCCTTCAAAAGTTCCTCTGAGAGAACCGCATGCCACAATTACCCCCTCCCTGTAGCAGACAGACAGCTGGATAACAGTATAAAACAGCCACGCAAAGATTTTATATATTTTTCTAATCTTTTTCTTTCGCTCTCGTACTACTTTTACAGTAAATGCTCTTTTAAATACATCGGTATTGATAAATGAAATGTAAACATGATGCAGCTGCATAGTCATTCTAAATCTAAACCAGTTTGCAGAGAAAGGTTTTCTTCCTGATCTCTGCAGGTCTCGGCTCATTTTTTTCCCCAGATTTTCCACTCAATGGACTGTTTTTACGAATGATGGGAAAAAACAGAAAAGAGAGAAAACAGCCACTGTTTATTAAACAACACAGATCAATGACAACTACAGGAAGTTCTGTTTAAAGTGTTATCTTATAGTGGCCTCCATAAAGTATGTGGACACTTAAGACCCACTTAAAAATGTAAGAACTGTTTTGCGTTAGATCAGGGCCAACAAAAAGCTGTAAAGGAAGAATTTCCGCATTTATGACTCCAGCTACGTGAGAATTAAAACTCCTTCAATAATTTCGCTGTTCCTCTATTCATCAGGGCTCTGGGGATATCAAACACACGCAAATCAAGCCTTTGTTTCTTTTTGTTTTTTAGTGAGAGGTGACACATTGATACTGTCGCTTTCTCTCTTTGTCTCCTCCAGCACAGAATTAAAAGCTTTAATTCACAATGACACCAAAGGCAGATCAGGTCTAATCTGGTGCTGTAAATCCAACCATCTCTCAAAACATTATAAATTTTGTATGAGGGGATGCTCATCCCTGTCCATTTCAATTTTACTCACTCTCTTTTTTTCAGACTCGGAGGGCATTGTTGTTAAGTGCTGTTTCGTGGCAGCCCTTACAGCACACATCAGTCAGGAATGAGTAGTGAGCTGGATCCAAGGGCCTGCATGGTGATCAGGTCACAGCAGTGGGATCTGTTCTCCTCTCCCCTGAGATGACCTGGTCGCTGACTCCAACAGATAACAGCCAAGTTCAGTCACTTGAAGTAACTCTTCAGCAACTAAAATGACTAGAATGACAAAATAGGGAAAACGTGACTTTTGACAAACTTTTGACATCAATAAAAGCGGATATGATGTGGGGTTTCCCAGCAGTTATACAGGGTGCTGGAGGGATGGAAGTGGGAAAAGGCTCAGAAAATATCTTAATGTTCAAAGAGGGAAGACTGCGTGAAAACAGCACATTTTTATTTTGTTGAGAGAGAGAGAGCGAGAGAGCGAGAGAGAGAGGAGCCATTTGTCAAAGTGGTTTTAAATAAAATGTCCATTTACACAAATACTGTTTTTTCCTGTTTGTCTCAAACTGATGTTAGTTTAAAAACACACAATTCAACTTTATTTTTTTTTCATAATGTGCGTCAAACTACAGTTACAATCCAAACCAACAGAATTGTACTGTTTAAGGAATGATCTTCATAATCTTATTTCATGTGGTGTAAACACTGAAATACATGTTTGAGATTATAAATTTGTTGATTATAATTTCCTGCCTATATAGCAACTGATTTATTATAGCAAATAAGCTGTATTAAATAAACCCATTTTAAATTCTGAATGTTCTTTCATTTCACATAAAGAATCCTGTTAAACACACATGCTGGAAATAAAACCTCATATAAAAACAAATAACTGAATAAATTTCGTAATCTCCCGAACAAAACTCATCACTTACATCTGTGAAATATAATGCAACAATTTAACCGAAAGCCTGAAATGACTTTCAGCATAACAGACTGAAAAACAGTCTTGAATCATTCTTATATTGAATCATAGGATCATTCCAATGGGACCAAAATGACCAGGCATAATTTGAAAATATTTATTTACAGCATCTACATGTTTTTTATGCATGACTTTACTGGTAGGAAAAGTACTGTACTCCTAACACAGTGTGTGCATTTAAGAGAGAAAATTGAGGTCAAAATCTCTGCAGACTTCAGTAAGATGAAACTGTGGTCTCCTGATGATAAAAGATGGAAACTATGATAAATAAAATATTATGGAGATGGCTCTCTAATATTGCATTGTCACAATCAATTTCCTGTTACTCTTCTCAGTTTTGATATGGAGTGAATTATTTGCTGCTGAAATTTACTTTATAAAGCCGGGGCTCTGGTTTACATATAAACTGCTCTGGTTTCTCTTCCAGGCCTCCAGAATGAAAAGTTGTGGTTATGAGGAATCAATGCATTTGAGATGCAATTAGGTTAGTGTGTATACAGCAAAGAGCTATTCCTCTCTATCATGCTTCCTGCAGTCAAATGCCTGTCGGCAGAACTACAGCCGAAGCCAAATTGAATCAAATCAGCTACCAGCCTAGCAATAAAATGGGCCGTCAAGCAAACAAAGGGATTGTCGTATTTTTTCAGGGCAGCCCAGCTAACAGGACCGTTTCAGAGCACTGGCAACGCGCTTTAAAAGTTCTCTCGAATTTATCAAAAATGTTCTTGCAGTAACATTAGCAGAACTTTTATATTGTTATATATCATAAATGTTATTCTTAGACTGTTAGCGAAATATTTTAGAAACATTACAGAAGAAAAATTGTTTGAATAATGTTCCTATAAACAAGCAGTAAGGTTAATACAATCTATAAAAAACTGGACGTTTTAAACCTTCCTAGAATTTTCAAAATCATTTTTAACAAGTCTGTTACTTAATGGAAACAATAGTGAAACATTTTGACATCCTAAAATTGTTAGCTTGGAGTGCACAAATCTAAAGAAATCATTTTCAATAACAGCACTTTGCAGGGTGCGTATTATTATGTTAAACAGCGAAACGTGTTGGCTTCGAGATGAACTGTTTCTACTTACAAGACGTGACATGTTGTAAACTCTTACTGCAGCACTCTTCCCTTCCTGAATGACATCATTAGCATGAGAGAGACCCTGTTAGGACGAAACGCTGACAGGAAGTGTGCACGCACCCATGTGACGGCACTTAATTACTCTGTTGGCACCTCTTTCTCTGAGTGAAAAAGAGGGAAATGGGGGTCACGTTTTTCACAAACGGCGAGGAGCGGTGTTTAATGACGTGGCACCTGGTTTAATGTAGTATGCGGAAAGGTGACAGAGAGAAAGAAAGCAATAGAGATGGTGAAAGTCAGAGGTAAAGACAGGCTGACGACGAAATTCAGAAATGTACAGTAAGTGCAAATGAAGCTATGGGAAAGACTGAAAAACAGGGTGTTGTGGAGAAACTGACAGAGGCGAGGTGTGAGAAGGAAAGATAAATGATGTGAGGATACACACACACATTTCTCTGCGATGTTCTCGGCTTGTTGGTTTGGTAAAACAAAAATGAGGTGATGGAAAGATCAGAATGGGTCAAATCCAATTTGTTTGCAGTGTGTTAAAGTGAAAGCTACAGTCCCATACAGCTACTTTCCTGTTAATTAAAGCATTATCTGTTTGAATGTCTTATCTAACATGCATCCTTTACCCACAATTCCCTGTCACCTTTGGTGGTCATAAGAATGCAGGACTGGAAATGAAAACAAAATCCGAATTGTTGGAAAAAAGAAGAAGGAGTGAAACAATGAGCAGAGCAGCTCAGATTTTGTGACCGGCCCTTTCCACAAGAAGTGCCCGGGTTGTGCGGAGGAATTATGACAGATGGGTTTTCACAGCTTGACTGAAGCCCACCGAGTCCTGCCAAGTGCTAAGAGCTGCCAGCAACAGTGACCTTTCAATATGACACAAAGACCACGGCACACAGGGTCAGCCTTCCACGGACAAGGCAAGGGGAAAAGGAGGAGGAGAGAGAGATAAAGAAAGAGAGGGATCTTAGAAGATCTTAAAAAATAACTTTTAGTTTATGCTGGTGAATATTAGGGAAACAACAGGACATGAATTATGAAATGTGTTTTAAATAGTGGCTGGACAAATAAAGTAGTTTCTATTTAAAACAGATATCAGTGACCTCATTCAGGGATTAAGGGAACTGCTGGCTGTGTGTGCACCTGCTGCATGGGTAAGAAATATCTCGTGCTGGTTGTCACAATTCTTCCACTTGTGTCTGCATGTGTAACCGCTCGCTGTGACCAAACTCCTCTTCTTTCCCTCAGTGGCACAGATCACACACATTCTTTACCCACAATTCCCTAAACCACAAACACAAAAGACACAAAGACCTTCATTTATATACAAGCATTGCGAAAATAATTCTCTGTCAGCACGGGCCCCTGAGGCCCCACAAGCAGACGGCTTGAAAAAACGGCCCCAAAATCAAATGCTGCGGCTCCACGTCCCAGTTCAGCCAGACCAGATCAGCTGTCATCACTGACATCGCTTGTCAGAAGTTCTCCTCCACTGCTCATGGACAACATAAGGGTCAAAAGAGCAAATACACGATTCAAACCATCTTTTTTCCCTCCTCTCAGCAGACACTGAGCTCAGAAATGACAGGAGAGGCTGGGTAAAACTAGCTGCCAAAAAAACAAGACACTGCATCAAAAACAATATCTTGCTTGTATCTGTCAGTTCCCTTTTTTTCAAGAGTGTCTGGATTATGCACTGACAGTCGGGAGAAGTAAAAGGCCGGAGGATGGGGAAGGAGTTGTGTCCACTATGGGACCCACCTAACAGGGAACGTTCTGAGAACATTGGCTAACATTCTCTAAAAGTTCTCTGAAAGGTCTTGCAGTAATGTTCTTGTAATAATGTTAGTAGAATGTTTTGTTGAACTTATATACTAAAAACTTTATTCTTAAGTATGTTTTAAAAACATTACAGAATTAAAAAATGTTTGAATAACGTTTTTTAAGCAAGCAATAAAGTACCAGCAAAAAAGTGGATGTTTTGAACATTCCTAAAACTTTCAAAATAACATTTTTAACGTTTGTGTTACTTAATGGAAACATTAGGAAAACATTCTTTAATTCACATTTTCTTAAAAATCTCTGTCCATCTACAGCAGGTCAAAGATTGATTAGCTTGCACTTTTTGTTCTCCTCTGCGTTTGTGTGATGAAGTCACACCTGAGCAGTTGACCCCAGATCTTTTACACCTTTGTTCAATTCATGAGGTTCAATTAGATTCAAGCACACCACAGGCCTGGAAAACAAGGGCAGAGGAGACGGGCCCTGTATCAAACATGCTCCTCAGGCTGGAGAGTGAGTAAATGTCAGAGGAAAAGTGTTCCCGGATAACCTGAACGCACATTCGGTGGCCTAATTAACCCAGAGCCGGGGAGCGGGTGGGGAGGGAGATGACAAAAGAGCCGTGATGAATTACATCAGCTCTACATCTGCTGCTCTCCACAATTGCCTTCTAGGGATGCGGGTGATGTCAAACTCAAAGAACGAATTAGATGGAGAGGTGTGCTTTAGTAATCGCTCATATTTGTGTGTAACACCTGTGCGGGAACATTTTCATGCAGACATTGTTATTCACCAGTAAGTTTAACAACTTTTTCAGAATGTAAAATAAATACATTTTCCGTAATGGAAATGAAGTAAAAAATGAAGTGCTATTCTGAATGTTCTTGAAACGTTCAAAACGTACAGGGATTATTATTGGCTGGTTATAAGAACATTATTCAAAGATTTTTCTGTAACATTTTTAAAATGCTTCACTAACTACTTAAGAATAATGCTTTTGATATATAACATTAAGAAAAACATTCTACTAACATTAGTGATGTAACAAACGTCCAACATTTGGAGAGCATTCCTTGTTAGCGCTGCAACTTTTAGATTCTGTTAGTTTCTTAAACAGACACTGTGTGTATTTCTATGTGCCGCAGGGGGGTCTGACCAGACAGCACTGACACAACGTCTTTCATTCTCTCCTTCCATCAGCTGTGAACTCTCGCCTGCGTCTACTTTTTATGATATTAGATTCATGACAGTTGTCAGGCGTTTCAGCGTAGCGTTTTTCTAGCGGAAATTACTGTAACTCCCCAGTGAGTTTTGGGTGCAAAGGCGGGTCCCCCTCCCTTCTTAAAGCGCTCTCCAAATCCATGTTTAGTGGCTGCAGTAGATAAGAGCTAAGCCCAGACTGACACTACAGCTGGCGTGTCTCCCTCTTCAGTTGAAGGATTTTGTACGAAAGCATTAATCAGCTCTATTAGTATTTTATTTCAGTGGCAAGTGATATTCTGTCTCACCCCAAGTAAACAGTACGCGTCACCCTGGGAGAAAAACTTTAAATTTATTTTTGTCATTTATTTAATGGTTGATTTGTTTGCCTCTATGATTTGTTTTCTTATACAAGTGCTCCAACAGGGAACGTTGGCTGACATTCTCTTTATAATCTAAAGAGAAGTAACTTCTAGTTGTCAACTGAAATCAACCTAAATAATTTTTTTACAATCTACTATATCGCCTTGCTGTATGCTGCCTGGATAGGCAGCTGCCTTCTTAGCACCCTAAGCATCCTCTTTAGCATCAACCAACATAACAAAAAATGTTTTTGAAAAAAATTACAGCCACAAATTGATCGGATAAGACAGGACTATACTTATAATGTCCTCAAAGGCTGTCCAAGACAGGAAGCACAGTATGTTTTCAGAAACATTAAGTAATACTGGAAAACACACCATACATCCAGCAAAGGAATGCAAACGTTTCCTGACGCTTGTTTTTGTAAGGCCTCTGTAATGCATGATGGGTCACGGCCACACTGCAGGCAAGATCGTCTCAGAGACTGGCTGCATTTCAGACTTTCCTCCGGATCAATGTGTGGTCATGTAAAATCTGCGCAGGTCTCAGGTGAATACAAAGAAAAAGAGGAAGAGAGGGGTGTGACGCAGTTTAAATGAAATGTCCACCACATGCAGGTGAGTTCCCGCATAACTGCAGCTTATGTTCATAGACACCGTGCATATGAGAACGGGGAGAAGCCGCGGGTCGCCTGAGTCAAGAGTGTTTGGATCCGCAGAGAGCGCTTTATTAAAGATGAATCAAAGACAAATACAATAAATGTCAGCACACATGTTAAATTACAGACATCTGCCCTGGTGCATTGGAGTTAAACAGGGTGCTAATCTCTCTAATCGATATGTAAATTTACAGTACACCAAACGACATCCTCCTGTGACCAAACATCTGTATTCAAGCTACATTAAATTGCCATTAGACACGTCTCTCCCACATGCTGCAGTGTCACAACTTGCATTCATTTGAGCTCACCAGAATAGAAAAATATGAAGCGAGAAGAGTAAATAAAGGTGACATTTTTACCTGTATTGCAATATTTCTACACTTTTAATGAATCCAGGCAGTTTCGTAGGTTTTGCAAAAAGGGAAAATGACTGTGCAGGGGTAAAGATGGGTTACTTTGAAAATCAATGAATATTGTTTCTTATTTACATATCCAATAAATTGTAAGTGTTGTTTCGTTCGTTTGTTCTTTATGTATTTTGTGTTTTATTTTACTTTTAAACACAATAACTAAATCATCTCACCACAGTTCAATATAAATCTATATGAACTTGCTCATGATGTTAATGGTTAGTATTTATGATTTGTTTGTCGTGAAATTACATTGTTAAAACATTACTGGTTTACCTTTCACAACCAGATCTTATACGTAAATAAGTTTATAACTTATAGCTAAATAAGTTTTAAATGAATCAAAATTCATTCAGATACCCTGCGTACTAAAATGCATACTTCTGTACTCGATTGTGTGTCAAACTCAGTATGCGAAACGCGACGCATACTACTGCTTCAGTATTCATGCTTCAATTACAACTGGAAAACAGCATTTTTCCATATACTAGATTCCAATTGTTTCAATATTATCTGTCATGCAAATAAAACTTTCTGTATCCCACAAGAATCCCTGGATTAATCACTCTCAAAATTACAATGTGCTCTTGAAATACAGAATTAAAAAGCTGGTGCCGTTGCTGATGCGATAGAAGCTCTTGTGTTTTTCTTTATAGCTCTCTCTCCTCTCTCTCTCTCTCTCTCTCTCATACTCTTTCTGCTATTATTATGCATATCCAGGTAGAAAGTTAATTAACCCAAAGCTTAAGATAATTACAGAAGCAGAATACCATCAACCAACCACTTTTAGTCAGACAGAATTTCATTTGCTAATCGTTTGTCTTTTGGTGGAGCATATGGTTGGTTTTCATGCTATAAGAGGCACAACAAGCAGCTGAGAATCATTAATTAAAAGCAATGGGCATGAAATCAGGCCACTTTGTATGATCTTAAGTGTATGATACATACGGTGTATGTATGACTGGAATCCTGATATGCCAATGTATTGTTTATATTGATATTCAAACGAAGGGGTATGTTTATTGTTTATGCCCGCTATGTTAATAAGATGCATAACCTGGTTGTATCAAAATGCTTTTTTTATTAATCAATTAAATATGTTTTGTTCACAGTATGTTCTCATATTTGATGATCGTCATGTTTGTTTAAAGAGACACTTGAAAGTCTAATTAGTTTTTCACATGCTACAGGAAATGACACAGATGGACCGAATAATTTGCTTCCCTCCATTTCCCGCGGACAAGAACAGATGAATACGGGGAATGCCCTGCTTGTGTTTTCAGTCCTGAGGATAAATGATGCAAGGTCATGTTTGTCTGTAATCTTCTCAGCTTACATGTGATGACATCATATATATGGTTGCTATGGCATTTGTGGCATTTGTACTGAAAAAAATACAGTCCCAGACTCAGATAAGACCTGGAAAATGATAAAGCAGATCTCAAAGCAGCAGCTACTGCTGGACAGAGCAGTTCCTGAATACACCAAAACCAGACACAGACTGATTATGAGACTTTTGTAAATATTTATGCAGTGTTTGTTCTTATGATATCTTAAAATGCAACCTACACGAGCAGATCAGTAGGGTTTAGAACAGCCCCCCTCCCTTCTTGCTCTCTCTCTCCCTCTCTTTCTTTCAGTCTCTCTCTCTCTCCCCCTCTTGCCTGTGAAGTTTCAGTGACGGATAGTTGAGGCTCTGTCACAGGAAAATGAGGTGATCTATCATTTTAAGATATGGTCTTCATATACTGTTTACTCGCAGATATCACTTGCCTCCAGCCAGTTTTGACCGGGAACATTTTGTGATATAGTGGTGATTTGTGTGGTATCACAGCCACAATAAAAGCAAGCCCTAAAAAACACAGACCAATACACCCTATATATTCATTACACCCTATATACATTTTCATTTTCATACATTGTTCATTTGAAGTCTGCTGATGTCCTAAAACAGCATCCTGCTCATGCTGTCTTGTGCTTCTAGGTTAATTTCAACAGATCAGAACTTCAGCTGAGGCTTTTTTGAGTATGAGTGTTGAACAGTGCACATTTCCTCCCATCTATCACACACACAGACACTTCTGTATATCCTCAGCCCCGACATCATCATCTCTCAGTAGTTTTATTTGTCCCTGGACACTGGAATGGAGAGAGAGCTCTAATATAGGTGTGCCAATGAAACTACTTACTGTACTCACCATACAGCTGTATGACTGGTGAGGCATCAGACCAGAGAGATGGAGCACATGTGGAAAACCAATTAAACTCCGGCTTTGTTCATTTTGGTCATTAGGATGCTCTTTTGACCTATAGGTTGGCTCACATGGAATGATCTGTGTGTGTGTTGTTGTTTTTCTACCAAATGTCCCCAAATGCATCTGCCAGGCTTAAGGGAGGCCGTAGTAGAGGAGAAGGGTGATCTGGAATGGCTAGTGTTTTCAGTTACAGCAGGAGACTCCAAGCATCATAAAATCTGACAGTGCTCAGTGTACCTGTCAGATCTGCGTAATCCAGCTGCTGGGAGGCTGCGGGTGGCTGGGGTATCATTGAGTCAAGGGTCACCCTAACTGCTGCCTCTCCCCCTTTTCAAATATAAATAAATACACCTACCCGAGCAATTTGGAATTACAATAAGGATCCTTAAGGTCTTTTATGGAAAACCGAGCTGGCATACCAACTAATGATCACTTGGAGATTTATGTGCAAGCATTGATTTCTCTGACAGTTTTTCATCTGCTGTTTTTTTCTTCTACACAGACCTCTTTCTGTGTCTCCCCAGACTAATGAAGTATTCACAGTCTACAGGCCATGCCATGTCAAGACTGTTAGTTTTAGGAGATTATGTTTTGAATAGTTAAGCTAAAATGCAGCATTTGTTCAACAGGTTTGGTCTTTGGTGCTTTTAACGTGCTTATCTTTTTATTATTATAAGTGGTCATATTATACACTTTAAGGTAAGGTAGGCTAATAATAGCAAGCTAACTTTGAAAGCATAAGACCCCACCCCACCTTGTTTGGTCCTGTGATTTCCACAGAAGATGTCTAACTATATCATATTATATACTTAATAATTGCAATCAGGATGTGAAGAGACTTGACCAGCATAACCAAAATGTTTCTGGAAAAGATCACAAAGAAGCCTTTGAAAACTTTTTATGTTCATTTCCATATGGAAAGGTCATAACATTGCTATTTTTTATGCCCATAGTTTAGTTTCTCTCGACCATTTGCATACTTTGCCTCTAAAACACACTTTCATAGTGTAGAAAACAACAAATAATAAAATGGCTATATATTTTGGATATTTGGTAAAAAAAAGAGTAGAAACCCTTTCAAAGTGGTATGGAAATGGGTTAAAGTTGCGGCTGTGGTTAATTGTTTTAGATTCTCCATCAATTTTGAGAGGCCACACTGGGGAATCAGCACTAGGAAAAAAATAGACAGTCTGAAGCCTTTTAAATTATCCAGAAATAAATGGTGGTATTCAGTCACCCCTTCCGATGTTAAATGAGGTTTGCGACACTCGTGCGTGCCATCAAATTTCTCATTTTGAGCTCAGGTCTGTGTTCCACTGGGCTCGTATTTCCACAGATGAAACTTCGGCAGCCACGATTCTTCTGGGATCTGAAAATTTTCACAGTTTGATGAGAAATGTTCCACTCCATCACAGCTATAGATTATTTTCTGCCTGTAAATTTCTGAGTTTTATTAATCAAATCATTGCCGTGCCCTCCCGGCTACACCAACTCCCCACCCCCCGCCTCCTGCCACTCAGTCACTGGAGGTGTGGTGGAGCGTCCAGGTTGGTGAATTGGTGATTTTTGCTCATGGGAGATATGGAGGAGAGAGTTGGAGAAGTGTGACTGGTGTTTCTGCTACAGATTTTCTCTCTGACGACATCCAACCTAATCTCATTTCTATTCAGAGGTAAAAGGTGCTTCTAGCACAAACATAATTTTGGACGTTTGTACAGACATTAAAATGTAAACCTTTTCATGTTTCGTATTTTTGGAGGTTCAACGTATATTCAATTTATAATTTGATATATAGTGAGAAATTGATGAGAAGCATCAAAGTTTGATATCAATCTTTTGTTGTTTGACCTGGTCTTACTCATTCAGTATTAAAGAGATCAAGGTTATATTTTCACAGAATGTTCTCTACATTATGTAGCAAGTTTTTATGTAGAAGACAGACAGGGTGTTTAAAGAGGGGGTCAACTTAAAAAAAAAAGTTTGCATTCTGTATACCTACAAATACAAAACAAAGATCTCCCCATGATATCCAATCAGCAGCTTAGAAAATCAATAGTCAAAAAATCAGAGGTGCCATAAATGAAATAAACGCAAATAAATAATACAACAATAAATTACACTAAGAAAACTATGACGTGTTGGAAGGTTTTAGGCACAGTTATGTTGCTGACTTATGTAGTTGTTTTGCTAAATTAGCTCAATCTAGCCAAATCATTGGTGTATTAAATGTGGAGTATTAAATTTAGAGCAAACCCACATTTCATTGAATTCTTTTCTTTGCAGTTCAAATGCAGGAAAAGAGAGAAACGGGCCGAGAGACGGAAGCTGATGCTGGTCCTGCTTATGTGCTAACCAAACTCCCACTCGGATAAGATTATTTTCAATACGTCATTCAGAGAGAAGGATTGAACTGTTTTCTGTGCACTGAATTCTGTCCTCAGGATGTGAATCTTAAGGGAGTGGGATTCAGTTGTAACAATGTTTCTGTACCATATTATCTTCTGCTACACTGAAGTTAAACAATAACTTCCATTAATTTTCTCAATAGAGAAACAGATTTTAATGATTAACACATTTTTCAAGGCAAATGTACACTGAGCTCTAAGATTAAGTTTTAGTTCTGTTTCAGCTTCATTTTTAAAAACGTGTATTTGCCAAGTTAATGATTTGTAAAACTACACTACCCATAATCCTCAGAAAAGTGGCCGTTACTGCATGGAAATCACTTCAACGGGAGATCAGCGCTGACTCCCACACTGATGCATCGTAAATCTCAGTAGTTTTATAATGTACATTAATTTAAGTGAAAGTGTACAGTTTGAATGTTTTTTTTTTTTTTTATATTTTTTTCTGCTTTACAGTGTCAGGAAGCCTGTGCAACAGCTCTTGGTTTGTTTTCAGAACCCTCTTGGCAGGACACTCAGAGCGGTGAAGTGAACAGAAGCCAACATGAGATTATCCAGTGCTTTCTGCACTCAGCCAGACTATGACATTTTCTCCAATCTGCAGTGCTTGAACCATGGACAGCCATGACAAAACCCTGTCACACTTCCACGCGCCACCATTGTTGAGGTAAACCCGGTGCCGTCTGCCACACACAGACGATGTTTTAAAACAATACCACTCCAAATGCTGCGTGCCCATTACACGGATCAGCTCTCTGTGAAGGAATCAGGTATCCGGCCTGATTTAATGCTTTGGAAATTTTAGCCTCTCTATCTAAGGTCAACAGACTTACTTTCAGAAAGAGAGTGAGAATGAGAGATGGAGGATTTACAGAGTTAAGGCACGAGGTCTGGGCTGTTTAAAAGAATCACAGCCAGCAGTAGAGAACCACTGGCAGATCCCCACCAAGCTTTACCATGAAGCCACTGGCCAAATCAAACCGACAGCACGTGAGCCACTCTGCACTCGACACAGACGCTCTTTGTGTGATGCTGTTCAGTGCTGGAGTGGAGATACTTCACAGAGCATTGAGCCTGCTCACCCTTTAGAAACTCTCTCATTTAGAATATTCCAGATCTAGATCACTGTATGCACCATCAGATCCACTGCATTGAGTGGAGATGTTGACAGAGAGCTTTATCCAGGTATTGTAAAACTCATTGGTTATTTAATCAACAAATCAACCCAAACAGTGACACTTACTCGTATGTATCATGTATCACTAACATCCTCGTGTTGTTTTTTAGGACAGTAAACTGTGCAAAATTGCTTTCAGATTGAGTTTTTTTGGGATGGGCTGTTATGGGTTGGAAATAATTTGTGTTGCACTATTGTTGCAGTTTTGTTATAATTGTTATAATCTTGGTTGTCTGTTATTGTTATTTAATTGTTCATTTCTTCATATGGTGTGCATGTGTTTGTATTTCCTTAGACGAGCTGCCCGGGTCTTCAGCCCACCTCTGAGGCTGCCTTCTCCTAATGAAATCATTAAAAGTAATAAACAAAATTGCTTATCAGGAGAAAATCTTATTTTCTCAAGATAAACAGGTCCACAATAATAAACCTACATATAACAACCTCCTCAAAGGTGACATCCAGGTGCACTCACAGAGAATAATTTAGTTGGCAAGAATACAATAAAACATATTGCGTTAGATTATTACTATTAGATTGTTTAGTCTGCATTATTATAATAATAATAATTTGTTAAAAACAGAAGTGTATTATAAAATTAAACCCTTAAATATCAAATAATATTACAACACGATTTCTCCTCCTGGTGATAAGTTCGCAGTTCGCAGATTATTGCCGCAGTTAATAGGGGAGAAAAAAACACAGTATTATGTATTTTCAACAATGTCTGAAAATTAATGGGACAATTAGTTCTATTTTTTTGTTTTTTTATTTTATTATTGTTGTTTCTATTAGCAGCGGTAATAAAATACGCTGCAGTAGTAGATGTGTCATTATCAGAACGCTTTTGAAAGAGGGAAATTATGAATCATTCACACCCACCCGTTTACTCCCAGACGTCCCCCGTTCACTCCACGATCATCCATCACTCTGTTCCAGCCCAGGCACTTCACCTCCACAGCAGACCAGAGGAGTCTTACAGCAGTAATGAAGGGTGAGAGCATTGGCTGGAATTCTGCTCTTGCTATGTTAGCTGCTGAAGTTGGTTTCACCACACAGAATAGAGAAGTAGCTGAATTATTTCTGCAGCATACATTTTTATGCCCATCATAATGCCTCTTAAAGCTGTAATCTGTATCTTGGTTCAAAATGAACAATAATCAGTTCGAATTTTGCTCCACTACAGGAAACTCTGCCTTGAGTCCTTCCGTCAAGTTTTAACAAACACTTTTGTCCTGTGATCTGCATTATCTGATCTGAAAAACAATTCCTGCTCTTTTCTGTGTTAAATTATTTTCCAGTGTTAATAAAAGTATTTCTAAGTTTTGTAACATTAAGCCAAGTTTTTCAATGTCATAATAGAAAGCATTAAAATTTCTTTAAATCAGAAAACGGCCCTACATAGGCCCTTTACAGCTCAGTTATCAGGTAATTATCAGATATCCAGCCTTTGATAATATTTTGTTGAGATGCATGTTTCTCTGCAGCAGAAACATCCGGCAATATGCTACACATAAAGTATACATACACACACATACTATCTAGCCTGTACTTGTCTGGTTACACCCCGCAGGCCATTAGAGTTCATCTGCAGCTCTGGCTCTCCATCGTCATGGTGCAGTGGCTCCCAAAGATATCTGATTATTTACCAGAGGTCAGGGAGCAAGTGCCCTTAACAAATCCAGAGACGGGACTCTCTCCTATTAATCTCCATTCTGCAGATGATGGATATGAAGAAGGGAAGGAGCCACTCATGCTTGGCCCTGATTTACAGAGAAGCATCAATCTTGTCATCCGTTCAGCAAACAGTAACTGTCAGAGGGAGAGAGGCACGGCTGGGGTGAGGGGGTCGCGGGTTGAGCACTATATACGTGAACTCATCTGTAATGTTGCCTTTCCTCATTCCTTCATGATAGAATTGTTGGGGACGTATTGTTTTTCCCACAATCCATTTGCCGGACGGACTTGAAGTAGGTTAGAGCGCGACGCCTGACAGAAATAGGTTGGAGGTGGGGAAAAGTGGATCAAATTGCCCGCATTTAGCCAAAGTCAACTTATAGTCACGATACGAGTTTGGGGAAAGTGATATTGTAATTGTATTGTATTTGTGAGAGATATTTGATACGTTTATCATTTCTGTCACAGAGGTGTAAACAGGACGTTTGAAACGCTAATAGTTCTCAAAATTGGATGTGTTATGAGGTAGATGGATGTATCAAAACAATACACACAAACATGAGGCTGCAAGACCTCTGTACATGGAGCAGGATACACAAATGTCTTTCCTTCCTCAGTATGCTGAAAGAGAAGGAGATGAATTGTCTTTGTGTACACTGAACATTTATTTGTGGCCAGTGTAAGCTGTATGAAGTTCAATCCGGTCTTTATGTTTGGAAAGCTGTGCTTTGAAGAGCCGTGACAGGCATTTCCACCCTCAAAATTTCTTTGACATTTGTGGCTTTTTTTTAGTGCATTCAATGTTGGGCGAACACATAAAATGCTGTGACCCTCGAAAACAAATTAATAGAATAGAATCAAATGAGGAATTTCACTTAGTTGGAAAGTATGAAGCAAGTGAGCAGATTTGTTTGGTTGTGCCAACAATATTGTATATCTCTGTCTCTCCAAGTATAGCCAAGATATTTGGGAAGATTTTTGCAGTACATGCTGCAGCTGCTATGTACAATTACATTCAGATGGAAATCACAGCCAGATGGATGAGATGCTAAAGGACTGCATCTAAGCAGGGTTACAGTGCCCTCATCTACAACCCTAAGACAGGATCAAAGACTCCCAATCTTGTTTTCTATATAAATGAGGAGCTGGATTTGTGCACAAACATCCCAGTTTTCCACAATATTGACGGTGCATTAAATTTAATGCATCCTGTAGGTCGCACACAAAATCCCCGCAAAGCCTGCAACAGTCCAGACTCTTAGACACTTAACATTTGTTTTTCATCATGAACTCAAAGGTCACTAGCTGTCGCCACGTCTGCCATCCAGTGGTGCTGTGCATTTGCATGCATTTTATTACCGTCAGAACATTCAATTATTGACTTCTATTAATCTGATGTTGCATGTTTCCAAACGAACAGGATATTTTTTTCTTTGTCATTAGCCCTTTCCAGTTCTGACACACAAACCAGGTGTGAAACATGTTTTAGAGTCGTGATTCTGGGAGAACCTTAATGGCGGCCGCGTTTAGAACAATGGCCTCGAAGAGGATGTGCAAATAAAATGCATTACCACCTGCACTGATTTTCTCTCAGCGGAGGCGACTGGACAAATAATTCAGGTTTGATACTCTAAATGAAGGCAGGTGGTGGCTCGGAGGTCAGCAGGTACTGCAGTAAAGAACTGGGCCTATTTTACAGACTCACTAGCTTTCAGTTTATCCGCCACACAGTGATTTTGTTATTAATTCCCACTTGTGAGCATATATGGTGCCTTGGCTTCCAAACACACAAACTATTTATACAGGTTAAAGAGATCAATTAAATCTTGGCCCTCTAACTCTGCCCTGCCATCCGTAGAGTCCAGGATGGAGGGCCCTGTTTGTAGGCCCATATAAAAATTGTACGTACATTTATGAGCTATATTGTTATGGCCCAAAAGATACTGAGCTGGAAGGTCAATAAGTCAAATGGAGTGATGTCATATCAAAGTTTGATCAGACACTTTCTGCCAACTTTAATATTTACTTTCTCATCTCACCAACTTCCTGTAAACCATAGGGACAGCTCTTGAAGTTTCAAGAGTCAATATCCAAAAGTTAGACTATGACAAATAATCCCACACTTTTGAAGGTTTCGTGTTATGGTATTTCAGGACATCTGTTAGAAGTGTTTGCTGATTTCTAGCTGAAGTGATCCAACCAGCAGTAAATCACACAGGTCTGCTGGGATATCCACTCTAGTCATTTGTCATGTTTTATGATCCTTGATCATGTTTGCTCAGTCAAACTCGACTAGATGAGTATTTCATTTGACAATACATTGATTGATATATGTAATGAGATGAAATATATTTCCCTAATAGTTCAGAAGTGTTGTCATTACAGGAAATGCTGTGAGGAGAATGTTTTCTCACATTCTTGTTTGGTTGAACGTTTTACTTTCCTTATATTCAAATTTAAAGCCAACATTCAGTCGGAAATGACACAGTTTACAATCCCAGTGTAAATTCCTGGACTCACTGCGAGTTACTGGTCCATGTAAAGCACCAGTGATAAAGGGTAAAAAATGTCACTTCGATTTAAAGAGAGGACAGTTAGCAGTTCATTAAAGGAGAGAAATATTGCAGTACAGAGGCCTGCTGGCAACCGTCCCCGATCTGGGCCACTCACAGCCAGTCCAGATGGCACTAGAACCCGTGCAGAGTTTTAAAAGATCTTGCAGAGAGAGTGGCAGCTCGCTTCCCTGCCCATCATAGACGTGGTGTGGCCTGTCAGAGTCGATAGATCTCTCTCTTTCTCTCTCTCTCTTTGTCTGAGTGGGAATATGCTTGTACTAAAGAGCTGCTGGAAGTGCTGAAATGTATTCTGCTAGTCAGTATGGAGATCAGTGCTGTAGACAATGAGTACAGACAGCGTCTCTGAAAGCAAATATCACTGCAGCACTGTAGGAAGTTCAGATTAAATTAGCACTGTCACTTGTTAGTCAACAAAAGCTCCTGCATAAACAGTTATTTTTAATTGTTTTTTAACTAGAAGGTCTTTCCTCCACCTCCTTAACTAGAAAAAGATGGAGAAGAAAAGATACTTCTAAACAGTTTCAGTTACAGCGAGACAGTGTGCTGTCAGAGCAGAGTGTGTTTGTGTGTGTGAGTGTCTGTTACAGGCTGTAAGATGATGCTGATGTCCCTGTTGAATTGACAAGCCGTTGCAGAAGGATTTGGTGGTTTAGCACTTTGGAGGATCTGATCAGACTCGGAATCTTCCGCAGGGGACGGCCACAGATTTCCACAGGCAGAGAATCTCCCCTCATTAATCACAGTCATTATTATTGATTTAAAGTGAGGAGCCCCCTCTGCTGGGGGAATAAGCACACCTTCACACCTCCATACAGTTGTAAAGCCTGTCAAAATTGAGATTTTTTTTCCCTTCTACTGTCTCATCTTAGAAGGAAGGGTTTGTTTATGGATCAGCATGAAATTGGAGTGAAATGTTCAGACGTGGACTCAATGCCCCAGCACACACGGCTCCTCCCATGATTCCATGCATCTGACAGACTGCAAAGCATCAAAAAAACAGGAAACACAGAGGTGTAAAATTAGTGGTGCTCTTGGACTTTATATATAAAGCCTCCAGGTTCCATTGTGTTTAATGCTCAATGGATGAGTCCATCTTATTGTGTATTCCAAAGGTTCTTCCGTTTATTGTAGGAGGGTTTTGATGTGTGCGCTGTGGCCTTCTGTCTTTGTAGGATTTTCCTCTTGTGTGTTTGGTTAAACTGCTGACAGACTTACCGAGCTGGACTTCCTCCACTGCTGCAGATGTTCAGGTCACCCTCCTGTGATCCGACCTCGCCAGGTTTCAATACGAAGTGCGCTGGAGAAGAATGTTTACAGTTTAATTCGAAAGTCTGGGACCACATTGAAAATCTGAGATTAAAAATCGAATTCAAACCAAATTCAAGTAAATGGTTTAAGAATCTGGAAATGTTAAATGTTGTTTTATGACATTTTGAAAATGAAATAATAAAGACACGTGTAAATGAAAAGCCATTTATCATGTTTAAAATATGTTAAATATTCCAACCCTAAACACAAAAAAAATTTGTGAAGATAATGCATTCACGTGAAATTCATGTTTCATTCATTGTGTTCATTCATTTCTCCATACGAGCTTTTTAAAAAGATACAAAAGGACATTTGAAGAGAAAATGCTGTGTTTTACTAGATTAAAATGTGGGATTTTGTTAATTCTAGAGAGAGCTGTTCTTTTAATCAGATCCTTCGCCTAGTGCATTATTGTGTTCATGTAACTACACACCATGAGACACTGTTTATCCCTCCAACAGCAGCAAAACAAATGTAATATCCTGCAATCTGAGTGAATGAGAGGCAGAGTGAGTGTGTGAGAGAGAGAATAAATAAACATGCTGTTATATGGGGAAGGATATATGAGATTCCTGACAAGAGTATTACTGCACGACTAGACGAAACTCCCCAACATGAAAGCCGCAATTTGTGTCGATCAAATTACATTTACCGCTGCTGCGTTCCCACAGTCACCCTCATTTCTTATATTCTTTCATTCCTCTCGCTTCAGATGCACAAAATCCATCATATGTGGGAAAATGGATAAGTGTGGTGCCTGCCCTCTCCATTACAGAGTGTTGTCATCTGACCTGTGTGCAAAGTCTGAAAAGTAATGTCACCCTCATTTCATACAGTCTTTATGAAGCATTTGATGGCTGCAAACTCATTTGCACCGTGTTCGTATGTAACATTTCCTCCACCCTCCTCCACCGTCTCTTAGTCTCTGCAGTCTGGCCCTCTAAACTGCCCTTTATTCGTAGTCTTTTTCATTTCTGTTGACTCAATTTGTCAGCGGGCATCTGAAAGCAGAAGAAAATTAAGGGGCGTGACCTCTGACAGTCTGTGACACCGCCTCCGTCTCGCTCTCTATTTTACATAATGAATACATTACAATCCTGTGATATTATTCAAAATGACTGCTGATAAATGAATGATAAACTGGGGGTGAGGGCTACTTTATTACTGAGGCTGATAAGGCAGCTAATCAGTGGCCAAGCAAATGTCATTACATTAAATTATGAGTCTGATATTTTTTCTGCAGTGTTCTGCACAGGCACCTGTCATCACAGTGGCCTCTCTGAGCTCTGCTTACACGGGTGGCTGAAGAAGAAGGAAAATATTTATTCTGTCTCATTACTCTTTTGAATCAGCCAGGGTCTGGAATTGAGCTTGTGAATATAAAGGACATGTGGCAAACAATATATTAATTTTCTTGTGCTTGTAATATTACAGGTTTTCAACAACAGAATCAATTTGTGGAGATATTTAAAATTCTGTGAGTGAGGATTTAATAAACATTGACAGAAACATGTAGACAGTTTACAGTGTTTGTTCAGGGTTTTTTTTATTAAAAAAGCTTAATTATGCTGACTCAACACACAGGTGATTATACCACCGGTTAGAGTGGGTGATTTGCTGGTTTCTTCTGTTTGGTCGTCTGCTGTGTAACCATAGTAAAGTCTAATAATATATATTATGTTATAAAATATATATTTTACCATAATGTATAATGTATACTCAATATGTTCTTCATCTTGCCCTCATTTATGAAACATTTTATTGCATTAGTTCATAGTTAAAATTATTCTTTTAATTATACCAATGACCAGTTGTAATTTAAATATTTACCTAAAAATGCAATTATTATTTAAATGCATATTTTTATACGAAGGCGGAAAGCTGGAGCCTCCTTTGGCTTCGTCTCATTATGGGTGACCATCAGAGCACATCTGTAGAAACAGAACACAGAAACACTGTCAGACTGTCTCTCCTCTCACCACAAACCAGCCCAGTGCCCTGCAGGTGTGGCTGGGACTCAGAGCCCCCAGGCTGGTCTAAAACATGGCCCACGAGGCCCCTCTGAAGAACCTGAGCAACAGGGCTTCATATCCCCCCGGCTTTCTCTGAAAACTGAAAATTGCTTTAATAAAAATCAAACTTTGAATCTAGTTGTAAAATGTAAAAAGTCCGCAGTGTAGGTTTCTCAGCATCCGTTAACCCCCCCACCATCTACAACACAGACTGACAGCAGGCAGTTAGAAAACGAGAAACAAGGGAAAGAAGATCGCTTAAGTGTCCTCAACATCCATCCAGAGGCAGATACAGCAGGACCCGGACAGGAAACACAGGATAATGTTATTCCCTCTCACGCTCACGAACACGCGACCCCACAGCACCGCCCTGCATGACGCGCACTCTCGTGCCAACGTCATTCAGCATCAGCGACATGCAATATGTTAAATATTCCTTTAGTATATTAGGATGGAAGTACAGCTGGCATAACGTCTTGGGAATTCCTGATGATAAAATGTATTTTATGTAACAATTTGGAGTAAACACTCAGAATCTAATTAAATGAAGTAAACTTCTCACTTCACTTTTGAAAAGTACAAGAGATTTGCCTGTCTTCAACACGTGCAGATTCTGACCTTGACTCCAGATGGGACAAACAGAGTTCTGAATTTGTTACAGGAAAGATGAAACTGTGAGGTATTAAAGGAAAACAACAGTCATGTTGGATAGAAATTGAGGCTGAGAGAAACGGTTGAAACTCACACAGCAACACTCATGTTTTTTTCTTTCTTTATACTGCAGCCACTTGCTTTCCTCATTCTTTCATCCTTTTGTTGTTTGTATTGTGGAATTGCTAATGTCGAGAAACACAAAGCCTGTGAGGACGATTCGTGCAGAAAAAAATAAGAAAGAAAGAACACTCTCAAAACAAAGTCACAAGATCAAAAATGCTGAAATTCTGACTGTGGGGACCCGAGGGAAACAAAATCAGGTCAGCAATCAGCACTAATGGTGAGAGGGCCTTCTGCTGGGCGGCATGGGGTCATTTTGTCAGGAGTGAGCGTAAAAGGCTGAGTGAGACCTCTGCTACAGCCAAGGAAAGCTGGATGCTGGGTGCATCCCGCGGGGTGTTGTAGGAAGTGGGGGCCTAGAGTGGTGAGGTAGGGGCCGTTCTGCCTCTCTTTTTTTCTGTATCCCCCCCATCTGACGAGGTCACCAAGAGAGAAGGGGCGAGTAATTCGATCCCCGGGCTTTTTCAGTGCAAGGCCAGCACTCCTACTTATAACACCCTGAAATTAGAAGCAAACCAACCCGCAGGAGTGCGTAAGAGTTCTGGGGTTGAAAAGCAGCTCTGTTTTTTCCTGCTGGCTGTCCCTCCAAAAACATCATCATGCAGTCACATCACAACGATAAGCAGACATAAGCACTGCACGATGATCTCACAAGCTGTGACTTTAAATAACACAAACCTGATGTGTCAGATGTTATAATTCTTGCCATGTGTGAACGGATGTGTAGAAAAGCATGTTACCATGTCATCGGCCTCCAAGAAACCAACCAAGAAAAATGTTACATTCAAAATGTATTTACATTCAGCTTATTGTCATGACAATTCAACACATTTCTCATATATCCAAATTACCTTATGTGTTCAGATATTTTACTTTTGAGTTGATATACATGTACATACATAAAATATTAATATCTACATGAATCATAATAATGAGAATGGTATTTTTTGCAGAAAATCTTACACACTGTATAGCTATGTGCTGGACCATGTTTGTTTCACACCACACAGGGACAGCTCTGTGTAAGCACTCCTTCCATATTTACCTATATAAAACTTCATATAGAAGAAATAACTCTTCTTCTTGTGGCAGTTATCACCCAACACTCAACTCTCTAATAGTTCATATATCATTACTTTGATGTCAGTGTTTCTCTGTCTGTGGGATGTACACAGCTTACAGTTAGCAGTACAGTGTGTTGCTCATTTCTGAAAGATAAATTTCGCAGGGCGTAAATGAACATTGTCGAAAGATAATTAAACTACTGGTTTCTTCCAGGTTTCATACATTTAAATCAGAATATATTTTCCCGAACAGGAGATTACGCTGGTGCGTTACATCATGCTCAAATTAACGCTATCCCATCTTGTGATCACTGGCTGGGAAATTGTGTTAAATGAAGAGTAAAATTAAACATTATTAGATGAATTGTAAATCGAATTGGGTAATATTTCTGGTGTCACATCATATTAGCTGAGACTTTGGGAAGTCTTGTAATAAATAACACATCTAGATGCTCAGACATTTGGATTTTATTTGCATGTAAATTTCAGCTAGAGGTTGCATAGCTGCTGGCTGTTGCTGAGCTTTGGCGTTCGTGTGGATTTGACTGAATAGGTCGATTCAGACTGGAAACATGCATGAGCTTCACTGAGTGAGTTCACAGGCATTACCATCTTAATAAGGAGGCTGATTTTGCCCCCAGGCTGAGGAAAGAGGGGCAGGTGTGCTTACGTCTGTACAGCAGAATTGAGCCTGTGTCATTAGAGAACATTGAATATAAAGGCTTGGGACAAGTTGTGCTGTATGTGTGTTTCTGCTAACTGTGTGTTGACGTTATCCAATAGTCTGCGCAGCCCAGGGGACATCATCAGAAAATGAGTGCTTAGAGAGGTGGAAAAAGTTCATTTATTTCAACACAGTACTTCTCAACTGGTGGGTCTCTTCTGACAGCATCCTGAAATGCAGAAAATAAACGTTTCATGCAAAAAAAAAGTCATGCCAATACTGCAATCTGTAGCTGTTTTGGTTGCAAAAGTTAGTTATTGCTCAATTACCTTACAGATCAGTGTTTAACAGTATCTCCTCACCTTACCCTTATTTGCAATGGTAAGTTTATATTAATGATTTATATATGTTAAGAAAAATGCAAGTAACCTGCACTTTTATGTTTTAAACACAGGCAGTGTTTAAAACACATCAGTGAGATGTGTTGCCCAAATGCTTGTATTTTATTTTTTATTTAATCCTAAATTTTTTAAAATAATATAACAATTATTTATGTATACACACACGCATATATATATATAATATATATATATATATATATATATATAATACACGTAACCAGTAACCTGCAGTCACTAATGACATCATCCTCCAGGAAGTGACGTCAACTGCGTGACCGCGACAACAGCGCAAGTATTAGCGGTGCGTTTTGTTGTTTTAATTGTGCGATGTCGTGATGTTAACTGGTTTATCTCAGTGTGAAACATTTGCTTGTTTTCACTAATATGAACACGACGAAAGTGCCCGATTGAGCTGCACGACACGCGTCTTAAACGCAGCGGTAATGGTGGGACGCGCAGGACGCGACGCGACGCGACGATGACGTGCATATGACGTTCACAGCTTTTGCGTTGCATTGTTCTGCTGATACTGAATTTATGTACAGAAATTGTGTTTATTTACTTACATTTATATTTCATTCAGAAATGTTGTTGTTGTGCTGTTTATATCCTAATAGCAATCAATATATTCACATTATATATATATATATATATATATATATCACTATATTTCACTATATATATATATATATATATATATATATATATATATAAATACACATTGTGAATGGACCCTCTATGCCTCTGTAACTTCAGCATTTGCTTTTTCTTGACATGCAATATTAAGGAATATAAAGTCATATCTGTCACTGATGATAATATTATTATCGTTGTTAAAACATTGTGCATTTGCTGCCTTATTAGTTTGACTGAGCTGAAAATGTGGAAAGATAAGACATGCCTGCTTAAACACGGCACTTACTATTAATCCAGCAGAATATCTGATGCACGAGCTACAGTAATGTCTCTGCCTTCTCCTTGTTTCTCATCCACGCCGTTATTGACTACAGTATGCAGATAAATGAGCTTTACCTCTTCAGATATTTCTTTAAAACCTGCTCTCACAAACAAACTGAAGCCCTTTATAGGATGGTGAGGCTAAGCCTGATTTAATGGCCAGTGTTTCAAGGCCAGAATTGGTGTGTTCAATTTCACCCTCTGCTCCAGTATACTCGCCTTACCCTGAACCCGGCTGAAATGTGGCTTTAATTAGCGAGAAATAAGCCATCAAAGCTACTTTGGCATTAAAAATTTAGCTTTCCTTTTCCGGGAAGATCAAGAGCACTTAAACAGAAGCGATTCTTGACTCTAAATAGACTTGTGATCTGTGGGGATAAAATTGCACCTTGTTAGGTTATAACCTAACCCTCTGTTTGCCTTAGCTGAGGTTTTAATGGGCCTGTCCATAGAGAAGGAGGGTTTCTGCACACAGATACGCCATTAGCCTTGTCGTTTGTTTAATAATGATGGTTTATGAGCCATGTCACATATTTACTGTCCTTAGCCACACAGACCAGCATATGGCCATTTAAAACGTTGTGCATTAGCCTGCTGGGGATTCCTGGTTGCGGCTCCTTTTGGTTATATACAAAACTCTCCCTCATGGGATGGCATTAGGCGTGACCTTTCACCTCTCCAAATACCCCATGGTTTATGCTCTCTAATAACATGTGGCAAATATTTACTAGGCTGCATTTTAATATATGCAATATCTCACTCTTTCTCTCTCTCTCTGTCTCTCTCTCTCTTTCTCTCTCTCTCTCTCTCTCTTTCTCTCACTCTCTCTGTCTCTCTCTCTCTCTCTTTCTCTCTCTCTCTTTCTCTCACTCTCTCTGTCTCTCTCTCTCTCTCTCTCTCTCACACTCTCTTTCTCTCGCTCTCTCACACTCTCTTTCTCTCGCTCTCTCTCTCTCTCACTCTTTCTCTCACTCTCTCTGTCTCACTCTCTCTTTCTCTCGCTCTCTTTCTCTCGCTCTCGCTCTCTGTCTCTCTCTCTCACTCTTTTCAAAGCCACTGAGCCTGGCTGATTTACACAATCAGAGAGAATAGAGGCAGATTAGTAAACGCATATACATTTAAAGGTTGCGTGTCCTGAGCGCACACCGGATGTACAGGTTGTTGTTATGGGTTACTCACCAGAGGCTGTGGCTCTTCAGGAGAGCAAGAGAATGTCTGAACACTGTAAGTCTGTAAATGAATTATTTCTTGAGTTATAACCATCTTGAGCAGCCAGATGGCTTCCAGGAACCTTCTAAAGCTAAAAAAACACAGACAAATACACAGGAGCCCACCAAGATACCCGAGTCTGTTAATCCACTGCAAAACAGACACAGAACAGCAGACATAGTCTACAGCAGACTGCAGTTTCATGCTTTAGAATTTCCTAGTTTTCTCTCTGATAAAGGGTTTGGAAACAGAAGCCAACAACGAATTTAACGTCAGTCATTACAAGGCAAATTATATTTCATACGCAGATGCTCAAAACCTTAAAATTAGATCTTCACGGGAAAGTACGGTACGTTATAACTGTTAGTTATACCACTGCTAAATTATTAGAAACAACAGCATATGTCATATGTAAAACTAACTGAACCCGACAAATATATTCTGACTTTCACACTTCTAATTGGCTGCTTCCTTAAAATCTTCCCCTACTTTATGAAAGGATTAAAAGACTTTCCTCTGTATTCTTTACATGGGAAATATTACTTTTTGATGAGGACTAATTGAGTAGAGCATGGAGGCAGAATGTAAATCTATTTTTATGTGTTGGTTCTTCTTGAAGTAACCTTTAGATGCAGAAGAACCCACCGGATGTTTGTTTTTGTAGGACAAGGGAATCGGACCCACAATGTTTGTGCTGCTAACACATTGCTCTTCCAGTGGAGCTACAGGAACACTGCCTCCAGTCTAATGGCTTTTACATTATTTTTCTGGGTCTTATAAAGTTATTGTGTAACTGATATACAATACTGGTTTCCTTTCCGTGTCAAACAAACAATGTGTTGATTTCAATGTTCAACATTTCTCAGAAATCTCCTCCTGCACCTTTACAGCACTGAGTCAGTTTCTAGGTTTCAGGAGGTATGATGCTGTACAGTCGCAGTAAAGTAAACCAGCGCATGTGAATGAAATAGAAATGAATAGAAATAGTAAATGAATAGAAATGCAGAATATCACACAGATGTTCTGAGTAATTGTGTTTAATAAAGCTACTGATTTCTGACAGTCGTGTCTTTTCTTATTTAACTCTTCTAGTTTACACATTAAGTGCCGGCATGATAGTTTCAACTATTTTCAAATCTAATTGCAATTAAGTGACGCTCACAGCAGAATCGTGTCGTGTTTAACCTAATAAAGACTTCCTGCACAATAATCAGCTTTTCACACAGCTAATGACCCTGATGTAAATTCACACTGTGCAGGCTGTAAACAGTTCTCTTCATTAGATATGTTAACCACTTCCACCTAGAAGCACTTATTAAGACCAGCACTCAGGTTTATGTGACAGATCAAGTGTAGCTCTTGTTATCACATTTAATCTGCATGGCAAA
Source organism: Chromobotia macracanthus (assembly GCA_036877525.1). NCBI lineage: Eukaryota > Metazoa > Chordata > Actinopteri > Cypriniformes > Botiidae > Chromobotia > Chromobotia macracanthus. The sequence continues at coordinate 1,431,671 of JAZGTH010000029.1, forward strand.
TCTGTCACAATTAGTTATTTCAGTGATTGCCCGGATCATCTGATTACGAAACCAAGATTTTTTTATAATGTTTTTGTTACTTAATGGAAATGTTAGGGAAACATTCTTGCAACCTAAAATTGTGAGCTGGGAAAGAGGCCAGTTTTTCCAATCCAGTCGATTTAGTGTAATTTTAAATGTTATTCCATTTGAATATCCCATTTGGTGGAATGTTTAGTTGGTGTGAAAGTGTTTTTCGCACCCGGCCTTCTTCACCACAAGTGTCTCATGCAGTACAGATCATATAAACCGAACAATAGGTCTCACTATTTAAAACACAGACAGGGGGCTTCTGACCAAACACGCATAAAAGATTTACATATAAAAGGAATTTACTTCAGTTCAATTTAACATGTGCGTAGCAGGGCTTAAGCAATTATGAGCTAATTGTTCCTCCTAATTGCCTTTGGAAGACTGAGGAATGCCATAGAACGTTCCAGACACGGGGGTAAGACAGATCAGAACGTACAAGCTGATAGTTTAGAGTGTCCTCGTGTGCTGCTTCATAATCTGCGCCCGGCAGATGAGAGGTTTGGTAATTGCTATATATTGCTGTTTGTTTCAAGGACCTTCGATGATCCCAAAGCCATGCCTTTATCAGAAGACAAAGTAATTAGAAGTGAAAAAGAAGGGAGGGGTGGGCGTCTGATGAGCAGACTTCTCACCCTCCTCATCCACTGTGATTATTTTCATAGACTCTTCTGCCTGCGTCTGTTCGCGGTGAAAATGAAGATTCAAATGTGCAATCGTCACATTGTTGTGTTTATAAAGATAATAAAACAAGGTGGTAATGGGTCAGGTTTGATGGACACGACCACAATGTTTCATTCTAGCAGTTCAGCTGTGCAGAAATGGGCTGTGTTTAAAGATTGTGTGTCACAGGTTTGGGCACCTCGTCATATGTTATTATTATAAGTCATCATAACTATAAAGCAACAAAAAATGGAGTAAAGGAATTATATAGTGACCAGAAATGTGACACACAGTATTATAGACAGGGTAGGTGATTTTTTTTTTTTCCGGAAACATTTTTTGTTTTGCTGGTTTGAAGTCTCTTCACATCCTGATAGCAATCACTAAGTGGTCTGAATATATTTATATACATTTATATTTTCTGTGGAAGGTGCAGGACCATAAAATGATCGTCCAATCATTGCATTTGATCTTAGCTGCTATAGCTTTCACAAAGTGACAGATACATTTTCACTAAAATACTGTACTGTTTGATTGGATGCATGATCTGTGATCAGCAACAAAAGATACTGGATGCGTTTTTCTTAAGATAATATGGCTATTTATTTTGCTTTGAATTGTATTATTTATTTGCATTTAGCAAGCCAGTTTTTCTAAGCGTTGGCAGGGTTATGAACACACACTGTGGCGATCAGCCTGATCCAGGATATCCCAGCCAAAAGGATGCGTTTCATTTTCCAAGCATTCCTCCTCCATGTAGTGCAAGGAAGAGTGTGTAAGGGGTTTGAAATGTGGGGCGTATGGGGTAAACCAGCAGAAACAGAGGGGATCATTTGGGCTTGAATCTAGCAGGTAGTTTATTTAAGCACACTTCTTTGATTTTTTTTTTTTTTGCTTGATGGAATGTAGCTTGAATATTTTACTTTGTGATTACTGGAAATTAATAAGGTTACACACAGCTTCACCTTAAGTTAAAGACAAAAGACTCATAACAGACTGATGTTATACAACAGAGAAATGTTTACTTTTCTTTCTAAATGGGGACATTCCATATGTTGTGTATACATGCAGATGTAGGGCCACAAATCTCTCTGATTTGTGAATTTGATTGACGGTTGTGTGCCTCGCTGATGAGATTTCCAGAAGTTTCTCTGCCTCGTGCTGATTTTACTGAGCTGTGTGATTTGCTGGAGGTCTCCGGGGACAAATTTGAACACAGAACCACTGAAAAGAAGTTTTGTTACGGTTGGTTTGCTCAACATACTGTTGTACTTAATGCAGAGGGTAAAAAATGGTCACTTTCGTTTCTCTGCAGTTAATCGGCCGAGAGTTTGCAGATAACTCGGAGGAACATGTGTGATGAATCTGGACGATTGTTCACAACTAATGACCCAGAAATGGTGTCACACTGCAAACCCAGCGTTTACATTTATAGATTATTTTAAACTGGCATTCTGACTGTGATGTCCTGGCTAACATTCTTTAAAAGTTCTCTCAAAGTTATCAAAAAGTTTTTGTAAAGTTAGTAGAACGTTTTTAACATGCACTCGCTCATTACATGCAGCTGCTTTTAATTCACTGACATTCAGGGAAAATTAAAAAGCTAAAGGCCCTGTAGTTTCACTTGTATAAACCTACTGCATTAGGCACAGTGACCACCTGCATATTTTCCCTGACCTCATTAGCACAGTCCTCAGAACGGCTCTATCAGTATCTCAGTGATCAGAGCATGTCATCTGAGCAAGCATGGGATAATAAAATTATATGCAATGAAATAACACGAGCAAGAAAAAAAATCAGACTGAACTCTGTGTGACTGCTACCTCTTCCTGACTGCAGATTTATGACTCTGCTTTAGGTGGGCATTAAAAAAGCCCCCATCTTGACAAAGATGAAAGATTGCTGTTGAGACTCTTCGAGCCTGCCATCTTCAAATCAGTTTGATTTTTGGACTTTTATAATTAGCAGACCCTTCTTACAGTTCATCAGCTGCGGCAGCCCCCAGGGAGCTCACATATAATAGAGAGCGGCTCCTCCATCTGATGCGGTGTCGCTCCAAATGCCATGCCATGCCACTGCGGTCGTGTACCACCATGTCTTGGCACATGCAATGCCGTTAACCTTAATCACACAGGGACACTAACTGGCATGCACAGCCTTCATTTCAGCATGTTATTCTGAAAGTTTTTGTAATGTTCAAAATGTCTAGTTGTATAGATGTTGTATTAACGTATTGCTTGGTTAAAAGAACATTAGTCAAACACTTGTTTAATTCTGTAAGGTCTCAGCTATCACAGTGACAGAGGCATACTTCATAACCTCTCACAGCTGATACCTGGTGTTCACTTAGTCTTGCAGAAAAATACCCTGGGAAATATGATGTCCAATATGAGGAGAGGAGCTAATCTAAAGCCATGGGTACACAAATCATCTCTCACACAGGCAGAAGAGAATACATCTTTCCAGACCGGCAATGAATCTGTAAACAGGAATGGATTAACTGGAATAGAAATGAATCATTCGTTTCCACTGGTCTGTCGCCCTGCTCGTGACAACAATATGATTTTCTTCAGGCTGTTAAGTGGGACCTGCTCAAGCAGAGACAGGAAAAATATGGCGCTTCTTAGATCTACAAACCACAAAATATGACTGTCCAAATTACTATAGGCTTGCCCAAAGATAGTAGGAAGAACATTGTTTTGAGCTGATTCATAGAATAATTGTTAAATGATCTGCTATATGCCCTTTCACATGGTCTCAGTATATTAGTACTGCAGTGAAGAGCATTTGTGTTGTGTTATGAGGCAGCACTTACTGATGTTTCTCTTTAAAGCAGTGTTTGTTTGACATGGGAGAAAATGACTCCTGGTCCATTTAAAGACGGAGTGATAATTATTTACTGCTTACCTAAACTATGATGTCTACATTGTATGGAGGCTACTGTTCTTTTAAAGTTGCATAAGCAGGCATTATGCTACCACAAACAATTAGAAAACTGTTGCATGCGTGAAACAGGGCTTTTTCAGTTTTCCAGTTAAAATATCATAACGATACATTTACAGAAGCTAAATTCCAGTCGATATTGCATCTTTTTTAAAGAACAAATTTTAATTTGGGTTTATTTTTTAGGTCCACTCGGAAATAAAGTCTCTAACTTACACAATTTTGCCTCGAGAACATTTGTTCTTGTCTTTTACTGGCCAGAATTGTACTAATTTTACACTGATTAAGAAAAGTAGCTTTTGCAGTATGTGAGTGGCATAGCTTGAATTTGTTGCATATTTCGCAAAACTACGTTTCAGCAGCTTAGCATTGACACTGTACGGCCGGTTTTATTATGCATTAGCGTTTCAGCGATGTTTATCGTTTGCTAAGTAGTGGGGACAGATTTGTCTGGCGCACCATATGTAGACAATGACTCTAACCCGTTAATATGGCAAGCATGAATACGTGCTTCGTATTATTATTATACCCTCTCAGCAACAAGATCAAGAGCCAAAAAATGAGAGATGCAGCCAGGGAAAACCACAGTAAGGATTCGTGCAATCAGGATCAGCCTCCTACAGCACAGTCAGATGTAGTCAGATATACTATTATCACTGTGTATTAGGAGTTTTGGGGTTTTATTAAATGAATGAAATCCAGTTATTAAACAATATAACTTTATATACGTTTGGCAATACTTTTGGCAGTGAGATTTAAAGTTTATATAACCTTCAAGCTTCAAACTATCTGTCAGACTGTTCCAAACTTCCAGGCTTTGTGAGGCCAGCATCCAGAGTTCATCTCAACAAACATTTCTTCTTTATCTAGTTTTTAGTGACTTTTGAACCACCCCACGGTCAAGCGCAGAACCAGTGCAGTTTATTTATTTACAATAAAAGTGTTGCAGAAGTAAAACTGTGAAATGCCTCTATGACAGTTTGCAAAATGTCCAGCCAGGATCTCTTCAAATCAAGCCCAGCTGGGTTCATACCTGCAGTGTGTAATGTCAAATAAATAATTTTACCTTCTGTAAACATATCAATTTCTGCCTACAGCGGTGAGCTTGAGAAACCATTTGTGGGACCCAGTACAAGGTCATCTGAAGCTTGGAGCGTGGACTTTGTAAGCACACACACACACGCAGGCCAACTGAGCTAACACAAGCTGCTTCTAAGTGCACTGGCCCTTAGGGCAATAGCAGCCATTGCAGCGTCATTAAGAGCAGAACAAAGTAGCTTATTTCTACATCACATCAAACATACTGTACATGCTTGCGCACACATGCTTGTGTAAGCACCCTGAGGCACACACACAGGCTGTATTCTCACAAACGTTACATATACTGTAGGAATGAAACCAAATTAGCATGCACAAAAGCGAGGGTGTGTGAAAGGCAAATAAGGTCAAAACTGTTTGTGTTCCTGTGTAGTTTATTTTAAAGGGCTATGTGTTTTTTTTCCAGACAAATGCAAATCGAGCAGTCCTGGAACAAATTAAAAACTAGTGTTTCATTTTCTCGAAGCAGCTTGATGATGCGAATGTCTCAGGGACAAGGAAATTGAAAATGGGGTGATATGGGGGATGAACAATGCTTTTCTGTGCAGGCTTGAGACTGGAAAAAGATGCGCTGCTTGCAAATAATGCTGCAGGATGTAAATGTGTCATACTTAAAACAGAAGGCCAAGCGGAATATACAGCGTGGCCTTTCACGAAGGGGGTGGGTGACGGGGCCTCGTATATTGGAAAAATAAAATAAAACTGCCTTTTAAAAAGGCCTTTTATACTAAATTACAGTGGGTGTTTTGCAGGAATAAGTGTGTGCACAAACTCTGTGTGAATCTAATAATGAACTCACATTCAACCATAATTAAACAGACTACATCCCCTCAAATAGACATACAATGATGTCAAGCCGGGAAGCAATTAGCTGCCCTTCTCTGAAAGCAGACAGCGTTTGTAAGTCACACAAAGTTCTGTGGCAGGCGTGCTTATTGAAACCCTTCTGAAAAATAAAATTAATTAGTATCTTTGGAGATTGGAGTTTGGAGATGCCTTAACATTGAACCCAGAGGACAGGACAGCTAAGATTAAAGATGAGCCCGTCCTCCGGCCAGCGCCGCTATGATAACTGTAGAAGAACCATTTCATTGTCTCATTAGCGGTAGGCCAGGTTAGACTACGCACTTTGCCCCGCGACATTGTAGTACCCATTAAAATAAGCTGTCGTGCAGTTGTAGAAATACCAACCCACAGTAGACTGTCATTTGAAAGGAACAAACAGCTCTTATCTGATGCTTCTTAGGTGTACAGCGTTTATTTGTGTTTAGAGATCAGCCTTTTGTCTCCTTCGGCTAATGCGAGGTTGAGGTACGAGAGTCTCCATGATGCCTCCTGTCCACTTTGTTCTTTTTAAAGCAGGGCTGTATATTTGTGCCTGTTTACTCCAGTCATATTTCTTTTGTTTCTTGAAGCTGTTGCGCAGGCAGTCATTAGTGGCACACTAACTTCATCGAACGAGAGCATTTGGAGACGGAGCTCTAATTGGCGATGTTTTACAAGGGAAGCGCTTATCACTTTGCTTATTAAAAATGCTTATTGGATGCAATAAAACACACATTATGGTGGTAAAATTAATATAGTGCATTGCCCAGAACATAATGCTGTTGTAATGTGTGTCTTGTTCGCCCTAATGAGCTCTGCTGAGTTTATTAGCTTTGATGACAGAGGGGTTGAGCTGCAGCTGTTATTGTTTAGTGTAGTTTGATGGATTTCGGATGCCACCGAATTGTGCACACGTGTACGCACACCCACACTCTCTTTATTACCAAACAATGCTGCCCGGTGGGTTGACTTTAATGTGGTATAAACATAAATCTGTAGCAACTCTCTCTCTGCAGTGGAGAGTCTCCAGTTGGTGCAGTCCATACGGTCTTGCTTATTTTCTGCACTGGAGAGGAAGTCATTGATAACTGTGACAGGGGCCATCCCGAGAGAACTGGAGCGGGGGGTTGCTGTGGGGTCTGGACGGCACAGGTGAGGGTTATCAGGTCATTACCGGCTCAGCACAGATCCTTTAATTGTAACGGGGCATTAACTGAGCGGGGTTGAAACTCAGGTGAGTCAGAATTAAGTGCAGCTTAATAGTTAAGCTTTGGAAAAGGAGATCGGTTAGATATGATAATAGATGTTTGTGTGTATGAGACCCTTTTGTTTATGGAGAAGTTTTTTTGTTTTCCAATTCTCTCTTTTTTCCCACACGTTTTAGGCAATTTATTTGCGATCCAATCTCAGCGAGTCTTGCAATCAGGCAATGCAATCCAATTATCTCTTTGATTGGGCGGGCTGATTAAAACGTGTAGCCAGACGTTATTATCCGTCTCTCTCGCTCTCTCCGAACATACAAAAGAGACGCACGCAGCAGACTGAATTATAAATTAACTGCAAGTTTAAAAATGTGTTGTGCAACATGGCAGAACGGGATGGTGCTCTGACAAAAACATTAACTGTTTTACTGAGTTTATACCACAGTAGATGTAATTACTCTGCTATCAGGGGCCATGACAACCTTACTGTATTTACATGAAGGAGCCACTAAGATATATGTGCAGGGAAGCGGAGACTGAAGTTAATAAGTGACACTGTAAACATTATTAATGTTTTTAACTGAAGTGCTACATAATGTAGTAATAATAGTTTATTATTTATTATTATAATAAAGCGCTGATGACAGAATTTACCTTCTTGATGAAAATTATCTGATATAATTGGGTGTTATTGTATTTTATAATTTTATCTTTTGGTTTGTTTTCATCAAGGTAAACATGCAGCACAAAGAGAAAATAATAAAATGATTTAAAGTAAATTGTTATCCCTAGGACTGTATAAAACTAGAATATGATTTTGCTGTATATGCTGATTTATTTGCTGTATACAGTATATAATAATGATGACAATAAAATCAGCATTGGATCTTATACAATAAGTATATTAAGTATATGTGTATTTAATTTGAGTTTTTTAATGATTGTTTTGCTTTTTAAACACATGTATATGGTATGTAATCTTCTGAATACACAGAAGTAATCAGAAACAGCTCTTGTTTAGGTGGAGATTCTCTGCGCAAACACTGACGGCTGTAACATTTCCCTGGACTGCTTCAGGTTGAAGGTCTTTCCACTGTTTTGAAATACAATAACCAGCTTGTTTGATTGTTAAAGCGATAACCAAAAGAGCACGGCTGCCCCATTTATCAAATTACCAACTTAGTGAAGGCTCACAGAAATCTGTTCGTAATGGATGACAGCAGAGAAAACTGGAGAGGGAGGGAGAGAAGTCTTATCTGAGTCGTTTCTCTCTAAACCATGTGCCAGTGCTTATGAAATTTAAAGTGGGGTCTGGCTTTTGCCTCTGTCGGCCTTGACGTGGAGAGTGTAAGGAGAAATTGTGATAAGGCAGGCCAGACCTCCTGCTGGAAACATCATCAGCGACCTGGGTCAGAGGTCAACCAACAAATGCATCTTCTGCTTTAAAATGAAAATTGATAGACAGACAAGAAGGTAGATGGAAGGAGGGCATGAGACAATGAAGAGGTGACGGAGTCTTCTGTGAGCGGCGTTTTTGTGACGCATCATTAAAAGAGGGTTTACCCAATATAAGAGTTTTTTTTTTTTACTAAATCTGCTACTGTGTCAGTCAGAGAGATTTGGAACCATTGCAGAACAAATATATGTAAAATTGAGGCTTTGTGCTGATGGATACCCAGCTAACAGGAAACATTCTTAGAACATTGGCTAACATTCTCTAAAGGTTTACTCAACGTTGTCAAAAAACATTCTTGCAGTCACATTAGTAGAATGTTTTTTATTGTTATGTGTCATATCTCAAAAAACTATATTCTTAAGTTGTAAGTGGAACATCTAAAAATGTAACAGAATATAAAAAGTTTGAAGAACGTTCTTATACCCAACCTGTATTGTTGCTGTGGATGTATGAGACTACAGCTAAATACACACAGTATATTAGAAATATAAAATCAGATTGAATTCTGATTCTGTTCACATTCACAAAAATCTGTGTTTGTAAACAGAGTCTGTGAGAATCACGATTGCAAATACACCATGAAAACGTAAAAAAGACACCACCACAGGGAGACATACGAGGAAATTTAGCACTTTTTATTTGTTTTGCTATCGCAAAAACACACGAGATGCCGCCCGGCTTTTAATGAATAGGTACCGCAGTTCACTCTTTCTTTTCAAACACAAAAGACACACAGACACACTGAGGGATTCTGCCCACACTTGGCATTCTCAGGTCTCACTGTTGCCAGTTCTGTGGAGGTGGTGTGGACAGTGGGTATGGAAGCTAAATTAGCCTCTACCCCAGGCTGAATGCCCTCTCGAGGGGGGTCCACACTGCCCTGTGAGTAAGCTTGTACCCTGCCTGCCCTTGACATGCCTTCTCCGTGGATGAGGGAATGAGGGATTCTTGTGCCAGTTCACTGAATGGCACAAGCCCATGCCAGATGGTACCAGCTGCAGTGAAACGATCTCTGCAGTGTACACCTGTCCATGCTGTGCACCTCCAGGAGCCATCAGCGCACGCCCTAAAGAGCCGTCAATGAGGCGCTAACCCAGGAGTGAAAAGCCTGCGGGCCCTTGCTGAGCCACTCTAATGAGGACTGGACTCTGAGCCAAGACATGTTAAGCAGCCGTGCTGTTTAATTTATCACTGCTCAGCGTGACCCCAGAGCAGAGAAATAATGTTTACTATATTTACAATTTCAGAAATTGTAACAGCTATATAATTACCTTCTTTACCTACTCCAGAAAAATCTGTAAAAATTTCCATATCTTGGATGTGTGCAGGTTTCCGCTCTTTGTAGCCTACAGCTCATTCAGGGATATTAAAGGATCATTAAATGGAGGTCGTCCTCAGGGAAAACTTCAATATGAAGCTCCATGGTGTCACAGCCCGTGTTATTTGTGTGTGACACTTACCTCCAGGACATGACATGAATTAAACACAGCTCTGTACCTACCAGTCTTTAGCAGATTTTTATTCAGATTTCTTGTAGTTTTCTTCCATAGAATAACCTTTTACATTTTTGATTTGTTTTTATTTTTAGTGAAAAAATGGCTCTCAGCTGAAGTTGAGGATCAAAGCTAAAATCGCAGGGCAGGAATTGAGTTGTTTCCTGGTAAGTATTGTCGACATTTTATTACTTAGTGGAAATGTTGGAGAAACGTTCATACAACTTTAAATTGTTAGCTGGTTCCTGCTCTCAAGATCAGCACCCTGCTTTTGTCCCACGTTTTTAATGTTGCACTGAAGATTAAAACGCGATGAACCCCCTTTATGTCCTCACGATAATTGATTTGCATATAAACATTTCTGGGCGTTTTCAAACATAATTTGCAGTCACAGTTCATTTTTCCTCACTGCGTTCGTGTGAGGATTTTGACAACACATGAAGGTACTTTTTGTAATGCTTTTTTTGGTTGTTTTGTTGACCAGGCGGTCTCCGGGAAGGCCATTACTGCAGGAGGCAATTATGAAATCCAAACACTGGGACTTAAACAAGATATTACACTCGCACAGTTAGCTGCTTGTTCCATTGCGTCACAAGAAAGAAGTTTTCTCTCCCTCTTTCTCAATGCTGGATAGAGTTGTAGGGGCTGAGGGTGCGAAAAAAGAGAATAAAAATGCAGTGTTTTGCAGAGTGTGTGACTATTTCAAAATGATATTGTAAATTCTGCTGTTAGTTCTGGTGCAGGATTCTGACTGGTCAATGCAGCTCTCCAGCTGTGTTAACATGTACAAACCTGTTAGTTATGAATGAAACATCTGTTTTGCTTCTGTGTATATTTTTGCACAGCCCCTACAGAAGTCCATCCTGTTGTACATCTCTACACTACATCCTCTGACAGAATAAATGCACTTAATAAATTTGTCTGAAAGTTTCACTGAAAAGTTGTTTTTATAAAACAATAAGACATTTGAGGGCTTTGTAATTATATCTGAAATATAATGAATATCATTATTATATCTGAAATGGAGCAGATCTCCAGCGAATTAAGTGTTTAAAAGGTGCGTGTACGCGTCCCTCCCATTTGTTCCCCTCAGACGTGTGAGGCCCTCGGTCTAATGGTGCTAAAATCGCCTTTTGGAAAGTAACACCCTGCCAAATCAAATCCGTGAGTGTTGAGGTAATAGCCCAGGTTCAGCTGATCGTGCTGTTGGTGTTTAACTCTTCCGGTGATGCTGTTTGTGTGTCACTTGTTAATAGATTTTCTGCATTTGTGCCAAACGCCACGAATGCTCGACCGCCCCTCTGGTACCCGAGCAAAACCCTGAAGTACCAGTAATATAACGTTACAACAACATCAGAAATGAAGGAGTTCAGCTCCCATATTGAAACACTCCGGAGTTTGTGAGTTTTTCTGTCATCAAACAGAAAGATTGTGAGTCTTTCTGTTACTCATTCTTTTCTTCATGCAGACTTTTTATCTCACACCATTCATTGTTTGTGTGTGTTACTAGAGTGTCCTGTATAGATCAAACACACACACACACACACCACACACACGCACACACACACACAGTGCCACTTTTCAGGCATAGTTTTTTAGACATTGTATTAACATTATTGCTTGTTATAAGAACATTATTCAAACATTTCTTAACTCTGTTACACTTTTAAAACGTTCTACTAACAACTTAAGAATAACGTTTTTGATATATGATATGTAATGTTAAAACAGCGTTTCACTTACATTACTGCAAGAATGTTTTTGGATGCAGAGGATGAGAATAGCCATAATGTCGGATGCATGGAAACATGACAGAACTACCAGCTTAATTTAAAGCCCTTCTCGCCCCTGTGCTTTCTATGATAAAGACATCTGACAGTAGTCTTCCTCTAATTTATAGCCAGACCAAGTACATTAATTGATTTTTATAGTTTGCACCGTTCTGTTCCCCTATTAGAGAGAACTGGGAGGCAATTTATCTGCCTTGATATGCCATATTCACGGCCCTGACTATAATTTTTTGACGAAGTGGCACATTTTTCTGTAATGAACTGTACTGTGTGTATGGATGTAAATTTAATCATTTTCTAATAAGCTGTTTTAGATGGACTTATAAAAACCCATTTAGAATATAAAGTGAATTTGTGTAATGCTGTTAAATAAATACAATAAAAATGGCACAGAATAATCAAATATCCAGTCATGACAGTTTCACTGTTATATTAGTAAATGGACTATTTCTACAGTTATTAATTTTATACGTCCTATTTAATGACAGCTTTTCATTTTTCACTCTTCAGAATGAAGGCTTCTGCGCTTTGTGTTTTGCACACGATTAGGCCATGAATGGTTCATTTGGAGTAATGGAGCCTTTAGACATACAGGCGGTTCTACCGCTGAATGCTGTCACATGATTGGTGGGCTGCATAACAGTCATGATCCTGTGATAATCTGATAACAAATAGAGTGTATGTAAATGATAGCAGTTCCTAATGTATCATATAATGAACAAAGTGAAGGACTACAAATGCATAAACAATACAGAAGTCATATACAATGGCTGCAACTCAGCTTACATTATGTCACAGCTAAAGCAGATGTTTCTATGAAACATTCATTAGACATCTCTAATGTGGATTTAATTCTTGTTGCATGTGAACCAAACCATGTCTCAGTGTTTCTTCACAGCTTTTTGTCACTTTACAGACCTCTTGTATCAACATTCGACCAGCAGAGAAAGTTGTTACATTCCAGAGGGTCAGTGCGGCACAGCCTTAACGTGTTGACCCTGAAAGTGCTGGGGTTGAAAGTTTAAAACCCAGCTGCTGATTTGGCGCGTGTGTGTGGGGCAGTTTCCCTCTGCAGGAGTCATTTCCTTAAGAGTCTTTTCACAAACATGTGACAAGTGTTTCAGGTAACATATGTCATATATATATATATATATATATATACACACAATTATATGTGTGATCACTCCCTCAGAAATCAAAGTGTGAATAATAATTCCTAATTAAGAGAGTGGGGTCCGCTCTTGGTGTTAAGTCTGCATTAATTTGAATGTTTTCACAGCTCTGTAATTGGAATAAGGGCAGTTACTGATGAGGGGCCTAAGCACAAGCAGAGAGAGGACTTGGCTCCCGTACGCCGCAACTCAAGGTTAGCGCATAAGCCCGGGAGCTCCCACAGAGCCCTGCGTTGTTCATCGATCATCTGGACAAGTGTGCTCTCACGTCTTCAATTATTAATTGCATTAAATAATTTTTTTTTAATCCAGGATGGAGGTATGTTTCAAGAAGAGCAGCCTTTAACATTGCCACATTGTTGCCAGGCAGTAAGATGCTATGTTTTCCTCCTCCGCGCATTTGAGAACTGTAAACAGTAAAAGGCGAAGGCCAAGGTTGGGGACACGCTTCAAAGAGATGCCGGTAGGAGTTTATGTCTACAGTTCTGCCCGGTTTTACAGTGTGTGTATTATGTAACAGAGGTGTCAGGATTGAGGTCGTCGGATGAGAGAGATGAGGCAGGAGGAGAGAGAGAAATCGCCAAGAGCTACTAATGGAAAGACAGAGAAAAATGTAACTGTTACTTGACTGTTAAACAGGCACTTTCAGAAATAAGACTACCACTCTTATGCTAGATAAAGTGTTTTAGATACAAATTTAAAAATAATTAAAAAGGTCTATCTACAGCACTTAAATTGCACTTAAAAATGCATGAATATTATGCAAAAATATCAAAGCTTTAGTGGGTTTAGTCCTGCCCCCACAAACCCATGCTATTGGTCGCGCTAATGTTGGTGTTGGAGCAAATCACCTACTCTCCCTTTACGTGGAGAATGTATTCCTATCTAAACAGATTTTGAAGCCATTGTGTGTAAGTTCTCCTTTTAAATTCTGCAGCAGGTTTAGTCAACCGTTCCCAGTGGATCTCAATCAGCGTGTTTGTGTTGTATGATGCTGGTGCCATCGGGCCGAGTGGCATGATATACAGAAGCCCCTGATCCTGAGGAGAATCACGGCCTGCCACTTACCCTGATTAAAACGCCTGCTGCTCGGTATACAGCCAGCGTCACCCCACGCTTCAGATGGAGCGCTGAGGGAGCAGGACATTTTTCAGATGCCATTTTTCCCCACTGAACGCTCTGCAGTCTTTACTCTACATAATACTTTTGAATTAAGAATTTTGGTAAATTATGTAAAGTGGTCCTAATTTTTTATGTCTGCCGGGAGAACAATTAGATCATTAGGTTTAACAGATGACTGAGGCGAGTCTGCACGCCTGTTGCTGATTTCCAAAGAACATTATTTCTGACATGTCAAAACAAATAGCCGGTTCGGCCAGGTTCTGCTGTTGCGCGCATCTGCCTGGCAATTGATGTGGTTTCCATGACATTTTATTTTTTCTCCATCCTTGTTTTGACCACAGGCCTGATCCCTGGTTGTTAGATCACAGTAGAAAAGGTAAACTTTTATCAGTTGAAACGTAATTTACATGAAGGTGTGTTACGATTTTCCCATCGCAGTCAGCCATTACTGCGGCAGGCGAGATGGGGAGAGTGAAATAGCGCTCAAACAGGCCGCTCGGCACTTGAGAGAAAATTTTTGTCTCTTGAAACCTATCAAATTTCTCGTTGAGAAGGCAAGAGGTGGAGGGGGGTGGTGAGAGTGTAGACAAAGGACCCAAGGTGCAAAAAATAGTATTTCCATCCTGATAAATGAGTTCTATCCTGACTGCATATGGTATATGCTTCAAAGTGTCTCCCCTGGCCTGTGCACACAAGAGCCATCCTTCATAATGAGCTCGGCCCCTCTACCTCATGTGGGGGCCCTGCTGGTTGCCAGGCAGCTGCCAGTACAGTCGCACCCCGGGTCACCACAGATACATCTGTAGTCTACAGTCTATACATACTCTGTCATACAACTGCTCTGACGGGTAGTCAATGCCAGAACTCTTTGTGTTGTCATTTATACTGCCTGTCATTTTACGTTGTTCATTAATCACAAAGTTGAAATCAAATATCACATATGATAAACACATTAAAATTTTCTGGCAGGTGCTAAACAACCAATAGTTAAGTTTGCAATATGCATATTTCCTAGACGAACAGTTTATTGTGACAACTAATATTCATTTATTATGAATATAAATTGTACTCTATTAAAAATTTGTCTAATTATTTTGCTGTTGTCAGAACAAGAGAGGGGGCATTAATCACTGTGATGTAGTACCTTCAGTAAAAACTAAATGGTGTCGTGTTGTGGTGGTAAAAAATAATTTTATCCAGTCCTAGAAATTAGAACTGTTGCTAATTTAAAAGAATTAACTTTAGTTCTCCCACATGTGTGTGTGTGTCTGTGTGTGTGTGTGTGCGTGTGCAGGTGAATGTATATACGCGACTGCGCACGTATGTATGGACTGCGTGACCCAGAAAGAGTATCGGCCCTGCCAGCAGCAGGCAGCCTCTCCTGTCACCAGATGATGTTATGTGGGTCAGCATTTATTACAGAGTTATTTGTCATTCTCGTGTTGGACAGACTGGAGTGTGAAGTCGTCTCCAGCAGGACCCATTATTTCCTCCCTGAAAGCCGCAAACCCCTTTATCTGCAGATCTGCTGCATGTGTTTGCTGCTCACCTCTCTGCTCTCAGACTCTCACCTGTCTCACCTCTCTGCTCTCAGACTCTCACCTGTCTCACCTCTTCCTGAGATGATTTTCATCTCTGTTTATGTAGACTGCGGATTGAATAAGATCGACCGTGACAGTTTTGGTTTGTGTTTGCTGCCTGAAAAGGACTGTGTAGTTAAATCATTTTATGATTAAAAAATAATATATTTTCCCTTTCATTGATAGTGTAACATATTAATGAAAGCATATTGGCATATTAATATTATTAATATTCTGATGAAGTTTTGATCTTATCTTTGTCTGTGCTTGAGGTACCAGAATATTAACATACCAAACAAATACAGAATTCATTTTCATAATATTTCTTCATGTAACAGATTACATGGCATTTGTAATGACAAACAGGAGGTCTTAAAATAGAGTTCGAGTCCAGATGAATCCAGGCCAGGTGTTGGAGATGGCAGTATAATCAGTGCTCTCATACTCCCCTGTGCTTAATAGAGACAGCTGCTCAGAATTTAAAGACAACGGTGAGGAGAAGTCTTCATTTCTGGACAGAAGTTTGCCGGTAATGAAGATCTTATTTTAGACTGCTGGTGGGCCGCTGGTGAATTATTCCAGAGAAGGAACGAGGCCGTGAATCATCATGTCCAGGTAAATGCCAGCATGATGATATAATTGTTTGCCGTGGAGAGAAGCTCAACGTTGGTGTAATGTTAGGCAGGTTAGAGTGTGAGCTCAGTAATTCATTACACACAAATATGACTGACTCCAATTATTTATCATTCCTCAAAAGCCTCTCTCTCTCCCTGTTTCCATCTCGCTCGGTCAATAATGAGCAAACCTAAACATAGTCCATGTTTTTTTTTCTTTTGTGGCTATTTGGGTGTGGGGGGGTCTCTTTGTAATGTATTTAAATCATATTTAAATACATAATTTAAATATAAGGGTACAATTTGTAGAATGATCATCTTACACAAGAGTTAAAATGAAACAAAAGATATGAGGACAGAGAGAGAGAGAGAGAGAGAGAGAGAGATACCACTAAAACAGACATCATTGAGCAGGATGGCCTGACTATTTCATGCACTGAAACATTTATGAATGTGGACACAGAGGTCACAGGGACACAGCTACCATTAAAGCAGCCCAGCACCTCCTTTACACAGGCATCTTTAGCACAGCCTCACCCCAACACCTCGTTCTCATTCTGCAGCTGTGCTCCACCGCATTGTGTGCTTTATTAAACCGTATATTTAATAAAGCACTTTACACATAGTTCAAAATTCATTTTCTTATGATCAATAAAATAAAAAGTCCCTCAATAACTCAGTACCCAGTGAACAGGAAGTGTTCTCAGAATGTTAGCCAATTTTCTTTAAATGTTTACAAAGAACAAAGTTTTCAAAAACATTCTTGCAGTAACGTTACTAGAACTTTATTAACGTTATATATCATATATATCAGAAACGGTATTTTAAAGCAGTTAATGGAACGTTTTAAAAATGTTACAGAATAAAAAAATGCTTCAATAATGTTCGTATAACCCGAGCACTAATTTAATACAGTGTCTAAAAACTGGATGTTTTTAACGTTCCTAAAACTTTCATAACATTGTAACGTTTATTTACCTAATCGAAACATTAAACTTAAAATTGTTAGCTGAAAGCTCATGCACAGGTCCTAGAATAACATCATTCAAAATTCAGTGCGACTGTCGAGCCGTAACAGAATGTGAATGCACACAGATGTCTTTGGCTAATAGAGATATATCGAGTCAGTCTGAGCTGAATTAAGTGAGCTTTAGCCATGTTTGAGACCTCTTACAGATCAGGAAGTCACAGCACTGCAGTTTAATAGAACAGTGAGCAAGCGCATTAACACATGCTAACATGATGAGCTCCACTCTCACGCTTCAGCAGACTCGAACCCGGACTCATATTTTATGTCAGTTATTTGATGGCTGAGGCTCTCCTGCATTATTTAAGCACGTCATTGCCGCAGCAGTCGCATGCTTTATCTGTGTCCTCTGCTGGAGATATCACCGATCTGTTAACAATTACTTGAGCCTGCCACTTCATCCGGCTATAATTTATCAACCATTAAAAATGGATCGATATTAAAATTTAGCATTTGGCTTTCAGACTGCTGCAAGCATTCCAGTGGAATAAAACACAGAGTCTCTGAAATATTTACATGAGAAAACTTGATGAGGTTTAATGCTGCTCTCCATCTCTTTCCTAGGGGATGTGCTGCCATGGTGTCAAATGAAGCCAAATTGACATTTCCCGGAAAGCTGGTCCCCACATCTCAAAATATAAATCATTATTTTAAGTTTACCGTTGCAAATTGAGGCAAGATTGGGAGACAGTTTTGAACACTGATCTAGTATATACTTACTAAATACAAAGTGACAGATTTGGCCTCTGTCACACAAGTTTAATCTACAACAACAGTGTTTTCTGATGCAGGTGCTCACCTATGTGAAACTCTCATTTTGTCAGCTTTAGGAGGAAAGACATTTGAAATGTTTGTATATCTTTAGTTAATCTGTTAAACAGATAAAGACAGACAGCTTTCTCTGCCTCTCAAAATCTCATTCCAGGGCTTGTCTTCACCTTACATACCTCTCATTTCTGAAGAGTTTTTCAACACAATGTCAGAGAAGAAAGAAAACTGTTGCAGTGTGTTCGATTATAATCTCCATCTTCTGGGACCTGGTATGAGATTTTGGTTCTTCTGCAATTTACATGTTAAATTTGGAAAGCCCTAGACAGTTGAGGCATTTGGGCAGGAAGAGCAATGGTGTAATTTTCAGACGCTCAATGAATAATTTCATCTCAGTTAGAAAATCAGGGCAACACAAATCTGCCTTTTAGCCCAAAACTAGTGTTTCCACTTACTGTTTGTGTCAGACCCCATATGCAATGCAGAAAGTGTATTTGCAAATGGTTATTTAACCAAGGAAAGTAAAATATGAGATCTTTCATACTGAGAGAACTTTTAAATAACATTAGCCAATGTTCTGAGAACATTCACTGTTTAATTCATTGGTGTGTTATTCTTGGTAAAGAATCAAATCACACTGTCAGTTCAAGAGGTTTGCTTTAAGACACACTCAGAGAAGGTTCTTATTAAACGTTGATGTTGTTTGTGGGAGCAGCACAGCTCGGATCTGTGTTAAGACTCAATCTCAAGGAAATGTGGTCATATTTCACCACAGTAATTCTGATTCTAATGACAATCACCTTTAATGGCTAGTTTTTAACCTCAGAATGTTTGGATACATTATGGTAGTGATATACTACATTTATTGATCATGAAAATCATGTCACAATGCAAAAAGATCATAAACTACTTCATTTCCTGCAAAATATGATTTTTATTTCGTTCTTTTGATTTTGGCATAAAAATACAACCATATTGCTGATTCACTCAAGGATGTTGTTTGTCGACTCCATGTGTCTCTTCTTTTTGTCTTATAAATGATTTCTTATTGGCAAACATCAGCTATGAAAAACTGTTAACACAGAGCCAGAGGCATCCGTGTGTCTTCATTTCCCTCCTAACACAGAGAATCCATCCAAACAAAGCATGAGGTCAGGCTCATCTATGGGCTGGGATATTCTGCCTCCTTCTCCAGAACATGTGCAATTTGGTCAGGCAGGAAAAAGAGAGAGAGAGGAGGAGAGGGGAAAAATTGAGCAGACCCTTCCAAGCAATAAATCACTGGATTGCTGGTGACACTCAAACAATGCCGATATAGTGTTAACTGCAAGAGAGAGACAGGCCTTCGTGCCCCACTGAGGTGACCTTGCCTGCCTGCCGTAATCTATCATTCTGACGCTGGACACGCTGGTTTCGTTTAATATTACACTATTGGCATATACAGTAAGCACAATGCAACTTTAAGAAAACTGAGAAGCAGACATGAGGTGAAACAAGAGGAGGAACATGTGTATGCATGATCAGATAGGCATTTGTTGTCAGCGCCAAGCTAATTATATATTACAGGGTTTTGTGAACATATTTTTTGCTTGCATCGTATTGGACGGCTTGTTCTAAAACTCTTGTAATGTTGCAGTACTTGGAATGTAAATCAAATGCCTGGCGGATCTGCAATGTAAAATAACTTGATGAAAATAAAGCTGCATATTTCAAATCTTACCATTAAACAAACTCTTCAGTTGCAGTTTTTACTGCGTAGCACTTCTAAAAAGTGTTGTTTTCCTGCCTTTTCTCATAGGAGGGTCAGGACTGCCACTGCTGGCCCTTTAGAAAATACCAATGATAATAACAATGAGTGTGCAAACTATTTTATCCTTGTCAACAGAAGCTATTGCTGCTAAAACCCATTTTTCTGTTTACCTGTTTCAGGTTTCACAAAACAAGCAAGTGCGTCTGCGCAGGATAATAAAGTGAACGCTCTCCTCTCAGCAAGCAGTTCAGGTATGGTCCTCAGAGAACACTCTGGATAAAAAACACATCTGAGTGGCATTCTGAGGTGTGACTTAACAGCCAAAACAGCCTCTTTTATCCACATGAGAGCGAGCGCCAGCAGTCGCGCTGAGGCTGAGGTGTGATTTTCCCATGTAATTGGAGGTCACCAGTGTCCTCAATGTGCAACTGGCATGTCGTGGCTGTTTTTGTTTTGTGTGATTATGTGCTGCCCGCTGGAAAGTTGCTTATTTCTGTGTGTAAATTGGATGGAGTACTTTGTGGAATAGCGCCCCAGGCAAAGTGTGAGGTATTGATTGAGCTGGATGCAAGAAGATACACAAGAGGAAAACAAAAAGAGAGCAACTGGAGGTGCATTTTGCGTGTTTAAAAAATTCACCTGGAGTTGTGAGGAAAGTAACTAAACAAGCAAAATCAGTGCATGATGACAAGTGATATGCGGAGAAAAGAAGATAGAAAAGATTTTATAACTAATATCCCAGCTAACAATTTTAGGTTGTACGAACATTTTCATAACAAAAACGTTAAAAAGGTTGTTGAGAATGTTCTAGGAATGTTCAAATACATCTAGCTTTTAAGATGTTAACATTATTGCCTCGTTACATGTAGCGTTTTTGAGATGTTTTACTAACAACTTAAAAATAACATATTTCATATGTACTAACAATAATGCAAGGACATTTTTGATAACTTTGAGAGAACTTCTAGAGAACATTAGCCAATGCTCTGAGAATGTTCCCTGTAAACTGGGATTATTGTTAATGGCATCCGTTGGGAAGCAAAATCATTCAGAGGAGTCATTTTAATAGGTTTTATAGGTTCTTGACCTGCTTAGGAACCACAAACTGTTATAAAGGTCTGTGTTGTGCTGACCAAACGTGCTGCAAAATTCCCATCTCGAGTTGGTCTATATCTGGTTCTAGAAAGGACGTCACTTTTTATTGGCCCGAGTGCTGTTGACAGCCCAGCTGAAAAACATTTTGCAATGCATGTGCACATTTTCAAACATGTTTATTTAGTCTCAGTTGTTTCGCTTGTGTCTCTCTCTCTCTCTCTCTCTCTCTCTCTCTCTTATTCTCTTATACAAGTTAACGTAATACTAAAAGTGGTTTATTAAAGATTATTTAGTGCCATATAAAGCTATAGTCTTATATCATCATCATTAAAGCAAAATAAATCAATTAAAGAGAAAGTTTCAAATCTGCAGCAAAAGTGTAATGTGCTTCAGGCCCTGAATGAAGGATGGAGTGAAAATTAATATAAGAAACTAATCTTAGTCTTTGTCTTCATAAAACGTTTTGTGTTTTCACAGGAAAACAGAAGTGATAGGTTTGGAATGAAACGGAATGGGTGTGAGTCCTTTATTTCATTTCCTGTAATGTCATAACATCCTTAAAAAGTCATTTACAGTTTCCTTCTCTCTGTGGTCACAAAAACATGTCTTATTTAAACATTCAGCTATGAATGTTTGATTTTTAGTGAATGTGTTGATATCATTAAAAGTGCCTTTTAGGAAGTAACTGAGGAAAAGGTTGTAAAAGAAACAAGTGCCCAAATTCCCAGAATTCTTTGTTTACACAAAGCAAATTATCTAAGTGTGATGAAACAGGGTTGCACATAGTTTCTGTATTATTGCCTCACTATTATGTTTTGGTAATACTGAAGTTGTATCATTGTTCATTAAATATAGCAGAAATGATCTACAGTCATTTCCTGTCATCCTGGGGGCTCCACTGACATCCTAATGGTGTTGTTTTAATGACTGAACATCTCTTAGCAATTTACCCTAAATTATGAGCCATCTTTGATAATGAATATTGTATAGCTTTTAGTCTTTCCAGTTAAATTTCATATCTTATAATGTGAAAAAGTTTATGAAATTGTAAAACCATACATAAACGCACAAACCAAACTGGGGCTTGTTATTGTGTGCATGTGTAAAACATCATTTTGCTTCATTAATACCTTCACTTGGTTAAGATAAACACACGTCAAAACTGTTATAACCTTGCCGTCCATGTTAAAAAAACTCCACAATTTTGCAAATAACTTGCAGTTTTATGTTGTTGTACCGATGTTGTACCAAAGCCCAGTGCGCAAATATTCCCGGCAGCTCGCTGATGAACCAATCTAATTAAAAATTGCCAGACAATGCCTGCGTTCAAAGAGGCTGCTGGAGATAAAGACGGCAATGTATGCCAGCAGCCGTCTGAAAGCACACGGTTAATGAGCACAGAGTTAGAGAAGCAGGAGGTGAAGAGGAGCATTGCGCGACAGAGACAAGATGCTCCTCAGAGGGGGAATGGAGTCGGGTAAGAAGGAAGGGGGCATTTTGAAGAGGCAGGGGTCAGTTGTAGTAATACACTCCTGCCTCGCTCAGGCCCTCTTGAGCAAAGACCACAGCAGTGAGGTAAGCGGCGCTCCTCCGAAGGGCTTTTCGAAAAAGTCAAGGCCGCAAACCAGCAGGTTATGCATTTATTATTGCCATTAATGCACGCTAATGCGCCGCTGTTTATATTCATGAATACACAGTATTAATCCAGACAGGGTCACTGTGAAATAAAACACACTTGACCTTTTTATTTGAGTTTGTGTGAGTGTGTGTATGTATGAGACAATTCAGTTACAGGAAGTTCATTTTCTGTTCTGAGTGGAGTTTGATGTTATTTGAGTGCTTGCTTGTTTTTCACACTGCAGATCTGATTAAAAGAACTTTTGAAGGATCTCCACAAACATTACAAACACAAATGAAGCCGTGTTGTTTTTTTCTGTTTACATTGACGTTTTTGGACGATTCCCAAGAGACTGACCATTTAGAAGTGAATTTTAGAAGTGGATTTTAAGAGACACTTCATTGGACTCAAGAACTGGTGACAGATATTTATATATCTAGATATGATACGGAGAGAGAAACTACAGCCGTAATTGAGTTTATGAACATAATATGTGAGGCTACAGTGAGATGGGGGCTGTAATCATCTCTTGAGATGATTACACCTATCTCTTTCTCATGATGTTCTGCATATGTTTCTAGATGTCAGGCTGAAATTAATCTGTTTCCTCCTGAAAATGCTTGTGCCAACATCTCAGGTGAGGACACAAACTACTCACCAAACAATAATGATACTTATCACTCACAGTCACCTGTTTATGAGGAAATAAATATCTATATCTCTGTCTTCAGCCGTTATTGGATATCAGAACACATAGATCTTTTGTGTGGCTCTGATAATTCACTCACGGCCTGGAGATGGATGACATGATAAAGTCTATACAAAATGACATCTCTGTATTTCAGCCCCTGTGATTTATTTCAAAGCTTTATCAGCGAGGGTAGCAGGTACTCTCCCAGCTAATAGGAAACGTTCTCAGAACATTGGCTAATGTTCTCTCAAAGTTTTGCCAAAGTTATCAAAAACATTCCTGCAGTGATGTTAGCAGAATTTTTGATATATCATTTTTTCATGTATCATACATTAAAAGGGTTATTTTTAAGATGATAAAGGACACTTTGATTCCTGATAACATGAGCCCTTTATAAGTCAATTGTTTACATATTCCATAAAAGCAAAGCAAAGAAAAGGAGAGAATCAGCCCTGTTGTGTTGGCAGTACAAAAGCGCCCCAGCAAATAATGTACCATTGGAACAGCAGATAGAGAGAAAGCTGAGGATTGTGAACTCGGAGGTCCAGGGCTGTGTGTTTTAATACAGTGGGTCCTGGCAGAGACTACTGTGGTCTAACCCCCGTCCTCACTGATTCCAAAGGCCATTCCACGACTCTCCTGCCAACGTTAAACACTTCCTGTAAGACAGGCGGGCGGCAGGAAGTTGCATACACACACATTCAGTTGTAGTTGTGCAGTTGTGGTGATTCTAGTGAGCAGCGAGTGTGTGTTGTTGTTTGAGGTTTATAAACTAGGCGATTGTCATAATAGAGGTCCAGGCTGAGGTCTCCAGTTACCCGCTGGGCTCTGCCTGGCAGTGGGCATCAGAGTTCCAGATTCTGGGCTCCAGACCAGCAGAGGCTGCCAGGGCAGTTTACCCCCAACACAGTACAGTGCTTCATACTGGGGGCAAATCACTGTTTGTATACCAGCAGTTATTAATGTCATTTTTTGTGTTTTTAAATTATGGATTTACTGTAGCGTGTGTGAGTGTATGTGTGAGTGTGTGTTAGTGTTTTTGTGTGTGTATTTCTCCCAGGCTGTTCTCACTCACGCTCTCTCTCTCTCTCTCTCTCTCTCTCTCTCTCTCTCTGCTCTACTATACTCAACATCTCTAATTGTTATTAATCTACAGCAGTTAAAGTGAGTGTCTTCTCTGTCACGTCTTTGCTCCTTTCTTTGACGAGCATGTACACAATTGACACTCGGGATACACTAGCAGGAAGCATCACTCCGTCAAATTTCCTGCAGTCCCCGTTGCTGTATTTGCTTTGAGCAAATGCAACAGCAACCAGATAAAGCTTATATTTGAATAGGGCCTGTTATCAAATACATTCATTAGGTTCCACTTGATTAATTATATTTTTAAAACATTTGGGCACTTTGGATCTATCAACGCGCTGCTCTATGGCACGCCACAGATCCCTAATTTAAAAAAGAGAAGGAGTGTGAGGGCAGGTTTGGACAGCCTGCGTGGGTCCCCGAGGGCCCAAACGTATTCAAATGTATCTCCATCAATGAGCACAGTAATTATGAATTCCACACTAATTAGTGTACACACTACTTCCCTTGCATATTTGATTTCCACTGTGAGATGGTAATAGGGGAAATGCCCATTTTTGTCCTGTCTCATAAAGTTCCACAGTGTTAGAGGGGGAGGGCAGATAGTGAGAAATAATCGGGGGGAGCAATAAATATGAAAAGAGAGAGAGGGAAACGTATCATAATCTTTATGAAAACGTACCATGATGTTACCATAACAAAATACCATATAAACCATGGTAATACCACCGTTGTTTTGACAACACTGGGGTAGCATGACTGTGTCCCATACCTTCCAATATTATACATAATATATGTATAGTAAGACATAATCTACAGTCTGAGTAAAACTCTAAAATAATAAAATTAACCCTTGAGGGTGATACAAGATCTAATCACCCTGCTAGGTGTTATCCTAGTTCAAATACATAACTGCATTGTCTTTTTTATGAATGATGGCCTCTAGCTCATTGTAAAATGATATATTTCCTCCCTCCATATTTTGAAAATAAGACATGATGAGTTTTGATTCAAAATAATAAAATGTTATAATAATAAGTCAGTCTTTTCTAGTGGATGATAAATTATCCACATCTGAGAGGCTAATAAAACTTTTGAAATGCTTTGAGTGACAGACATGTGATTGTGTGACATGAAATAAGTGTGTGATGCCTGTTATATTTGTGTTATTTTGGACAAAATATTAATTCTCCAAATTAATAAAAAATAAAAAGTTCTTTCTGTGCTGAACATGATGTCATTTCCTTTTGAAGGTCCAAGATAAACATTCATTTCTGGATCACCTGAGGTAGCGCTCTGATGGACAGCTCAAGGAACCCAGTATTCCCTTACATAATTAGACAAACCAGGCATGGACATAATCTCATTCTGCAGACCCAGAAGTGATGTGCCCTAGAAAGACAAGTTAGTTTTATTGATTTCTGCTTTATTCTCATCTCAGGGTTGTTGACAGGGTTGTTAAGTTTATGCATTCAGATAACTCCGTTCTGCTCTGTTTGGAACAGACATAGTTTTGTACTGTGGAGGGTAACACAGCAATAATACGTGTTAATACAACATCTAAAAACTGAATGTTTGAACATTCCTAGAACTTTCAAACTAACATTTTTAACATTTTTGTTACCTAATGGAAACGTTATGGAAAAATCTTACAAATGTTAGCTGGGTATGTAAATGGCTTTCATGACATTTGCAGTTGTTTTGTAATGTGTGACTCTGGCTTTTGTGATGTACATGTTCTCAGGTCATGACTCTGTAGTGGGTTCTGCATGTTTGGACACTTTATTTCCTTTCATTTATCTGTCTTTGATAATTTCTGTTCCACACTCACTGACCTCCAAACGTGTTCAACCTCGCGGCCGGTTCTCTGAAGAACGTGGTTCCTCTGTGACGCCCAAATGCAGATGTTCATTCTCTCTGCCAAGAACTAATATTCTGATCTGTGTGTGTGTCCTCCCCACTTACCACATTACTAAAACTAGCTGATGAATGTGAAAACACTAACCACAATTTCCAAGATTTAATCAGATTCCAAGAGGTAACCAGATTACTAAGATTCCTCTCTCTTGTCTTCTCTTTTCCTCATCAGGAATGATCAATGAGGTGCTTAACCATCAAATGACGGATTGAATTTGGATAATGGTGAGGAATTTCACTCCTGTGGGTGACCGCAGAGGCCAGCCTAAGCAGAAACATGCTTTCTCCATCAAACAGTGGTCTGCAGCTGGCTGAGGGATCTCAGTGCTGGTATTTGTGTGTGGATTTGTGTGTGGGATGTTTCCTACAGTTGAAAATGAACTCCAGGTGGTCTGTAGGATCAGGCCGTTACATCATGACTGTGAGCATCAGGTCACATATTACCCAAACTGTGAGGACGAGCTGACATCAGAACTCACAACCATTATAAACATTTACTTACAGCAATATTCTGTTTATTTACAGTCCCTAAATAAATCCCAATGCAGCCATAATTTATACAGTTAAACTACAATTCTTTACTAAGGTAAGTGTGGTGACTGATATATTGATGAAAGCTGGTTACCATGAACATTTTTTTACATTTTAATATGGTTACGTTTATACATTTATTACATTATTTACTTTTATATTAGAGATAGAATTGGGAAATGCAGTTTTTTAACAAATAATGACATACACAGATAAATCATTGATAATTACCACTGCAGTATTCCATCAAAACAAGAATCGTATATTTTGATTTCATGGTGACTTTAACAAGACCTCTGGTGTTACTTTTAAAAGTAAAGTTCACAGTGTGACTTT
This sequence comes from Chromobotia macracanthus, assembly GCA_036877525.1. NCBI lineage: Eukaryota > Metazoa > Chordata > Actinopteri > Cypriniformes > Botiidae > Chromobotia > Chromobotia macracanthus. The sequence goes on from JAZGTH010000029.1 coordinate 1,458,514, forward strand.
CCCTCAGACTTGAATTATTTTGAAATGCTTTTTTATGAAGTCATTCCTGCAACTCACACCCTATTGGTCATCCATCAGTCTGTGCTGATCGTCAGAGACTCTCTCCCAGTAGCATTTTGTTTCTCAGAGCTATTAATCCCTCCATCCACAGACCAGCTCTCGTTTCACAAAATCACCCTTCCGTCTCTTTCTCTCCAGTCACATTGAAACATTTCAGGTTGTTGGCATGAGAGATGGTGAAATATTTTCTGCCGCTTGAAGTCCAAGAGGCACGGCTGCTGAATCACCAAGCCGGACCCAGAAATCCATCCAGTGTATCTCACAAACAGAACAGTTCACTGGGCAAACTGTGGCATTCTGCATTCAGTTGATTTTGACAGTGCAGCGTTTTCTGGAAAGTTAGGTCTTGAAATTCACATTTTTTAAGGTATCAGTATACGTATATAAAAACAGTCACCTTTCAAAATCGCATCTCAGAACCCTGAAGTATCCTGTTCTATCCTGTTGTGCTTCTCCAGATGTTTTGGAGCACAATTACCCAGCTCACAGAGCACATTCTCTGATGAAAAAATGTTTGAATTGTTGATTCTTATAACCAAGCAATAACGTTAATACAATGTCTAAAAACTGGTTGTTTTGAAAGTTACAAAAACATTGAAACATAAAATATTTCACGTTTCTGCCACTTATTGGAAAAGTTGGAGAAACATTCAGAAAAATTGTGAGCTGGGTACGCTTATGTAAAGGTCCCCTTTAAAATGTGTCAGATTTGGGTTAGTAAACCATAAACCAGCTAGATGATGCATGCTTTTTTAAGACAGATTAATCGATAAGTTGCTCAGACAACCCACCAACAAGTGAATTTTAAACAACTAGGTCATTTTGTGCAGCATCACAGCACTATCTCTGCACATCTGCTCTGCCAGATCCACATGCAAAGCTACGCTTTCTTGCCTGTTGGCCTTTTTTACACTTTCTCAAAGTGAAATGTGCTCATATCGATCAGACGCTGCTCTTTAAAAGCGCAAAAAACTTAATGGACATTTCTTTTGTACTACATTTAACTGCTGTCACTCGTCTCAAATGTTTCTTGTAAAATTCCTCATGAGAAATAAATGAGTCAATTGACGATTTACAGTTAGAATAATAAGTGAATATTCCAGATAATTCGTTATTATAGCTCAGATAACTTGGTAATGGAAGTGCCTGCTGAGAAATGTATGAGGTCATATTTAAATCTCTGAATTACTGGCAAATCCGAGCAAAGCGTGAGACATTGTTGTGATGTAATCGGGCTTTATCTCAGGGTCCGATTTTCAAGCCTCCATTAAAGAGATCAGGTCTGTTTTGTACTGTACTTTCCTGTTACATCGCTCAGCTTTTGAAACACACGCCTCTTTCAAACAGAGCCATAATCTCTCCTTCCAGAAGACCCGGCAAATGACTTATATTTTTACAAAGACAAAAGAAACCCATACAGGGATGAAGGGCTTGGCTTTATTTGGATGAAGGATTTGTACAGTTAATCTTTTCATGAAGCAGATATGTGAGTTCGCTCTGTGCTGCAGATGGGCTGGAGTGTCACACTTGAGGATGCAACGTTACGCATTCTTTGACACAGCTTTATAAAATGACTTAACCACAGTGATCTGTGGAGAAGACTCTTCTCAATTTTACACAGATGTCTTATCAGAGTAAGATTAATTTTATTGAATGGACGTACCCTGACAAACAGAAAATGTCCAGATTTATATCTCAATAAGGTCTCAAACTGTGCTCAGATTTGCAGAGATACCAAAGTCTACAATCCAAGTCAGAGATTTCAATTTGAACTCAAACTTTTCTCCTAAAACCAGCTTATAACTGCTATATCTCAAATGATCTAATCTATTTTTTATTTCTTCTAGGAATTGTAGAAGAAACTAGGATCTGGGTGAAAGTGAGAAACGTCTCATGAGCAGTAAAGGAGCAACGTCAGAGAAACAACATTTTTATAAGGGTAATTTAACGCACTACATTCTGTTACATTATAAATCAGTAAAATTAAACTACACGTGCCACAGAAGACTCCAAAATAACAGAATACGACCACAAATGGGAATCACCTTCCTGTTAATAACAGGAGTTGAGAGCTCAGAAGTGAGTTTGACACGTCTCGGAGAACACAGACTCTGAGACAGTGACATCTTGCTGATAGAGTTCTCTCATTAGGGGACTCTGGATCGTGAAACAAGTGGCTGGAGAGATCTTTCCAGAACTGCCGTCTAACTGCTTTATGCATCTCCAAACATGCTCGCATGCTTTAAGGGTTAAAAAAACAGGAAGGGATTGAGTGAGTTTAAAAGTAAAGAAGAAAAATAAATGCACTGGCAATGAATGAAACTGAAGCAGGATGTTAACATTCATTCAAAAATATCTGACTTGTTGATCTTGTGATCAATACACAGTGAAGTGTTTTAATGATTTAGAGATGAAAAAGTCACAATTTTACAATTTTAAGATAAATTTAACCAATTTTTTTTGATTGTACATGATACAACAACAGGTGGATCAAGTGTCCAAAAACTTTGTGGGGCCACAATATTTCCTTATTTAATGATTATTTACATTTTCAAATGCAAAGTAACTCTATGTATGACTATGATTAGTTAATGGGTTATTTATTTATTTTGTATATTTATTTGTTTATTGTTGGTCTCACTGAGAGGAAAGACTTTTCATGCTTCAAGAAGGCTGTCAAAAATGCTCAGACTTCTCATACAGAGGCAGAGAGCCAGAAGTCACTCCATTCAGCTCAACAAAGAGAGAGAGAGAGAGAGAGAGAGAGAGGTTTTAATCTGTGTGTATCTGATGAAGGCAGATCCACAGCTCCTCCCTGTGGTATACACTGGATTACTCCAACCACAGCATAAGCTTTCCCTTATCCTCTCTCTCTCTCTCTCTCTCTCTCTCTCTCTCTCTCTCTCTCTCTCTCTCTCTCTAGTAGGAGTTTACTTCAGTATTCAGAGCCCTGTTTAACCTATTTTACTATGTTAAAAACTTGATTTCCCCCTCAAAACTGGCACAGGGTTTGGCATTACTAATGCGTCCTTTCTACCCTACTGTAACATAAAAGCTTTTGTTCTGTCTTATTGCTTGCGGGTGAGCATATGTGAGACCCCAGGGTGTCGCTGCGGCCTGACCAGCGTTCTCTCCTGAGGGTGCTTTCACTCAGTCCGTCATGCATCCTTACCTGCATGCCGGGCTCTTGTATATTGCTCTAGGCCTTCTCATTCCTCATCCTGTAGAAGGAAGTAAAAAATCTCTGACATTTGGAAGAAATTGGTGGGGAAAGCAATCTCAGATCACTCGGTCCCAGCAGATCACAAACAGCCTAAGGGGGAAGCCAGACTCTGGCATTATTTGAACTTCCAGCTTCTTTACAGCTAAAATGCTGCAGCCTTGGATATTTCCCCCGCCTTCCACAGATGATATATAAATACCTAAATATATTTAGACCACTTAGTTATTGCCATCAGGGTGTGAAGAGACTTTCAGCCAGCGTAACACAAATGGTTCTGGAACAAACCACCAACCCTGCCTTTAAGTTTAACCAAAATCAAATCCAGAATAATCTCATCAAGGACAAATCTAGAATTCACTGCAACAGGCATTGCATACAGACTGATCTGAATAATAAAAAAAACTTCTTCGTTTTGGCATGCTATAGTTTTAAATTCCTATCATGTGATCGAGCCCCCTGGTGGTTGATCATGTGACTTGATTTCCAGGCATCAGGTGCAGCCAATAAATGAGGCTGCAATAAATGTCAGTCATATTTCAATAAAGCAGTTCCGCCCTCAGATCAACCAGTCACTTTAGCAACCAATTTTCCACATAATGGACCTCCAATCACAAAACTTCAGGAAAAGATTAGCTCATGCTTACAACCCTTCAGGAGAAAGAGGCTTTGTGTTTCACAACTGGGTATGTAACATACACCTTTGCCCAAATAATGGTCCATTCTGAGTCCTTGTTTATAGGGGTCCCAGCTAACAGGGAATGTTCTCAAAACACTGGCTAAAGTTCTCCCAAAGTTATCGAAAAGGTTCTTGCAGGGAAATGTTAAGGAAACGTTCCTACAACCCTACAAATTGTTAGCTGTGGTGGTATTACCACACTCTTGTATTGTGGGATTAATTTTATGAAACTATATATGTATTATTTTAAAATATAATTTTATTCAAAGCACTGAGGTATGTATATGTGTGTGTGTGTGTGTGTGTGTGTGTGTGTGTTGTGTGTGTTTTTTTTTTTACCTAAGACCCTGAAACCTGCCTAGAGGTTCTGCTTCATTCACGTCTCACTTTCTCTCCATGGACTTTTTTGTGCCTCATTCTCTCTCTCGTTCCTATTTGCTTGTATTTGGTTTCAGCAGTTGAGGGTCTTTCAAGCAAAAGGAGTCTTCATGTGTCCCCATTTGGAGGGGTTTGGTTCAGGGCTTGCCCCAAGCGAACTGAACTTTGCCTTTTTCTGCTCCTTGCTCTAATACTTTCTCCATTGCGGGGGCCGGGGGGCCAGGAGAGGGCCGCTGGAAAACAGCCGGCGGCTCAACAGTCGATAATTTCCCCAAATTTGCATCTTTTACAGGCAGTAATAAGAATTCTGCCTCTGAGGCCCACGGCAAATATTACACAGATTCAATCTTCTTTACCATCACTCCCACCCTCTCTCCCTCAGACTCGCCCGGCGGGAGGATCTCATCCTCTCCCATCTACCCCACTGTGAGAGTTTGTGTTTGTGAATGCCTGTGGCATTGTGGCGCTTGCCATCTGGCATGTTTTAAGGAAGAAGATGGAGAGACGAGCACCTTGATTTACTTCAGAACTTTAGAATAACATTTTGCTATATGACATGTTATATAATGTTATATAATGTTAGAAAATATCCACTACTTTTTGATCATTTTTAGAGAACATTAGCCAGTGTTCTGATAACTTTCATGTTAGCTTGGAAGACTTGTGAAAGGCGTCATGATTTTTGAAAGAAGGACCTCAGCATGTCTGATTGTTTTAAAGTGATTACAGCTGTACAGACAAGTGTGCATTTGTCTGAAAGGAATTATATACATAATGACGGCCTAAGGGTGGGCTAAACCAACACGGGCAATATGAGAAACAATATCTCTCATGTAAACAGGCCGTGACAAGACAGAAGGCTGTGGAATCAGTTTTGAGCAGTTATGTGTCCTGTGTCTGGAACCGCAGAGATTGTGACACAGTCGCACATCTATACAACTGTGAACACAACTGTGTTACAGGCTGAGTTAGTTCATTAGTCGCTTTCAGCAACAGAAGCAGTACAAAAAACACACCACGTCACTATTAAACTCTTTAAAAATGTCTATTTAAACTAAGAGGATGTTGTCATTGGAAAATGGTCTGCATCCCTCCACTCCCTCTCTCTGTGAAACTTCAATAAAACATTCAATAAATATGTGTTTCATAATTTGCCAATAAATTTGATATATATTCTTTATAGGTCTATAAGCAGCTAGTTTGAGTGATTTACTTTATAAGGTGAGTCTCTCTGTTAAAGTGAATGGTGAAACACTTCACAAAATCAGCACACAAACTCCAGCAGAGGGCTGGACGATGTTAATAAATGTGCTTTGTTTGGGATTCTCTCTGTGCAGGTTTCTGGTGAGTCTGCTCTGGTTCAGGTTTGTTTTGTGGTCTGCCTGCTATAAATCCTGTTTTATTCACAGGATTAAAAAAATGTTTGAACAACATTTTTATAACCAAGCAGAAACATTAATACAATGTCTATAAAACTGGATGTTTTGAGCATCCCCTGAACATTCAAAAAACATTTTAACATTTTTGTTACTTAATGGAAACGTTAGGGAAATGTTCTTACAGCCTAAACTTATTTAGGTAGTTTCTGGTCAGCCTGGTCTGGTCTGAGTTGAGTGTTTGTTAGCTGCATGAGACACTGTGATACACAGCTGTGTGTGTCAACATATAATAGCTGGTTTAAATGACATGCCACCTTGTAATTTGTTTAAAAGCAATTTTCTCTTATTTCTCTATTTTAAAACATCTAGAATGTTAAAATGCAATTAAAAAAAGAGAAATGTATTTGAGAAAAGTCAAATAAATAAATCAACATACCCAAGACAAGATTTAAGAACTTTTGAAACAAACTTTGTTTTAAATTCTTCATGCTTCTGTTGAATTATGGAAATCCAGTTGTCTGTACCCTTTAAATTCTGCCTGTCTGTGACTGTTTTGATCAGTTTTGATCGAAGGTCTTTTAGGGGCGAATTTTGGAAACAATATGTAAACAAAGGACTAGAAGGGTCTACATCATCCATATATTTACAGTGCAAACCATGTTCAACACAGTCAACCATCAAACCAGTGATTGTTAAAGTAATACCCTCAACCCAGTAGGAACGTGACTGAACCCATCACTTACTCTAGCAGTCAGACATAAACAACCTGGTATATTTTGTGTCAAAACACATGTAAACCATATAAGACTGGTAATGTCCTGAGTTCTGTGTATATTGAACATACTTTCACCTTTCGATTCCACAAATGTCATCAGACCCAAACATATTTCTCAGAGGAACTAAACATTGCCTGTCTGTTTTTCTCCCCTGGTCCAAACTGAATGTTTATCTGAAGTAGTTTTTGTTGATATTATGGACTGATGATTGTGTCAATGGCGTATGTTTCCACTGGCTGTGTCTGTATTTCAGAGCCTGTAAAACCATGTTTGTGTACCACGTTCTCTGTTTACTTTCTCTGTAAATGATGCATTGACTAATTGATATGCTGAAATATTCATACAGTCGTGGAGCAAAAACTGTGGAGTCACAAAGCGTGGACATCCATAACAGCATGTTTGGGCAATAAAATTTTGTGTTCTGGCATAAAAGTAATACCAACATTGAAAGTGTTAGCAGGACATGTGGGGAGATCCCAGACAGGAAAGACTCGGCCAGATTTCTGCAGTGCCACGCAGATCATGATGATGTGGATGTGTGCTAACCGCTGGCATACCGAGACTTTGTTAGCACATGCTAGAGTTTTTGGCTTGTACTTCTTGTAATATTGTTTTTAGTGAAAGGCACCCCCTTACAAAACAGTGAAGTATGTTTCAAGATGGAGTGGTTCTCAGGGTGGTTACAGGGTGTTGCTGTGTGGTTGCTGATTCTTAAGGATTTTTTGCATATTGCTGTGTAGTTACTAGGGTGCTGTGGGTGGTTGCTAGGGCATTGTTAGGTGTATGCAAAAGTGTTCTTGGGTCCCAGAGAACACAGATGGTGAGAAGTTATTATTTAATTAAAAAATCTCAGATTTACACTTTATAAAACTGGACGTAATACAGAATGTCATTAAATTCTGCATTTCACTGTTCCCTCATACCTACAAGCTAAACCTGTGATGTACTCGGGCACAAAGTTGTTTTGCCTGTAAAACAGCAAAGCGCTCACTGAGGGCTCCTCGTCGCACAAATGTCTGCCTGCCGCCCCCTGGGAATAACATCCAATCACGTGGGGTCTCAAACACGACAACCAATCAGTCGTCCTGTTTCATACACGTGCCAAAAGCTGAGAGACCTTTAAGATTGTTTTTTCTGTTTAACTTAGAATAAAAATAGTTATTTTAGGATACTGGTTTAGTAATAAAAAGTTACAAATTAAAAAAAAGAATGAAAAAATTGCTACACAGTTTATACAGTTTAGTTTGTACAAGAAAAATGATATTGGCCAGGTTGCTGTTTTATAGCACAGGAGGCATAACGCAGGTCCCTGATACGATGTCTTGGTCACAGCTATGATGTTTCTCCTTGGGAGAAAAAATAGACACAAACAGCACAATTGTTACAATCAGAATATACAGTAGACAGCTTAATATTATCTCTCTCTCTCTTCTCTCTCTCTCTCTCAGGTTAAGCTGCTGGGCTATATTGTCACTTCATCATTTTTTGTCAGATGAGAATTCAGAGTTATTCATAATTTTGTCTCTGTTCTTCAGATGTTCCACAAATGAGGTGTGTTGAGTTCTCATGACACAGGGCACCTCAGGTGCCGAGCGCAGACCCAGATCTGTCTCACGCCCCTGTCTCTCGTTAAATGAATGAAACAGGAAGAACTGAGGTAAGCACAGGAAAACAGAGCCATCCTCAACTTCTGAATGATTGAAAGAGAGAACGATTGGGGGGCGGCGGAAAAGGTCTAAGAGTGAAAATTGTGTGGCTGACCACATCCTTCCTCTGTCCGTCCGGATGTTTGGAATCCACTTCTGGCAGAAAGTTATTCTAACGTTCAATAGATGTCCTTAAACTAATTCCATGATGATGATGATGATGATGATGATTCATATATGTATGCAGCTGGCAAACACTTCAAACAAATGTGACTTGCATTGCATTCATGGTGTATATTTTAATGTATTTCATACATTACCTTGGAATCAAACCCTGGACTGGTGTTGCTGGCGAGATGTTCTGCCACTGATCAAATAAATTGTATGTTAGCCAGACAGCCAAAGAATAATGTGAGATTTTGGTAAAATGATTTTTTTCATTTTTGGGTGAACTATCGCTTTAAAAAAGTTTTACAAGAGAAAAGTTTGCAAGAAACACACAGAATGAAAGGGAAATTATTGGTTAAACTATGTTTTAATGCAGTCTGTATGTTAAGCAGTTACATTAAAAGAGAACAAAGAAGTTTAAATGATTTCAGTACAGTTTTCACCTCGCAAGCATCATAAAAGGTTGAAACAGATACTCGTTTTGTACTGCAGTTTTTATTTGTATTTGTCACACACATTTTTAAATCGAATTTATCCTATAGGATGGACCTCTGCACAGCATGATAGTGAAAAAGTGCCATGACAACCAATCAGGATGAGTTAGAGAGAAAGTGTTAATGACCCAGAATAAGAAAAGCATAGAAAGACATAAAATACGACTTTTCCATGGAAGCGTGTATGTGTGGGAATTCAGGCCCAGCTGTGTCACACATGACTGAAGAGAGTCTTCTCCCAGACCTCATGTTTCACAATGACCTCCACTTCCTGTTTCATAGCGCTCTGCAGCCGTTGTTAAAAAGACCACCGGACTCATGAGGAGGAGCTGGTGTCTCAAGCATCTGTTTTATCCATTGGTGTGAGACTGCAGCCCTGCAGAGAGCAGAAGACATGAGGAAGCATCATAAATCTCCGGCCTCTGGTGTCAATGGATATTTTTCATGCGCTCCTCCCTCGTTCCTCTCCTAAGGTTCTGTCTTCTACCCCACATCTCTCCATACTTCTCATATACAGTACAGCCATTTTCAACCACAGCAGTGATATAATGGGAGCGTGTCTTGTGTATATACACTCTTATAGAACTCCCTATAGACCCCTGTAGAAGAACAAGAATTAATACATGAAAATTATTAAATGTATTTTTAATGTAACTGCAGTCTAATACAGAAATCTTTCTATCTTGATTGCATAATGGTGTTAAGAGTATTCTGGTATTTCCTACATTTGTGTGTGTTTATATGGTAAAATTGTAATATACAACAGAGCAACCTTCATTTATTTTGTTAAACAGACACAAAACTAGGCTGACAATATGAGAGTTAGGGATGATCACAGATCACAAAAAACATTACTCAAATACTGTAAATGATTTGAAACTAATGATTTATTGCTCTTAAATCTAAAGTTAGAACCAGCAGGTAGTTGAAACTGAAATCCATGTTTACATTGATATTAACTTAATTGTTTCTGTTGCATCAAACGACTTTTTTTCTAATAAATTCTTTTTCATTAGACCCTGTGGACTTTGCTACATTGAAGGCACAAGGCCAAATAAAGGACAAGTTTAAGGTTTGTTAAATGTTTCAGAATAGCTAGATAATTCATTAGACATTCGTTTTCTCCTGTATAATGCCATGCTCATCTAAAATAGAGAGTGTGAGCTCAAACGTTTGAAAAATTCAAATATTTGCATGCATTTTTAAACGGGGTTTATACCTAATGCATTTAGATTTAATTTGGCATGGCATCAAATCCATTTGTAGACTTTTAATTAAGAATGCAGTCCATGCAATTAGAATTATGGGTAGAGCTTTCGTCAGCAGGTCCTAAGAGAACCGCAGTTGGAAAAATTATGTTAATGCTTCATGCAGAAAACACTTAGAATGGAGGGCGGTTTCGTCTTCTCCAGACAGTGAGGTCCTGCGAAAAGCTTCATTCCAAAGCTTTTTCCGAACACCATGTTGTAAGCATGCTTGTTCTTCTGTTTACAAATGCCTGGCACATGGAACATATGTCTAATGTGTTTATAAATTTGGGTTTGTGTGTGATGCTAATGCGTGTTTGTGTTGTTTTACAGAATGCAGTGACACTGAAACGGAGTGCTGTGATATTTATGAAGAACTGAGCAGATCTTCAAGGCTTGAAGAGGAGAGACGTGATACAGATTAAGGTCACACACCTTTGTCTAGTCCAAACGTAGCTGTGGAAGAGTTTCCAAGTGATGTCTTATTTGCTTTTCTTAGGCAGGACATTGTAAGTAGAAAGAGAAACCCTGTTTTAATCTTGCATTATGGCTCTCAGAAAACACAACTCTTTCAATTGAACTACTGCTAAATGAAGCTCATATTGTGTCCTGTGAAACACTTCTGCAGTAAAGTGGCCTGATCCTCCCAGCACGACAGAGGCTGGTTTTCCTTTAGTGTTGTTTTTGCGCTGTAGGTGGGTTCCAACTTTTGAGTCATAAGTTTAATGGGAACGACATCTGCCTGGATCATCATTCCCTCGTGAACGCCAACACAGGAACAATCTTTCTATTGCCAGTAAAGTTCATTTAACTTACACACACACATTTACTTATCTATCTAAATGGGGATATTTCATAGATTTTTATATCTTTTATATACACAGCTAGTTAGAAACACTATAACTAACCCACACTCTAACCCTAACAAAAATCTTTCTGCATATTTACAATTAAAAACACTACTATATTTTTAGAGCATTTTTACAAATGAAGACGTCCCCAAAAGGAGGTTTTGCTCAGATTTGTCAGATTTTGCTGACGATTGGGTACGAAATTGTCCCCATTATATGGTTAAGTAAACCCACACAGAGGAGGTTTTTATGCTTCTCAGGAGTGGAGAGCTAGGCAGTGTTGGACTGAGTGAATGTACAGGTTTGGTCTGGGAAACAAGGTTTTCATTGGCAACACTTGAGGAATAAATACGCAGAAACCCAAAGAATCCAGCGAATATCCATTAAAAGTCATGTGAGTGCCCTCTTGTGCACTCTGTGAGGAAATTAGGTCCAGGGTTTAATATGAAGTCAGAAAACCAGAGTATTATCAGCCATCACTCTGTCATTTCCTTTGGGACTGATTTGTCTCTTTAAAACGAGAAGCATAAAAGTGTTCATTACAGTCTACAGGCCGGATTATTAAACGTGTTCCTGTCGGATGTGAAGGGGATGAATTGTCTGATTGTTAGATTTTCTTTAAAAGCGTTTTAATATACCACAATGTTACGTCAACTTAACACATCTGGTAAATTATGCTTCTGGAAATATTATACCGTAGTCACACAGGAAATACTGGTCAGCTATTAAACTTTAAAGGTAATGTGTTTTTCTGTGCGCTTTCTTCTATAATATGCAAAGACAACCAAGTTTGTGCCAAGTTTCCAGTGGCCATTTGTGGGCTGATTTCCTGTGATGTGTGTGTGGTCTTGTTTTTCTACCTTTGTGTCACACAAACCTACATTGTGGGGACAAGTCCGCTGTTCCTATGAGGAAAATTGATTATTATGATTTTTTAAAATGTAAAAATGAGGGTTCCGTGAGGTTTAGGGGTAAGGTGAGGGTTAGAGGATAAAATATTCAGTTTGTACAGCATAAGTCATTATGTCTATTGATAGTCCCCAGAAAGCATAGAAACCTAACATGTGTGTGTGTCTCTTTCAAATAATTGTTGTGGCATTGCTGCTGTGAGAGGAGCCACATATTGATTGTGGATTATAGTTCAGTTCATCCAGGCTGACTGTCCCCAATTTCTCTACACGCTTAATAATGAATCAGTCCATCGATGTTTCTAGGTGTTAATTGTGTTTTCCCTTTAGCTTATATAAACCAGTGGAGGCTTTAGTTTAAAACCGCTGGGAAAACTGCTGGGAGGCTCCTGTGAAGCCCTGACAGGATGTCCAATACGAGTCTTGTTCATAATTTGTTTGGCTGTAGTGTTTGATCTAATTTACATAGTTTTTATATTCTTATGTAATATGTAAACCAACAAAGGTCTGCAGAAAACATTTAGTCTTGGAAAAAAGTATTCAAAAAAGTGTTTCCAGGTGATAAAAACATTTGGATGTTTTGGTGGAAAATAAGATCCAGCATAGTGAGGAACATGCCTGGTTGTGAAATTTACAATATGACTTTACGTGTTATGTTACCGTAAGTGTTTATGTACTTTACTGTATATAATCTGTCTGCCCTGTTTTGAGGTTGTATGTTGTATTGTATTTAAATTCTGATTGGATGAGCCACCTTTAAAGTAAAACCCAGACAGGCAGTCAAAACATCCTGATTTAGCTGACGTCTACATTAAATCATTTGTCATTGTTGATAAAGTACCAGACCATCAAGAGACTATTTATTTACTTAAAGTTCTCCAAATGTTTAATGTACCTGAAAAATAGTCACTGTTTGAACACTAAATAATTTCACTGATTATAATTACTGGTAATATGACAAAATAACATACGGTAAAGGGCTGAATATTTAATCAAATATGTGGTCGGAGGAAATTGTTGATTTTTTTCAAGCAAACCTTCTTTCACTTATTCCATTAATGCATGTAAATGATTTATTTTTGTCCTCTATTCTGAACATCAGGTTGTAAATGTAACCAACCAATTATATTACATATATTATAAAGGGGAACACAGAAAGAATGAAAGGGTCTGTGTGTTACTAACATTTAACATGGATCCTGAGAATACTGAAGATTTTCTCTCCTCCTTAAGAACTGAACAAGTAAAGAACCTTTGAATGGGTTCGAATTTAAAGGGATAGTTCACCCAAAATAAATTTTTTCATCATTTACTCGCCCTCATGTCCTTCCAAACCTGTATGATTTGTGCTCCTGAGGAACACAAAAGAAGATGTTCTGAAGTTTCTGAAGTACGTTGGTAAAACATCTTTTGTGTTCCACATAAGAAATTTGGGTTAACTATCCCTTTAAGAAAAGAGGTGAAATATTGTGAACTGTCACTTTAGGGAAAGGTGCTGTTGTTTTTCTAAAGCATGTAATTGTAGACAAACTGCTACATTTACTTAATCATTGGAGTCTATGTTATAACCCCTCTGAATTTCTCCAGCATTATTTATGCTTCAGTGGGAATCCAGTGGGCTCAGATTTAGGCTGGAGTTTGGAAAGGTTTAATCTTTCTTTTATACTGTGACACAAATAACTGCCAAATCTGAACTCATCAGATTTTCATCTAGAGCCTTAAACGATCGACCAGATCAGACCTTGTTTGTGACTTTCATTGCAAAATGAGGAAATATTATAAAAAATAATGTAAAAGTACATATGGGGGGGTGGGGTGGGTGTTGGACAGCCCGCGGCAAATTCTCATCATGCTCACTTCACTTCTAGTCCCTCTGTGAGTTTCTGAGCACTTGAATTCTCTTTGTCTTCCTGAAGTAACAAATGATTGTAAGATCTGCAGGAAGAGTTTAGATTTGACTCCTTTACCCTAATTCTCTCCAAAGTACATGTATGATCATATTGGGAAAAAGTCACACATATAATTAGTGGATAATCCTCTTCAAATTACAAATTTAACTTAGTTGACTTTGTATTTTATTCACTCCACCCAATACTGAATAAACATCATTATAAATATTCAGATTATATGTGCAATGCTCGTTGTCTTCCCAGAAATGTACAAATACAGTTAATTTTAAGTTTAGGTTTGTGGGATTTGTCCTGCAAGGTCCCTTCATTCCCTGGTACTCCATCAAGTTTCCTCCAGCGGGAACATTTTCATTATCATCAGCTCGGTTTGATTGTCCTCTGACTAACCTGGCCAGACGACAACTGTGTTCTTACAAAGAGGAACACCAAATTAACAGCGAGCAGTTTCACACCCCACGCCTCTGATTCTAATGAGGGATGACCTGGAGAAATATAACATAATTATTCTGATTATTACAATCTTTTTAGCCAGAGAATATTAAAGGCTCATTATTGTTCTTTTTGAATTGTTCATTATGATTATTTTTAAGCCTTCAGCCTTTTCGAGCCAGAAGTGGTAAGAGGAGACAGGAGAGGAAAACGACGCTCTGTGATTGGTTAATACCCAGCAGTGCAGCGAGCTTTTAGAACTTCAGCCTGGAACCTCGGGTCGCTCTTTCTCCCCTCACCCCCTTCCTGTACGAATATCCTCCGGCTTTCCTGAATAATTTTCTTTCTATATTTGAGTAAGAACAGTGATCTGTTAAAGGTTTCTGTTAGAGACTTTTTAACATATTCAAATATATTTGATTCCTTTAATAAATAACCAGATTTTTCTGAACCGGATACATAAATATAAAACACTAACAATAATTTTATACGGAACAGTTAAAATGTCCATGATAAGATTCTGTTGACTGCAGGATATCTGGTCATGTTGTGCTGGAGTAAGTCTGTTATTTGAGCTACATTCACTTCATAAAACAGAGTTTCAGTGGAGAGACAGAGTTTCTACCCTGGGTAGCCACAGAGCTTCACCACTATTAAAATCCGCAGTAGCTGTTTTGCGCTGGTGCCAAAACAAATATAGTATAGCTCAAAAATCTCCTATAGATAAACGCTTCTGCCAAATGTATTAACGTAATAATAAAGTGTAAAGGTTCTTGTTTGCCAAGCATCAGATGTGGTTTACATCTGAAAGGATTGAAGAGGATGAGGTAATTTAGAGAAACAGAAATGCGAATTTTCACACATTTCTTGTGTGGCTTCTTGAGGCTGCTGCGATCCATAGAATATACTTGCTGGAGGTTAACGTCAGGTCTCCTCTCTTTAAAAGACATTAAACTGAAGCTAAACGAGCCACGAGAAGCTCCAAGCACTGGTACCTCCTCCTCCTACTCAACACCTGCAGGTGTTCTCAGATTCAGGCTGTAATTGCAAACATATAAGTCCAGCCATAAAAAGCAGGCCTATGTAATGAAGCCGGACTTAATAAGGTGCTTATGTTTTATTCTGGCCTATTAGAGGTTCTGAGACCATCTCTGCTGAGCAGAATGACTCTTACAGTCCTCTGCTCTACCTGCTGTTTGGCAGAGGTTGGGGATTCGGTGTGCAGGCCAACGGTTTCTGATGAGGTTAACACCCACAGACATTTCCTGTAGGCCTGACAGCAGAGCCCAGCAGCTGCTTTTCACCCAACGTTCACTTCTCTAACTTTCATGACACTCACTGGACAATGAATTAGGCTAATCAGAACCAGACGTTCTACAACTCCAACAGTCAGTTTCTGGTCTCGTTTGAACACCGGCCATTAATGATGGTACAATGACATGCTGCCATGAAACTGCACTGGTTTGAGTTAAACTCACGCTGAGCTTTATTGGGAACCGCCTCAAGACATTTGTTGACGTTTTGTTCATGACTTGTAATTTTTTTTGGACAGGTGTGATTTTGATTTGCATTTTATTGTCATGTGATCAGCAGGATCCAGAATCCACTCCACAGTGTTACTAATAATGTGTGTTATGTCATTTGGTTACTTTTGAAAGTAACTAATTAAAAAAAAAGCTTTACTTTTTGAATTTACTACATAAATTCGATTTAAAACAATTTGAAACAATTTATTCTAGATTTATTTCTAGATTTTTTATAAAGCAGTCATTTTCATAGAAGAGAAAGTTTTGAGCACTTATTCAACATCACATAACTCTGACTCTGAATGATTTATAAGTATGCTAACACATTTTTCTCAGGAGGTGTGCATGTAACAATTGAGGGGGTCCGCTGACACTCTGAGGTCCAGACCCCAAACTCTGCTTCATGTCTTAACACCAAGCAGAGCAGCAGGGTCAAGCCACCAATGGGACGCAGTGCTGGGCCGCACCTTTATGGACCAGAACTCTGTACAAGTCTCTAAACGTACATCAAATGTCAGCTCTGTGGCCCTGGACTTACACAGAGGTGTGTACATTGGCCTGACCTGGACCTTAGCATAGCATAGCAATTCTGAACAGATGTGTGCATCAGTGAAAATCATAGACATTAATATTAGTGTGTTTTCTTAGGATCGTTCTGTCTCTGGCAGTCTAAAACATACATGTTCCCCTCTGCACATTATTATATGACTTCATCAGAAAATCCACAGAAGCCTGTCTGTGGTATTCTCATGTCACATTTGAAACACTGTAATTCATCTTCTCTCCCTTAAATACTGTGTGTTGCTTCCACACAGCACGTCAGACTTGCATTTAAATAATGTGTGAAATATTCCCTCAGGTTATACCGTCACATTATAATAACAAAAGTATCTCCACGACTTCAAAATGAAAAGCAGTGTTTGTTAATGTAAAGGATGTTACACTATGAATAGATCATAGATATATCATCAAGTTACTGTGTAACTTTAAAGGGTTAGGAAATACTTTTTTCTAGGGAGTTTTTTCTTTTTGGCTTGAATGAGCTTGAACTGTTTCTTTAAGGAGCCAGAATCAAACCCGTTAATTCAAAACAGACCAGAATGAATAAATTCCTTATAATTCTATCACTAGTTATATATTATTGTAACATCATGGAGTTTTCGCTTCCTGCATTGAGATGGTAACACATGAATGAATATGGGTCACATCACTGAACACTGTCTCTCTACTGCGGTTATGAGGTGTTGATGCTGAGCAGAGAGATCATCCTTTTGCCCCAGGTGGCAATTGACTGAACACCACGACCGCTGACAGCTGACCCCTGTGCCTCGTTCTGTTCCTCTTCCCGGGACATCAGAACATTTCCTTTGCAGTTTTTGAAGGCTTTGAAATCCAGACTCAGAAATATAGCAGGATCCCAGCAGGAACCTGTCCTGTCTCTGTCCCTCAGAGGAGGCGTACTGCCACAGGGTCCTGAGAGAAGACTTCGCCTCTCCGCTCTCTGTTCCTGGTGGGTGTTCCTGACTATAAATATTTTATTTCCTTGCTAAACAAAATAGCTACACATCATTTCTTCTCTGAGCTTTGTTGTGAACGGCGACGCGGCAGGTAGTTTGTGATGGTCACGGTGGAATGCAGCAGAGAAAAATACTATTATAACTCAGCAGGCCACAAAAAAATAACAAAAAACCTGAGCTGACTGTTCGAAGTCCTGTCAGCTCACCGGGACATACATCTGAAAGTTGTGAGAGAGTTTGTTCTTTTTTAAAGCCTGATAGATAACTGAAATCTGTACTGCAGTACAAACATCAACAGAATTACTCTGATACTGTAAATCCCCTCGCTGTTTCAGCTGATTTTAAAGACCAGTGGAGGAACTTTTAGTTTCTCCAGTATGTGTAGGACTTCCTTTTTAGTTCCGCTTTCATTTGACTGCAGAATTCACACCTCGTCTCTCTCTCTTTCTCTTTCTCTTTCTCTTTCTCTTTCTCTTTCTCTTTCTCTTCTCTCTCTCTCTCTCTCTCTCTCTCTCTCTCTCACACTGTATGCTTCAGGCCGTTACAGTAGTTGTATTTGTCAATCACATTCAGTTGTGTATGGTTTCCTAAAATAATTATCAGGTAAATGGAATCTCGTTGCCTGGAGCAGCAGTCTGGTGAAGCCCCTGGAGTATTAATTACTGTGTGCAGAAATTCACAGAGAATCTGTGAATCTGAAAGTCTTTTATTGGTAGAACTGACGCAACATGATTGTTCTGAATTTTTTCTACTAACATGACAATCATTGCTGTCCCTCTGGTCACAGATTAGCCGAAACCATCAGGGGAGTCCATTACCAAGCTGTGTACCATTTGATAAAAAGAGGCACACACTGCCGGATTTCTGTTTGTTGACTTTCAAAACAAGGCCCTGCTTTTCAAGAAGGGAGAAAAGAAGACATGGATGACAGGTAGCTTGAGTGTAGTGTTGTTTACCCGGGTGAAGGAGATGCATTTCTGGAGAATTCATCTGGAAAGGATTCTCTCAGTCTTTTAATAGCAGCATAAAGCACACATTTATTTTAAAGGGCGTTTCCCTGCAGGAAAGTTTCTTTATTTTCATATGTAACAAACTATTTGAACCAGTTTTCTGTGCCATTTTTACTCACGTGTCAACAGCAGCAATAAGGTAAACCATCTTGATTATGTATCCATTTGTGCGAGTTAGAAACTGAATGAAAATTCCCACCCATATCCCATTCCATCATTAGTAATCTGGGAGTTCTCATTGTGTGGTACAGATATTTAAGCGCCTCTGGTGGCTCAGAGCGGGTCTGGTTTTCACACTTCTCAATCGTGCATGTTCAGACAAACAGTTTAAGCCCACACCCTGGTTTATTCTTCCGTGTGGATGAACTAGTTTAATGTCTTTGAAACACGATCCTGCAAACAGCGCAGCTACCCAGCCAACAAATTTAGGTTGTAAGAACGTTTCCTTAATGTTTCCATTAAGTAACAAAAACGTTACAAATTTTATTTTGAAAGTTCTAGGAACATTCAAAGCGTCCAGCTCTTTAGACATTGTATTAGCGTTATTGTTTGGTTACAAGAATGTTATTCAAACGTAAAATTCTCTAACGTTCCACTAACAGCATAAGGGTGTTATTTTTGATATATACATATGTTCTGAGAATGTTCCCTGTTAGCTGGGTACCTTTGTTTCAAGCTTACAAATGCACGCTTGAGTATGTATAAAAAAGTGACTCAAGGAGAAGCAGTGGAGGGGGTGTAAGCAAAGCTCATTAACATCCGCTTTCTCTCTCCTCTTCTGTCCACAGAGCTGAATTCTAGCTTCAGATGTGCCAGGCCTGCTGGGACTTCAGCTGCCACTTTAATTAGTGCTCAGTCATTTCAATAATGAGTGACAATTCAGCTGGGCTTTAGGTTGGTCTCCTCATCAGAGGCGAGTCAATAATCCGTTCAGTAATCTGTTTTCCGCTCTCCTTTTCTTTCAAGACTGAAAAGTGGCGCGTAACTTCCATCAGAGAAAGAGCGAGAAAATGAGAGACAACAGCAGGTCACAGAGAAATGCTGAAGACAATTTAGCGCTTATGGTCGATGCCAGCCTTTCCTCTGACTTGTGTTATTGACTTACTTGATATTATTGGATGAAAAGGCAGATCTTTAGCTAACAGGCAACGTTTCATGACATTGGCTAATGTGATCAAAAACATTTTTTTGACAATATATAAACTAGTTAGTGGAACATTTAAAAAATATTACAGAGATATAAATGTTGGAATAATGCAATACTTGCGGTCAATTTTCCGAGTCCAACTTGGATTTAAATTAAATCTACTATCATTTTATTTTGTTTTAACCAGTGACCGATCTGCTTGACAGCATTTTGTTTCTCCCTCTGTTTCTTCCCAATCTGACCTAATACAGCAGAACGAAGTCTCTGTTAAGGCAGTAGTGGTGTGTGCAGGGAAAAACACATGCTCTCTGGGGACCCGTGTGTTTGGTATAATGTGCGTGTTAGGGTTATATTTACATTCGTGCATCCGCTCTTTCTTACTGTCAGGAGAATTGTCAGACATATCGCTGTGGCAACAAGTGCTTGTGACTGACTGTCACACCCCCATTTAAGCTAACACAGTTTATGGCTATTCAGCAGCTGATTATGAGCATAGCACACCTTTAAACAGCCGTATGCAATAGCTATCTATTTCATTTCCTATATTTTGTTATTTTAACTTCTTATGTATCTGTTGTGTTTATTACTGTTTTTTAAATAGCTGTAAATCACTTTTATGTAAAACACTTTGAATTATCTTTGTGTATAAGATGTATTATAGAAAGAAACTTGCCTTGCTTTGTCTGAATAGCTAAATAAAGGCAGAAAACATTTGTCTAGCTGTGGCAATGAGACCTTTAGTTTCTCCCAGGCAAGTCAAACAGTGCTGTTTCAATCAGCTGTTTTTGCAATACCACTAAGCCACAGGAAGGCGTGTGTCATAGTGAATTGATCACGGTTAAGGGATGTTGTTATGTGCAACGCATGGCTTGCTTTATTCTGTGCTGGTTTATTGGGTAGTAGGTAGTACTCAGGTTCAAGTCAATTGTAAATGAAGAGTGTTTTTGTTAGGCAGGATTAAACCACAGAGATTTATTGCTCAAACGAGAGAGTTTAAGAGCGAGTATGGAGAATCTGAAAGAAAAATAGAGAAAATCCATAATTTGATCATTATGTCTTTCATTATGTATGAGTTTCCTCTCACACATGTACGTGGAAATATCATGTTACTAACCCATCGCACAGACTCGCTCAAAACACAGAAAAGAGAGCATATGGTTTTTCTGAAGACTTGCACAGTGTTTCATATCTTTTGTGCACTCCTTATTAACGTAAAGCTGCAGTAAATAATCTTACCATGTATCTATTAAAATCCAGATTTACAGCCGTTATGTATCGGTTAATGTGTTAAGCAGGTGTGTGCGTATTATGGTATGAAATCTGACCCTGTTGTAAATCATTGTTCCAGATCTAAGAGCTGAGGAAAAGGAAACCGTGTCTTTTCTCAGCGATGTGCAGCAGAAGGACGTGAGGTATATGTGAGGTATTTTTTTAAAATGCCTGTTTTAAAAAGATTCAATACATGTATCTCATCTCATCCTCTTGTTCCATTTTAAATCATTCCGATTCCCTTAATCTTATTTTTTCCTATCGTTCATCTCTTCTTTATGGATTCCCACAGATTTGTAGGCATTTCCTCTCTCTGGCTTCATGTGCAGAAGGATAAATCATGTTTCTGGCAGAAGTCTGCAGGCATGTTTGGGATGGAGTGTTGTCAGGGGATATTAACGTCCAACTGCGGGCCCATTTCCTTTATTATTACACGGGCCACCCTCTGATCGGTTTCACGCACCTTTCCTCTGCTCTAAGCCAACATGTGTCCGCTGTGTTTACTAGTTCAGTGACAACAAATTTATGTCACTAAGCTCCAGAAAGTAAACCTCACCAAAATACATCTCCCATCTCATCTCCCATCCACCGTCTGCAGAGGTAATGCAGAATTTACTTGTTTTGAGTCTCTTGTAATTGCTTCCAGATTTTGGTCTTCCCTCAGAATATTCTTGCGCAAAGCCACATTTTCTCACAATGCAGACGGCCAAGAATATCTCCCGCCTCAACTGTGGCTCTTCACTGCTGTTTGTCATGTATCCTCCAGCAGACCACAGTCATTTGTGTTCATGTTAATCATGCCTGAGAGAGTTGAGTTACAGCTCACAGTTTTGACATTTCAACATGCATAGTCCTTAACTTTAACATCCTGCTATTGTCATGTGATACTATTTATCGATCAGTCTGTCTGTTTATTACCATCACTGGTTACTTAATGTACATATATGGCTTGCATCTCCCTTCCAGTTTTTTAGCAAACATAAATATGAGAACCTAATAAATATAGAAGAACATGGATAAATCAGATTACAAAAACCTCTGCCTATTATTTTAAAGCAGCTCTGTGTAACACACAGAAACTTCATGGTGATAAACGCCGTTATTTGAAGATAAAGATGCACTGATGCAGAAGATGAGCTTTCTCCCTCTTGACATCATCATGGGCTGATGTCATACCATATTAACATGAGTAATGATGATGTTTTAGCCCACTTGACGTAATTGATCTTTTCCAGGAACGTAATTGATATGCGACTTTTGATATCTCAAGAATGGAATAAAGACTGAAACATTTTATATCATTGTGGATTCCAGCTCCATCCGTGACAAAATAGAGCTTTGAGTGCTGATGTGCTTAACAGAACTAATGGCACCCAAAACACCCTATTTAGAAGTGCTTAATTTGGCAAAAAGTAATTTAAAAGTGTTTTCTCTTTCTGTCTGACATGAATTAAAGCCAAACAATAGCACAGAGCAGAACGGCACCTGACACATCTGCACCTCCTGCGCTGTGTCGTCTCGTGATAAATGAACATTGTATTGTTACAAAAAAAATTCCTTAATTCCTGAAGCAGTGTAGGAAATCTTTGCTGATCCATAAATGGATGCCGCAGAGGGGACATAGAGGGCGGGAATGAAAGCAATGATTTCCTCTTGTTTCCAAAGAGCTGAACTGCCCACTCAGAAGCCCGGCTGAAGTTTATTGGGACTTGTGTTATCTCATGAGAGGGTTGTAACATTCTTTGGCTCCCATTGAGGTTATTTACAGGGGATTTGGTGACAGTGAAACATGCTTTTCCAGCCCTGTGTGAGCACAATCCAGCATCTTTTTAAAAGATAGTGAGGCAGAGAGGTACACGTACCAACAGGGACCTCAGAGGCAGACAAAAAAGTGAGACACTCCTGCATGATAACTCCTTTTTTCTCCGCAGCATAATATTTATAAATTAAATATTAGTAAACTACATATTTCAATTCCTTCCCCAGGCAATTTGTTTGCATATTTTGCTATTCTTGTACACTATAATATTCACCATCTTTTTTCAAACGAATGACTTGATACAACGTGGTTTCAGATTTTATTGGCATTTGTTTTCAATTTCTTTCAATTTCGCAGTGAAACACTATTTTTGTGTTTATTGATGTGCCGTACATATTCCTAAAGCTACAGACCATTATGGTATTTACAGTATCTAAAATTTATAAATGTAAACAAACTTCATTTTTAATGTTGCGAATTGGAATCATTGAGAAATTATTAATGACTTTCGAAGATCATAAAATGACGCATGCAAATAGGGTGCGTGGCTGACCATATCAGAGAGAGGAGGGGAGTTTTAGGCCAGTCTCATGAGGTCTCCCTTTTCTGAAAGAGAATAATTTTAGAAGCATTTTAAATATTTAGCATCAAAAGATCTTCATAATGCCCAGGGGAAACTATGAGAATCAATGTTAAAAACACGTAAACCATTTCAGTGCAATAACAAGCAGAATTTGTCATGTGACCCTGTTAAAAAATATTGATTTTAACTTAATGTTTTTTTGCCCTATATTACAAATAAATACATATTAGAAAACGTGCACATATTTTCTAAAGTGAAGATAAAAAGTATGTTTATTTGAATTATATATGATTGGCCAAGATTTTCCAAAGATATTCCAAATAATTCACAGAGAGGTGAAGCTTTCAGAGAAATGTAAGTTTCCTGCTTTGAACAGGAAAGTGTGTTAGCACAGGGGAATTAGCACAACCGCGGTGAACTTTTAAATCAATTCAATGTATTAGTTATTATCACCGGCTTTGATAGACACCAGACCTCACTAGACGTCTGCTCATTACAGTGTCACGCTACTGTCTGACCAAATCTACAAGAGAGAGAGAGAGAGAGAGAGAGAGAGAGAGTCTCACAGACGATAAGGTGAGCATCAATAATTTTAGTTCTACATATTTCAGATGAAAGAGGATAATTCCAGTTGAGGTGGACAATGTTGATATAGAAATGATTCTGAAATCATTTTTTAGATATTGTTGCATATGCTTTTTACCTTGTTTATTCTGGTACGTAACAATCCAGTCAGTTTCTGATTGATATCCCTGATTGATTTTCCATTTTCGGAAATACATTCCATGGTGCCAGTAAAATGAGAGGAAAATACTGTTTTACTTTGTATTTTAAATATGTTCCACAGTGTGTGCTTTGTTGACCAAGATTTGACTTCTGTATTTGCATGCATGCTTAGACTATATTTCTATATTGTGGAATGCTTAACATAAGCATTACTTTACAGTTTGTCTTTAAAACTTTGTGCTGTAATCACAAGATTTTTCAGATACATTCACTTCATTCCCAATGTGTTTCCCCAACCAAGATTTGGATGAGCAAGCACATGTACTTTCTATAATGTAAAATTCTACTTATGTGTGTTTGAGTAGAATGGCCGTGTAGTTTACAGTAGCTGGTGAGATTTACAGACTCACTTATATTGTTTTAAATTGGCGGAAGGCAGTAAAACGTGTTATCATTTATAGTGAGAGAGAGCGAGAGAGGCCTGTTTCTCAGCAGACGCGAGAATCTTTCTGGAATAATGGAATATATGATGTACTGTAGAATACACCGAGTGATCACATTTGGACAAAAAAGAAGATAAATGTATGTGGAAACAATATAAAACTGTCTGAACAGGGTATTGTCAGATATTTCTGCCTGCTGCGCTTCCTCAGTAACCACCCAAATCCCTCTCTGAGCCCCTCACATCTGTTTTATGCCTTATTATTCAAAATACAATACAGCAGGTGTCGCTTCAAACTCCAGCCTCGTCTCCTGACAAATTTACTCTTCAGTTCTGGTGATGGTGAAAATAAACCTGTCATGGAAACGGTGTATTAAAATTGCAAATTAACTGACAGTGTCCAGTCAGTTCAGTTTGCTAGCCCCGCAGCTCACCTCAGCTGAAGCGACATCCCCAAAGCTCATTTGACATGCACACTTTTTAGGCTCCCTAAGAATGATTCTAGCAGACGAGGCTTTGTGCTGGTGGAATTTCCCAACTCTGACAAGTCGTGTGTCTTCTTTTATTAGAGTGTGACAAGGAACTGTGAGGAAGTTGTTTATTCTGGCAGAATTTGCAGATGGACGTTGTAAATCCCTGAGGTGTGGGCAAAGTGCGGCCCGACAGAAAGTGGCACAACCGAACCAATCCAGAGAGCGTGTGTGTGTGTATCTAACCTCTGATTGTTTCAGTGAGGCTGTCACTCTACTGTAAGGATACAGTAAATCATATTGAATAACAGCATTGCTAAATTACAGCTTATTCACTTCTCTTACTAAATAAGAGAAATAAATAAATTGAACATAAATGTGAACACAAGTAGTTCAAATGATCAAAAACCATTTAATTCTTGACAATACACTTTACAAAAATGGACGTCATATTTTACCCACATATTTTTAATGTGTGTTTGATAGCTTTCATTTCATCTGTCTGTGCACAATTTTGATTATTTCTTAAACCTGTCACCTTAAATTATCATTTTAATACTAACATTAGTATGACAGCAATGTGTTACTAGTCTTAAGAGGAAAGTACGAATCAGGTTTTTCATCGAATCATCTAAAGCAAGGCAGCACCACTTTGCATTTGCTAAGTGAAATGAAAACCATCTCAGTTGAATTTCCAAAAGTAAATGCAATTTAAATATCTATTTATCTGTCTTTGAGAGTGGCTTTGAGCTATTAGTTCATGTGGACAGGTCTGGCCTGTTCATTTTCTGCCTGTCCTTGAGTCGAGACGGAGAGATGCGACGGTCCCCCAACGCTACCCTGAAACTCACCAGCGCTGATGAATAATGCAGCCACTTCAAGCCCCCGTCTCTCCCCCTCCCTGTCGCTCTCTTTTTCTCTCGCACAAACACACACACATCGCAGGGCCTGGAGCACGAGGGTTCATGTGCCACTTGAGGGGCACCGACTGTATCAGCGTACAATTATCTGGTGAATTTGACACTGTATTACTGGTGCTCCACTGGGCAACTAGTGTCACAACACAGAGACTGGTCCTTTAAAAGCATATTTAGCTAATAAGAGCAAATTAATTAGACTAGAGTGAGTTTATAGCAGGGGGCCCCGGCTGCCTGTGAATGTGTGCCTTCAATATAACAGTGATAATGTGTCATACACAACTTGCATGGATTGCCAAAAAGGATAGACCTAACTTTACAGGTGATGTCATTTTATTTGAAATGTTAAAATATTTTACAGTGGTTGCAAATGTTATTTTAAAAGATCCAGGAATGTTCAAAATGTCAATTTTTTCTGTTAGTATTATCATTATTAAGAATGACATTATTAACAATGGTATTACAGGAATATCATTCTGGTAACAAATGTTAAGAATAACATTTTTTATATGTGCGATATAACAGAAGTATTCTACTAATGTTACTGCAAGAACATTTTTGATAACTTTGACAGAACTTTTAAACGTTAGCCAACACTCTGAGAACGTTCCCTGTTAGCTGGGATGAGACAACACAAAATTTAACTTTAATTTGTGTTAAATGTTAACGTGACTTGTGTTGAGGTTTTGTCTCCAACATGAAATGAATTGAGCTGAGGCTGTTTTACATGCACTTATTTTTGCTCCTTTACAAGTAATGTGGGGCAAAAAAATGTCATTGTCTTTTCAAATGCTAAATTATTCAGTCTCCATCCAACACAAAGCTTTCACACTCGAGAACCCAAATCACTTTGCCTCTTTATTTTTCTGTTTTCATGACAACCTTGCATTGAAACTTTAATTATGAAAACATATTATGAAATATATTTAGCTCCAGTCTGAAAATCCCCTCTACCCTAACAATGCCCACGGTGCTCTGTTCTGTCACAAAATCAAGACGATAAAAAATATGAAGAATAAAGTCGGAGCATAGAGACCAGCTCTACAAAACTTAACCTTATCATCTGAAGAACAAAGGTGATGGAACATCAAAACAAGTAAGGGACATCACTGAAGTATTTTTCTCTGAGCGAAATGTCTTCTTGTGAGTATCAGACCTAAAAATCTATATGTTATTATTTTCTGTTCTGTGGGACGTGTAGTGAGTGTCGTCTTGTGGAAGGAGGGGCACAAATGCATTTTTAATTTGATCAGTGAGGACGAGGGTTTCCTGCGTCTCAAAGCTGACTTCAGCTTCCTCGCTGAACTCCCACAACGTCAGAAGAAAACAATCAAAGTGACGAGTGGGAAAAGTCAAGCATCTAATGACGACGCTGTGAAACTCAAGCGCTTTGATGGAGGAAAATGACAGAAATTCCCCAACGGACGTTAGATGTCTGCTAGATTCTCGCCTAAAGACAATACAATTCACATGAGGCCTGGCTTTTACATCAGCAATACAACAACATCACGCATCTCATTAGGTGAGTTGCTTGGAAACAGTTCAATCCTACCATGTTGTGGACATATTTTTTTAACTACTTAAGACTAAAATTTTTTCTATATATGATATATGACATTAAAAAAACTTCTACTAACGTTACTACAAAAATAGCTTTGATAACTTTGAAAGAACTTTTAGAGAATGTAAGCCAATGTTATGAGAATGTTCCCTGTTAGCTGGGTTACTCCTCAGCTTCTTAGGAGGGACTCTCATTTTAGGGTTCTCACATTTTGAGAACCCGGGCTCTAGAACAATCATACAATCACGCTCTAGAACGATTACACACCCAATTCTACGTTTTTTTACTTTTCAGTTTTTCCACCATCACTGGTCATGTTTGGTACTCTCATCCTCACTCACATTTTCCATCCCAGCCTGAATCATGTATGGCTTCATTTTAAACCGCTTTTTAGACAAGCATGCAAAGTCGGCTATAAAGAGAATTCAAATCCCTGCTCTTCTGTCTTAAGCCTGACTTAAATGTGCTTAAACAAATGAGGACGGACTTTCTTAGACTTGTCTTCAAACGTCATTAGCTGTCACACAGGCAGGGTCATTAAAGATGTCTTCTGTTTGCATGCCTTTTTTAGCCCTTCCTTTGTTGTCCTGAAAAATAAATGATGCAGAGAATGATGGAAAATGTTTAAAGGCTGAGGGCACTCAAGCAGCAATTAAATTTGACTCTGGGGGAAATTATCTACAAAAATGGGACATGGACTTGGCATGTGGTCAAATGGCTTTTCCTTGTTCTAGATTCGTGTACTTGCATGTCACTTTGCAACACAAAAACTTTTTATAAAAAACAAATCCATTCACCTGACCACCTTCTACACTGAGTTGTACACCATGAGGTCCACTGAACACAGATTACACCTGCAATAGACTTGCTAACAATTTTATGTTGTGTCTGTCACGGCTTTGTTGTTGTTTTGGGATTGTTGAATGTAAACTACGACTGTATTTAACATTTGTGTTTCAATATTTCAGCTAATAAACAATACAGATTTTAGCTAAAAAAAATGTATTTCACCCCAGTAGCCGTCATATTCACGTTACACAGGAGTATTATGTTGTCAAGACTGTATTTGGGGCTGTACTTATGTATTAGATTCCCCTTCTTTCCAAAATATCAATAACTGTGTGTGTGTGCTGGAGTTTGTGCCGATTAAAGTGAGGGCTGTTTTTATAATTGCTTTTCTCCCCGTGGCAGAGAGGGCCCACAGGGTCAGATATGAGAACCAAAGCAGGTTCTCCAGGGGAGCTGCACGACCTGCAGATGCAGATTAATTGTGTGAGGTTCTCTGCTTTAATTTGCTAGAAAGGAAATGACCGTGTAACCTAATTAAACACTGACTTGTTTCAAATATCTGTCCAGCTGCAACCCGAACGCAGCGTCGCGCGTTTGGGATTCAGGGCGGGACGACGGGGTGTGGGAGACACAGAGGAGAGGGCAGAGCCCATCCTCAAGAGTTCAATTTAAGAAAAAACTCAATTTCTCTTAACAGCAACATCTTTAGCTCGGATGGCAACCCGTTGCTAATTCTGTATATAGAAATGGACCATCATCATGCACAGCTGGAAGACTTTTATGGGAACGTCCTGGTCTTGTTTTATGGGAGACCAAGGAGAAATATCTGTGTGATGGGATCATAAGTTTTTGATAAATGATATACAACATTAAAAAAACATTCCACTAACATTACTGCATCGTTTTTTGATAAATTTGAGAGAACTTTTAAAGAACGCTAGCCAACATTCTGAGAATGTGCCCTGTTTTGCTTTCTTCTATAAAAATAACAGCATGTGTGAAATGACAGTTTTCTGTTTTTAGGGTGAGCTGTCACTTTAATTGTGATGCTGATGAGGTATAGGGCTGATCAGACTCAGTGGCAGATTGTGTCTGATTATCATCTGTGTATCTGTCAGAAAGGGGGGGTGATTCCAGCGTAAGCCCTTTCCTGCTGCCTGGCTCACAGTTCGCCCCCAGCTGGATGCTGCAGACTGGTCCTCAGGGACACGGAGGGGCTCTCTGTTCGAATCTGTATCGATCCGTGATGCTGATGAAAGGACTTACTGGTAACATTGAGCCCTGCGTATCCCGCGGCAACACTGAACCCCCATGTCACTTTAATCTGACCAAGAGGCCGGAGGGCACAACAGAAGGCACAATGTGAGGGAGAGAAAGACAGGTGAGCACACCTTTAATGATACAGACCCAAGTCTTTAATATTGCATTTCACCAAAAACTTCAGTTTGCAAAGTCATGATAAAGTACAAGATGTGAACAACTCAACTAACAGGGAACATTCTCAGGACATTGGCTAATGTTCTCTAAAATTTACCACAAAATTGCTTGCAGTAAAGTAGATTTTTGTGTGGTTATAAAAACATTGTTCAATTTTTTTTTTAATATTTAATATTTTTTAAATATTCCACTAACAACGTTTTTGGTATATATGATATAATCACATAAAATGCACAAATGCACAGGAATAGACGGCAAAAACAACTAGTTAGCTGGTTTAAGATGCTGGATTTAAAAAAGTTATAAAGAAGTGATATGAGTTATACTTTGCATCTGTTTGTGCTTTTAAAAAAGAAAACACAACGCAGGTATAAACCTCAGAGAACCAGAGTAGATCAGTACACCATCAGATCGGAAGACAGAAACCTGATCATACAAACTCTGGATGGAATATAATTACTTTATTCACCCCTGTTGAGTGATTTCCCAGGTCTGAACGGAGATGCAGAGAGAAACATGCACATCGGATGCTCCTAAAACACAAGATGGATTAAGGAAAAGTATAAATAAAAAGAAGGGAGAGAGAAGGTTTGGGAATTAAGTCAAATATAATTAATGACAGCAGTCTAAAACTGTATCAGAAATGTGTTATAAATGGAAAAAGTACACCAGGTCATGTGCAGTGCAGTCGGATGGCTCTGGGTGAGGAAAGAATGAAATACCAACACCAGAGTGTAGCAGGAATATCTGTCTGCTCCCATTCTGGGAGTTTGTTGTTTGCACCCAGCTTACAATTTTCGAAAATTGTAAGAACATTTTCCTAAAATGTAAGTAACAAAAAGGAAAACATTATTCAAACTTTTTCCATTCTAACATTTTTAAAACATTCCACTAAAAATGTATAGCATTTTGTACCTTTAAAAAGATTCTATTAACGTTACTGCAAGAACTTTTTGGATAAGTATGAGAACTTTTAGAGAACATTAGCCTTTTGGCAGCCTTATGGAAGCCCGGTGGACAGGAAAATCTTTTAAGTGCTTCTGACTGTTGGCAATAGCCGTGCTTTAAAAGAGGAAGAGATTCCGAGACTGATTTTGGAACAGGTAAAGGAGTCCACGGCAAGCTAATGGACAGCTGGCGGATCTCCTCAGAGATCACACACACCATATTGAGGAGAATAAGCGTCCTCTCTGTGCTTTGTCAATATCAGGACCTTGTCCCACAACCTTGAACGCTAATTCCCCAGGTAAAGTCACCTGGGAAAAATTACAGATGGAAAGGTTTGTTCTGTTCTTCTTTTTGTTGGAACCGAGGTTTAATCTTCCACCCAATACAACACACTCATTTTTTAATATTTCCCCTGAGAACTGCCAGGTTAAAAGCTTTCCCAAAATACACTAAATGATCAGGAGAAAAACTAAATGGGAATCTGGACCTTCCGGACTACTTTTAAGTGATTTATAGTTGATTTATTGGCCTGGAAAGACTCTGCAACTATATATTTAGTGTCATGTATCAATCATGAACTCACATCTTATTTTCTTCATAAGCTGCTGGAAAAGAACACAGGGATTGTGAGCAGGGCCACGAAGTGCAACAAATCCACTGCAATCATTCTGGCACTCTGAGACGGGGGGCCCAGCTGGTACTTTACCCAGGATCACATCGCTTATATGGGCAAATGCAACTTCACCTGCCCCCATCCCTGTCATCACAAATGCCTCAATGTCCTCCTCCCCTCAACACACTCCAGCTGAGCTTTGATAATCAGTAAAGCCATGAGAGACAAGACACGGTTAATTCAACCAATTAGATCATATGATCGTGCCCCGCTGTAGTCACGTCACGTCAACAAAACAAAACACACAAGTGAAGGGTCGAGTGTGTTTACCATATACTGAGGACAAATTTGTACCCAAAAGTCAGCCAAAACTGACAAATCTGAGCAACCTCCTTTTGGGGACGTCCTCATTTTTAAAAATGATTTTCTAGAGGGTAAGCATGTTGTCTCTCCAGCTTCATACCTCTGATGCCAGTTTAACTCGAATAGTGCAACACTTCCAATCCAGTTATGGAATTCTGCTGGAGCATGGAGAGGCCGCATGTCCATCTTTAGTCCCGAGCCTGATGTGACTGACTCAGGATGTGAAGCCGGCCCGCTGGAGCTGCATGCGATTGCCGATAAAGGATAATTCCAGCTCTGTTTGTATGAGACACATGGAGCAACCGTCTGTCCGTCAGACTGGGATCCTCTGTTGACGATTTCTGAAGCTGGAGTTGTGCCAGAAACATACATTAATCACACACACCATTAATTTCATACCAACACGCATGCCCCTAGCTTTTCCAGCTCTAACAGAATAAATGATAAAGCTATTGTTTTTGTAGATTATGGGCTGAAAAACTGCATAAAGTGAAGCATATTGTTTCTCTGTGGCCTCACTTTTTCTTATTTAAATAAATTCACTGTTTCTGATTGTGACATTCAGCTAACATTTCCACTAAGTAACAAGAAACTTAAAAACTTTGACAGAACTTGGACGGAACGTAAGCAAACGTTTCCTGTTAGCTGGAACATGACATGAATTTTCCGAAAAAACTCCATTTGCTCTCTTTTCACAGCCATCCAGGAGAAACAACAACACTATTAAAGAAATATAATTTTTTATTTGGGAGAAGAGAAGATCTGTGGAAATGTTTTGAGACAGCAAGCTGAACCTGACAGTGGCTGTACTGTGGCGGCCTGTTCGTCTGACGGTCTGCAGTTCTTCCCAGCACACGATACATGAATAGGCAATTTTACCTTTGTGTTACCAGGGTCATGACTTCTGACCTCAAAGGCCTCTTCTGTCGGACCCCAACACTACCCACCCCAACACTCGCCCTGTCAGATGCTTTAAAAGTCAGAGACAACATTCTCCCCACCATAACACACACACACTCACAAGCAGAGCTAGAAGAACAGTGAAAGAAAATGTAAAAACCGTGACCTTCCTGCTTCATGGCTCAGTCCCAAGAGCAGTCGAGGACTCTTGATATTTCTAAAAGTGTCATGTCTTTTCTCTCTCTTTCTCTCTCTCTGTCACATTGTTGTTGAAATGAAAACACTTTCCAGGTTGTTTTTGTTTCGTGGAAAACACGGCACTATCACCGGTACAGCTGACAAGTTTGGTTTTCGTTCACCCGAGCTGGAAACTTTGATGGTTAGAGGTACAGATAGATGTCTCTGTTGAAGCTCCGATAGTGGCTGTTCTGTTTTCCTTCAGTCGGGTTTTATATTTTTCTTCAGTCGGGATGCATTCACAAGCTCTGGACTAGCTGAAGGTTTCTGCTGTTTCTTTGCTTCTGGCCAGTTTAAGCGACTCATGTAGTAACATCTTAACTCAAAGATTTCTGGTTTCATTTTCTGTCCTCTGGATTTCTGTTGTGTAACTGAAGAACATTTCATTATTTTTCCCAAATATAATATTAAATATGTGATGCATTAAATGCAAGTTCGTATGAAAATCAGACATATTGATTTATTTTTGAGGTGTGATTTTTTTATACCCATTTCTTAACATCTAAACGTACAGTTATACCAGAAATAAAGTTATTTATGCATTTATCAAGCTTTAATGCCTCAGTTCAAAGTATGTATCAGTTCTGCATTAATCTTCAGAATTCACCTCTGGCTTAATCCTAATTAAAACAAGCTGTGTGATTAGATTTCTCTTAACCAGATAATGTGCTATCAGTGATTAACCTTGTTCACAATGGATGGTTGGATGAAATCTGTGGCATTACAGCACCACCATCTGGCCACCAATCTTTTCTTCTCCTTTATGCACAGATTACCGAGTCTATTTACTTCTCAAAACAACCAATACGATAAAATCACCGACTGGAGGGGGGCTGTTAAAAACGGAGATGAAACAGCCTGTGCTTCGTTTCTTGTCACCTCTCGTTTGAAACATTCAGGGCCGTGATGACATGATATCCATCATAATGCTGTGATGGAGCAACTGGCCTGCTGGTGCCAAAGTCACGGTGGTTTCTGGGGGCTAAAGGGCCCAAATGAGCGGCCTGTCGTGGGGCTCGCACCTCCCAAACGCGGTAGAGGTGTTAGCTACGCAAGGGGATAAGCGTGCGAATCGCGCATGTCGTTTTGATGCATATAACTGTACAGAATGGGGAGGTCTGCCATATGATGGACCGAAGATCCATCTGCTCACTGCGGTAAAGAATAGCTTCCCCATCATTTGTTTTTTATTATATTTTTTTCACAGGTGTCTTTAAACAATGGACAATTAGACACGGACTGAGAGGTTATTTCATAGCCTTGGCTTTTTTTTGATGAAAGGGGATGAAAAATGACTATCTGTCACAAAACCTTGAGAGATGAAAACATCCAGTTTATGGCTAATTTCCCCAGGAAATAGACAGGCTGGGAACTACCTCCCTTAAACGTAAATCTCTGCCATGCCACACGTTGACACCTGGCCTTGACCTCTGGAGGCCTGCAGACACTTCCTGCGGAGCACCGCAGTCATCCACCGCTCTCCAGTCTCGGGAAATTCCCACTGCCAACAGTGTTTCCTGAATGTGAGAAAACCATTTTACGCCACCATGGATTAAACATTAGTGTTATATGTAAGAGCACATTAAAACTGATGCTAATTATTATACTAATTAAACCTGACTTGTGTTATATACGTTAGAGGCTCAGGTGAATTCCCGGACAGTTCACCCGTGATGACAGATCCTGTCACTTCTGCTTAGGGCCCGAATTACGGGTGGAAAGAGGCTTGTGTGCGCTGCGCTCAGGCCTGCTGCCAAATTGGTTGAGGGTTCAAACACTACTACATCCTGTTTTATTTAATTGAAGTGCTAATGAACAAAGACAAAGAGATTGCACACATACACACATCCTGATTTAAAATGCCCATCACAACACAAAATGAGATGCTGAAAAATGTAAATCTTATAGATTACAGAATTTAACCTATGTTAACCCAGGTCACATCTCATATGTGACACTGTGTGCTGCCCTGTGTTGAGGCAGCCATATTTATGACAGTTAATGGAGAGGTAATTAATTCCTCGTTTTTAAAGAAAAAAACAGGATTTAACCACAGTGTCTGAACCTCAGCAGAGACTGATGTCAGATCAGATTCAGACTGCCTGCACAGAGCACCCATCATATGTGCACATATAATAACACATCTGAAGCACAGAGAATTCTCGCCCACAGAATTAAGCACATAACATTTTCATGTGCGCTCAGTGA
The DNA here is from genome assembly GCA_036877525.1 of Chromobotia macracanthus. NCBI lineage: Eukaryota > Metazoa > Chordata > Actinopteri > Cypriniformes > Botiidae > Chromobotia > Chromobotia macracanthus. Next base: position 1,493,081 of record JAZGTH010000029.1, read on the forward strand.
GTCCGCAGTGATTGATTCCCCTCAAGCGCTAACAAGCCTCCTAAGGTTTTGGTGAAATGCTGGCACACTTTGAGAGCGACTGACTGTTCCTGAGCTCCTGAGAGTCCGTCTGTTTTTCATGCTAACGGTGTAACTTATTCATAACTCATTAACTCAGAGTCTGACAGTGAATCACTCTGACTCGCTCTAGCACTAGCGACCATGACTGACTCTTATTTTATTCTGTTTGACCAATAATAACCTGCTACTCTGGCTCTGTAGATTTACCCAGAATTACCGTCTTTCATATTTTTTTAGCAAATTTGATAATGCTTGCAGCTAACAGTGAAATGGTATTTTCATTTCACTTTTGTGCGTGAGAGAGAAATTGTGTGTGAGAGAGTGTGTGTGTGTGAAAGAGAGAGAAAGTGAGTGTGTATTAGAGAGAGTTAAAGTGTGTTTGTGTGTGTTTAAGGAAGAATTCTTGTTAGTCTGTGTTGTGCACTTCCCGGTGGAGGCCGCCTGCAATCGTCTCACTCGAGACCATCACAGCTGTCAGATAAAAATAGATTAAATTTTAAAGGCTTTAAAGTAAATATTTAATTCTTGCCTTGGGAACCAATTAAGTGCGAATGGTGAATTGGTTGAACTGGAGTTGTACTGGAACCAGCTGGTAAACACTGGGGATCAAATGAGGTGGGGGGGGATGCAAAAAGATGCAAATGTTTGGTGCGAAGGTTCATTGCCATTGTGTATTGATGTTTTAAAGATGCGGCAAACTTGTATGGGCAGGAAGGGGCTGGAAGATCTCTAGAAAAGATCTGATCTTGACATGCTAATTACAAAAGGTGGAGCTACAAAAATGACAAAGAAAAAAATAAAATTTTCATCATAATTTATGACCGGTGCATTCGGTTTCATTAGTGCTGATTATTAAGGTCAGTAAACTGGTTATAAAGTAAATTTAAGAGTAAGTTCAAATTTACCTCAGCCACATCCAGACCAGAATATGACAGACTTGGAGGTGAAGCTCTTTTGGCTTTGATCAGTGACCTCTTGAATTTTCTCCTGTAAATGTACAAATAAAGTCACAGTGAAATACATGGGACTGTTAGAAACTGTTAGATAAAGTAAATTTTGTCAGTTTGTTAGTCTGTGAGAGAGACCATATGCAGACTGATGACAACTGTGAAACGTTCTCTCATTATACAGCTTGAGTCTTTTGTGAATCAGGCAGCTGTAAAACAATCATCGTTCATCTGGTATTTGCTGGTGCTTGTTATGTTTTTATTAGGCCGTCTGTGAGGGAATGAAATATGAACTTCACTCTGTTCTCTCTAAATGAAGCTCTTCTGCATGGCAGAGCTTGTTAACTCATTTCCGACGGCTGGTTTCTGCCTCGTGATAGATTTATTAAATTCCTTCACTGCACTAAAACTGCAGCAGAGACTCCTAACAAATATTTCAAAGCTGCGTGTTTTTCTCCTGCGTAACTGTTTCACGCTGAATCAATTAATGCATTTCAGAGGAGCTTTTTTTTATTATCTGAAGCATTTACTGACATGATCTTCACATACTGTGAAAACAAACACAAAATATTTCTCACATTCAGTCAGGCAGCTTGTTTGGACCTGTAGTCACACATTAGCGTGGCCGTGCACACATCATTTGGTTCTGTTGTTTCGCATTCACGCTGTAACAGATGTTGGATCTGGAGGAAATGTCTTTGTCCACACATTGTATCACTGTGTATTTGTGTGTGATTTTGTTTGTACGGTAGCCAACAAATGACAAAATATATGGATTTACTAAAATGTAAAAACAGAGTGACACCGGAGCATGTTATAACTGTGGCAGACAACAGAGATGGTCATCACTTATTTGTAATGCAGTCAAAATTGTAAAGCCACTCTGAGACATTTAAATGTCATCCAGGGCTGGTAGAAACTCAGGTTAGTTGTGTCTGTTTGCTGGATTGTAAATATATGACAAGCAGCAGCATCTAAAGCTAACAGAGCAAAAATCTAATCACTAATGCCATTTTTCTTCCTGTAAAGTCCAAGACCTGATCTGAGTACAGATGTGCAGTTTTGTTTATTTGTTTAATTGTGGAATTCTGGAACACATTTTCCTCTCCGATCGGCCTGACCTTCAAGCTCAGTCACAACTTTAAGCAGCGCAGTGTTTTTTCTGCTCTCCTGCCTGGCGCGGTGGTGAGTTATGAGGCTGAAGGGGAGCTGTCCGTGGTGCTGACAGACTGCTACCTGAGTGGGGGGGTCTTCATCTCGGATACATTAGCCCATATGGCCTGAGTTAGCTTCTGTTGAAGCCGTGGTCTAATTACGAGAATGTTTGTGAATGACGATTGAGCCTCAGCGTTTGTGCCTCATCCAGCCCCTGCGGTGACACGCACCTGTTCCTATCTTTAAAACCTCTCTTTCAGTTTAGCTTTTGGCCAACGCCACCAAATGACCTATCCAGGGGCAATAACGCTTTCTCTGGTATCAGAATCCAGTGGAACAGACGCAACTGTAACCCAGACAGCAGAGAGAGACGGGCTCCTGCACACGGCTGCCCGGTTTTAGAGCTTTTAAATGTCCAAAACTCAAAGGAGTCACTATGTATTTACTCGCTGGCACATCATAAGGCAGACAGATGTGAAAAACCTGGTAAATACTGGTTTATTTGGCACAATGTTGGGCAGTAAATACTAAAAATAACAAAACTACTTAACTACAATTTTAGTAGTGCGGCCTACCAAAGTCCCCATGTGAGATTTTATGTCTTAAATGCTGCTGTTTGTCACAGGGTTTTTGTCCATTTAGTTGAACTGTGCTTCTTATTGTTTCAGATAAATATAATTGATATAACATCTGTCAACATATTTTGCTTCCCTAACTGCAGTGTATCATTGTCTGTATCACTAGTATCATCAAACAGAATTGCAAAAGTAATTACTGTTTTCAAACAGCACTCCAAAGCTCCACCCCCATTTGGTCAGACAAAAACATAGCTCTGCCCCAAATCTACATCATTGGCTTCTCACCACCCACCTGGTTAGACAAGCTGATGGTCCCATGCGTGGCATGTCACGGTGAGGGAGAATAGACTTCCTATGACTTGCCTACTTCTGGGTAAACATGAAGAGGCATGAAAAGAGGGTCGTAATGTGACAGTTCTGTATGAGAATGTAAGACGAGCTTTTTCTTCACAAAAGCAGACATCAAAAACAGAAGCACAGAAATGAACACATTTGTAAAACAAGTTCAAGAGTGTGGTGGCGCGAAGCAAGAGCAAATTAAAGCTCACCGTGGGAAGCTCACGCCCTGGCACTTTCCTGACGTAACAGCTGCACCCTCTACAGCCTTCATCTCGCATCCTGACAAATACATCCAGCGGGGCGGCCTGCATGCCAGAGCCAGGCCGGGAGAGAGAGAGGGAGAGAGAGAAAGAGAGGGGGAGGGTGGGGGCCCAGAGTCTCCGCCTTAAGCAAAACAGGTGTATGACATCCTGTTGCTAGTCTGCAGGGGGGAACGGGTGCGAGTTACACATCCTACTGAGAGAACAGCCGAAAATAACACAAGAGGCTTACAGCCAAATGTGACAGGCTCATTGATAATGTTTTACACAAAGCAGGTCTGAGAGTTCACTACAAATGGACTCTACTGTCTAATGGTGTGGACTGCAGGCCAAAATGAAGCTGTTATTTATTATTTCTCAGGGTGGGATCTGAGGGAAGTTGCATTTGGCATGCCAGCACAAGCCAGGTCCCCTCTGTGCACCATGTCTGCTAAGAGTTCACATTTAAGCCCCACATATGTATTTGTTTTGGGGGGGTCAGAAAAAAGGGTATAATGTTTTTTTATACATAAGGGTCAAGCTGACCTTGTGATCTTCCATTAGACTGAAGCGTGCATGTGTGTGTGTGTGTGTATATGTGGCAGGATGTAGTTTTTCATCATTAGGCAGATGCCGCCTGTCGCTCAGGTTAGGACACGTCCAAAGTGCATGCTGTCTGAATCAAATGAGCCGATTCAAGCCCACCTGATGCACACACACACACTCTCAGAGCAGTGTCCATTAAACAAACAACATTAAAAATGTTGTTCGATCTGTTCACACTTATGCCGTCTCTCCTCTGGCTTACAGAACTGTCTGCTGAGAGGGGTTGTTGGATCTCTCTCTAACCCTCAAATCTGGGGTTCAGAGGTCACTGGCACTCATTGCCCTGGGTCAGGAGCAGGAAGAGAAAGATCTAGAACCCCTCAGAAGTTAATTCCAACCCCAGTCAGAACCCAGACGGCTTTTCCTGGAGAAAGCGGTCGGTGGTTTTGATGTGTGGGTGTTGACAGGGATACAGAGGGAGAAGGGTTTGAGAGTGACACTTATACCTCAGACACTGGTGGATACTCAATATTCCACAGTGACCTTGTTTTAAGTCATTTTCCGGTTTTGGGTTACAAATTAAAGGGCAGACACATTCTGATGTGTGGCAAATATCCTGCTGACAGATGGCTGAAAGAAATAAAGAATAATAAATAAAGACAGAAGTATTTCTACAGGATCGTTTTGATACGTCCAGTTGATTAATTTTTTATCAGAAGTGATTCGCTGACTGAAAGTTTATATCGTTTCTTTAGATTTAAAGGAAGTTTCTCCCACAGGTTTCCCTCAGGGTAAGAATTTTTTTCCACCAGCTCTTCAACTCTACGCTTTAATTTAGCCAATTCTGACTGATATAGTTTTGAAGAGGAAGACCATGACTCCATGACCATTTCAACAGGCTTACATGACAAGAAAAATACCACAAAGATCGATTTTTATATTTTTCAGTCTTCTCACGCTAACATGGTTACTAGCGGCCAGAGAAAGACAAGCATGCTCACGTTGGTCTGAAGTTTGAAAATGTGTCATGAGTTTGAAGGCCGGCTGTAATGAACAGGAAATATCTATCAGATGTCGGGAGACGCTGAAGCATGAATGCCACGAATCGGCAGACGATGGGAAAGTGGCTGTACAGTATATGGGCCTGTCATCCCTGTTCAGGCCCAATCACTCCATGATGTAGAAAAGAAGTGAAAAAGACTCCACACAACCAGACCGCAAAACCCCACCAGCCCCCGCAACCGGTCTGGAGAGAATTATGGGATTTCCTGTAGAGGGCACAAGCCTCCTTAAAAGGCAGATTGAGGTGCTCATGTTAAAAGGGTTAAACAGGAGGGCTGATATTACAGGTAATAAGGAGAAAAAGGAAAAAAAAAGGGAGTGTTCCTGGATCAACTTCTTCTTTTGGTCCTGAAATAACATTCATTCATTATTTCTATCTATCTATCTATCTATCTATCTATCTATCTATCTATCTATCATCTATCATCTATCTATCTATCTATCTATCTATCTATCTATCTATCTATCTATCTATCTAATCTATCTAATCTATCTATCTATCTATCTCCGAAGATCCATATCATGTATGCATTTTGGCAGAAATATGTTTGTTATAAAAAACTCAAATTCGAATTCCAGTGGAAAAATTTCACCCTCAAATGTTACATTGTTACAATCCTAGCAACACCCTTGCAACCACCCAAAACAACAAGGCATCTGCATAGCAACACCCTACCACCATCTCGTTCAAACTCAGATTTTTTTCTAGGCTGCTGAAATCTGTTCTCTCTTTACATTAACAGCCTTTATAATTGGGCTCTTTCATCATTCATGTCCAGCACACTCAAAAGGTCAAGAAAACTCACAGACGGACAGCTGCCAAGACCAGAAAACAAGGAAGAACCGACAACGACTGTGAAATCCTCAAGTAAAACGGCATAACTAATGGCCGGCACATTGAGTGTGCGATAAGGGGGACCGAACGCTTGTGCGCTTCAGTTGCCACTCCCTGAACATGCTGCTGGCACCGCGCTCGGCCACGGCATGCCAAACTCTGTTAGCACCCAAAAAATAAATAAACAAATTGAGTCGCCATCCTCGGTAATCCCTTAAATTCAAGCTTATTCATGTTAAATCTGGAAAAGAAAAGCTTTGTTTTAAACCCTTCACCCTCTTACCACTTCCAGCATTAGCAGTTGTTGTTTTGCAACCACACTCACAGATATGATGCTACATGCACAGCTTGTCCTGCTAAAGACTGTTTTGTCTTCCTCCTCCTCGTCCTCCAGTTTTACAGCATGTCAGAGCCAGCTGGCTTGCACAGAAAGAAGAGAAATAAGCTCCTTACTGCCCAGTTGAGGTGTGTAATTTGTGCCAGGGCTGACGGTTCTCATTATACCATGTTCATGAGGCTACGAGTGCTAATTGGTCTTCTGCTGAACACAGAAAGGACTCGCGAAAAACGCGACTGCAGGCGATATAACCTAATTAGAAAATTTGTCACTGTACGTTGGCCAGATCAGGTCCTGCTTTTGTTCTAACAAGATAAACGGGCACATTTTCAGTGCTGGTTTTGGGGGAAAGTACTTTATTCAACTTCAGTTGAATAAAGAAAAACTTCAATTATCAGCAAATGGAAAATAGTGGATAAAAAAAACTCCCCTTTTGCTTTTAATGAATCAACTGTATTTTTAACAAAAGGTTTGAAGATTCAGTGAAGCTTGCTCCTAGTTTACCTCTCAGCAAAACTGAGCCAATAAATTCTATAAAGGTCAGGAAAAAATCCTTTAACATCATTCCAGTTCCAGCCAAAATTTGGCTGATTCAGTGTTTGTCACAGCAACTTTATGCATTTTAACTTACTGGTTAAAATGCAAAATGACACTACAATAAACAATAACGAAATCAGATAAAGGTATTACCAGGAAAGGTTTGGAGGAGCTGTGCTGTGGACTCTGGATCTGCCTAACATTATTTAATCTGACCAACAGCTGAGAGAGTCCCTGTGTGTGTGTTCTGATCTATTACAATCTGTCTGACTGTTCACCCCCTCCATTATCATTAGTGTGTGTGTGTGTGTGATGTCCTGGTCCAGCCGTTTGGCTGTGGTGGTCTTAGGCAGAAGGGTCTTTGCTCCAGTGCTGTCGCCAGTGCACACCTGCTCCTGGCTCTCCGAGACACCTCTGCATATCTCATGCAACACTTGTTCTGTCAGAATGAGACGCAGACGGCAGTGCATGCCAGATGCTTCTGATTCTGAGGCAGACTTTCACACTTGTCCCCTCCACACACACACACACATAATCTTCCTCCATCCATCCACTCCTCGTCTCCCCTCATCAGCTTTGGTACGGGCAGCCGGCACCCACCCCTTCCCTCTGATGAGGCCTGCAGTAGAGGGCACAGAAAGTGCAGTGGAGGAAACGGAGGTCCTTTGAAAGATTCAGTCAAGCGTAGTCCAGACAACGCTGGCCCCCAATGTCACTCTCTCTATATCCTTGAGTGCTTCTAGGCTGACCGCAACCTGACACACACACACACACAGATCTGAACACACAGAGGCACAGTCACACACATCTTTAAAGGTGAAGGGGTGCAACTGTAACTGGTGCCCATACTGTACTTGCAGTTGGGGTATAAAGAGGTGTGCTGTTACATATCTAAGCCATCAGACTTAATTTTGTGCCTGGTGGAAGATGAAATTAGTGAAAAATCTCTATAATTACACTGAGAACTAAAGAATCAATCAGCAAAGACGGAGTTTCACTTTCCTGCATAGGGAAGCAAAAACATCAAGTTACAGGCTGAATTTACCAGGACGTCCTCAGTTCTAAAATATTCTACACGTCTGAAGTCTCTCGTGATTTGCTGTTCACTGGACGTTTCCAAAACATAGTAAAGCATAACATCCACCAGACTGAAACACTAGGAAAATATTTAAATTTTAATTTACAACCGTGTTGCAAAACCCAATGATGGAAATCTCCACACGCACCATCAGCACATTCACATACACCAGGTCTGAAACAAAGGCCCTCAGAAAACACCCAAGTCTTTGAAGTTTGTTTTATTGAACAAGCTTCCTTTGCAAACAGCTTTTTTTACTCACACTGAAGGCTCATACCGCCCGTACACAGTTTTCTGGTCTCTTTTTCCGTCAGGAAAGTTTTGAGTATCAAAACACCTGAGTTCCACTCCCAGACAATACATTCAGAGTTTTCTCCTTCATTCTCAGAGAAAAAAGCGAAATACCGACATCAAAAATTGATTCTGAGGGCATAAGAAACTGTAAATTATACATAATACTTCTGTGTATTTAAAAATACGTTGCAGTATGATTACCATTGATATTCAGGTACAAGCAGGTCCCACGCTCACGAGTGTCTGGGCTTGAGTCTACGTTCTTTTACAGCATGCTGTCAATGGCGCGTCTCATTAACGTTTAATGCCGAGTCTCTTTTAATTGTCAGGCTGCTGACAGGTTGATGGGAATGAAGTGGAAATTAACTTTCCGCTGCCATACATAATGTAATGTGGGAGGCTGTTGCTGGTGTGCTGGAGGACTGAGGCAATCCTGAACCGGTGAAGATATCATCTGTACTGGAAGATTTTACAAACTGATGCATCTCAAATATGTCTTACAAAAGGTGTAGCTGTAACTTTTAAATCAGTGCAGTGAAAGCATTAAAATAAATAAAATCCAACAAACGAAGTGGCTGCTTTTATTTTTACAAAAAGGTAAATATAAAGTTTGTTTGTGAAACACTAATTGTATAATTTTGTATTAGGGGTTTATACAAAACAGAATGTTTAGGAATATAACACACTACCCAGCTAACAGTTTAGGTTGTAAGAACATTTCCCTAATGCTTCCATTAAGTAACAAAAATATTAAAAATGTTATTTTGAATGTTTTCAGAACGTTCAAACCTATAGTTTTTTATTAATCGTATTCATGTTACAACACTTTTAATACTGCGTTTTTAAAACATTAAAACAAAGCACTAATAAACAATAAAATAACCACTTCTAGTTCAAACAAATAAGCAAACAAACAAACAAGAAACCAACCCATCTCTGTCAGAGACGTTCTCCTCTTCCTCCACTCTCAAAACAAACATTTTCTTTGGTTGGTTATTTCTCTTCCTCCTCTCTCTTTTATCCAAAGTCACTCGCATTTCATTATTTAATAGATACAGACAGACAGAAACTCTTTTCAGCCACTGTAAAATTCAAAAGCAGAAAATATGATAAATGATGAGCTAAACGGCAGCTACATGAGATAAATGACATTCACATACTCTCTCTCTTCTCATGCAAGAGGAATATAAAGAAGAGATGAAAATATAAAGATAAGCATGATGTGAACAGAATCTTAAATGTTCATTTGTCACTGTATAACAGAATCAAACGGTGTGATATTTCCTCCTCTTTAAAGTGTAATGAGATAGAGTTAATGCTTAGATATTAAGTACACTGATCTGTAAATAATAGAACAGCAGTGAATGAAAGTGCTTGTCATTTTCAGTAAGATCATGATCCCTTTACAGGCTGAATTCATTTAAACCTATTTCCCCTGTTCACACTGACCCAGTGAGAAGAGGATTCAGACGTCAGATCAGTAAGATCAAGTAATTCACAGATTCAGACTGCGAGAGGGAAGCGCAGCTGACTTCAGAGATTTCTTTGAGGGAAGCCGTTTAATCTCAGCGGAACAAAACGCCAAGCGAAGTGCTTTTCAACTGAAGCTTTGAGGGAATCACAAAAAACAGAAAAGAAAGAGAGGCAGAGAGAAAGAAAGAGAGAGAGAGAAAGGATTGAAAAATGACCTGCTGGCGGGCGGCTTAGTCGCTGTAAGGAAAGTCCTGCTTATATTGAAGCAAAGTTCTGAAAATAAGCAAAGAACAGACTTATTGATTTTTGGTAGAGGAGGGGGAGAATAAAGAACTGCTCTTTGCCCGATATGTCCAAATGACACCCCACGGGAGACGCTTAATGTTAGGGGAGGGGTAGGAGGGGCAGGTGCCTTGCCTGTCTCTCGGATACAACTGCCCCGAGGCTACAGCTAATGGTATTGGCTGAGCCTTCTATAAGAAGCTCACTTCTAATGGTCAACTTTGTGTGTGCCAGCAGACAGACAGATATCGATTGGTTCAAATGCCCTGGAGTTGGCAACATCTAAAAATGAAAATCCACCGCGTAGCAGCAAGTTTCTGCAAGTTTTGTTTCAGAAATGCAATGTGAAAAGAGAGGTTTGTGGGATGGGGTGAAGGGGTAAAAAAATAACAGATATATATGATATATGCTGCACCCCTCTTTTTCCTTTTGCCCCCTTTTCTTGTCAAATATCTGTTTTTTGTCTCGTAAAACTGAAATTGTCTCCTCCATTCTGATGACAATGTTCGTTTTCCCTATCTTAAACTGATGTATTTCTCTCTCTCTCACATCCTCAAAATGCTGCCAAAAATTACTGAAGCCACCTCAAACATTAGTATAATAAATAATTAGCATTAAAATGTCTGCATTTAAAAAAAATATAAAAACTATGAAAGCAATATGGTGCATTAGATTTCTTTAGCCTTTAGCCAAAAGGGCCACTATAGATACAACTATAGATATTAGCTTATTTAACAGATAGATATCTTTTAATATATGAATTTGTTGTGATATGAATCACAACACACAAACCTCAATTAACTAACAGTCACAACAAAATGGCATAAAGGCAACAAATTGTAAAACAATAATCCTACAACTGCAAAGTTATTCATGCCACAATGCATGCTGGAAACACACAGACATTATTTTCACACAGATTCTGAGTACAGCATTTTAAACAAAAGAAGTGGATTTCGAGGCAGGATTTTACTTTCCATATATTACACAAACACCATGGGGGCATGCAAAGCTGAATTGCTGTAATCCACCGTTTGGGTTCGAGCAACAACACAGATTAGCTAGAACAGACTCTTGGTCACAAATCAGAAAGTGTCCAGAGACATGGCCCACTCTGGTAAAAAATGAAATAAATCAGCTAAAGAAAACAAACACTTATAAAAAGTAGTGAAAAATGAGAAATGAAAGCAGAAATGTGACATTTTGGGAAACAACAGACATTCACCCAAAGCCACACAAAGACATTCAACCCTCGGTGAGTTTTCTATCAATCCCACAGCAGCTGCCAGAAGGATTCTGTGTCCATTATTGAGTGCCAGTGGAAAACTATTTCATTTGAAGCATGTGGGTATGACTTCCAAACTCATAAGAAAGAAAAATTACACAATATTTTGTTTTCCCTTTTGGGAATAACAGGGGTGAAAACTTCTGTGTCACTGTATACAGAGAGCTATAACTCACAAAGTTTCTGTGCAAAACAAATGATTGTTTTGTCTTTAAGAGGTCAAGAAGTGATTTGTTAATTCCTAACCAAAAATAACCAAAAAAGAACCTGACTGGCACTTAATTAATTAATCTTCAGACCCGTCTCAACTGTGTTTATTGGCACTGCTACACAGTCTAACCAACAAAGTTTAGAGTCAGAAGTATTTCTTCTCTAAAATCAACTAAAACCAGAAGAAAGCAGCAGGCAGTTTAACTAAAACTGTTAACTAAACTAAAAAATACAAGTTTCACGATCTTATTTTTGAACAGTTACTAAGCTTTTGCATTTCTGCACATGAAAGCAGCAAAGACAAAACATAAAACAGAGAGAGAGAGAGAGAGAGAGAGAGAGAGAGAGAGAGAGAGAGAGAGAGAGAGTAAACTGTCAGTAAAAACAAAGCAAGTATTCTCCTGAAGATTTCCAGTAAATCCTCAAAATGGGAAAACGCTGCACACATACACATCACAATAATGTAGGTATGTCCAGCATTTACTGAACTCTGATTTGCCCCGAGACAGAACAGCGAGTGGAGAACAGCGAGTGGAGAACAGCGAGTGGAGAGTGCCTCTGGGATAAGGATTTTGACAACATTTAGCGTTTGGGTGGAGGGTTCGGTGGCCAGTCTCTGGATTAAATACTGGACATGTCTGTTCTGATAAATATGCTCTCATTTTGCCAAACGTTTATATTTTCCGAAGCCCTTCTGAAGCTTCTCCTAGAATTAGCCAAGCTCGCCTCATCTCATCCGAACAGGAGGAGGCCTAGATGGACGTTTTTTTTAGCACTTTACCTGAGTGAGCAAATACCTCAGACTAACAACCAGTCTGAGAAGTGCTAGTTTTGAGTTTTGCACATTTTCTTCAGAAAATATACAAATGTAGTTTAAATTAGTATATTATATACACAGACGGGCAGACTTGCTAAAACACAGAAACAACAAACATATGAGGTGCTTTATGAAAATCCAATAGAAACAGTCATAGCCTCACATGGTTGCCTTTAATGGCTGTATATCTGAGTGTGTTTACTCCCCAGAGAGCCGACACAGAGCACATCCACTTATCAGAGCTATTACTGGGACACACACACAGCGTTTACCTGCTTATCTCTGTCACACTCGTCCTCAATTACCTTCAGTGGCTGAAGGTTTTACTCAGAGCATCAGTGCTCAGCTGCTGGCTTTCTTCAGGTCTGGATGATCTCTCCTCCTACTATCCAGGGTCAAACGGCACATGTTTGGGCTTCTGTTTTGTTACGGTCCATGACCTGTTCAACATCTGTCCACACACACACATTTGCTTTTCTAAATGGGGACATTCCATAGACTTCTATTGTTTTTATCCACAGCTAGTTATAATCAATATAACCTGACCCTAACCCACACTTTAACCCTAACAGAAAACTTTGTTCTTCAGAAAAGATTTTTGTCCAGAACTTTGTTGTGAAAAAATGATTAAAAAAAATCAAAGATAAAGTTAACTTTTGTCTTTAAGAATGTTTTGAAGTTTTCTTTGTCGACTTCATCTATGAAATGTTATTGGTCACCACAGACAGTAACTTAGACTTGTTTTATAGTTTATAGTATAACATATATATATATATATGATATTTACTGCTGTGGGAGTGTAAGGCAGGTAACCATTTAGTTGTTATGCTATTTAATTATCACAGAAAACCATAACACAAATATTTCTGTGTTTAAACCTGCTGCTGTAACTGTATAGAAGTATAAACATTTGCTTTAAATATGATTAGTAAAAACCAAAGTAGAACAAAAAAAACAAAAAGTAAACTAAAAGCAATAAAAAATTACATTATAATTTCCAATTGAATGTTTTTAAAGCAATGTTTAACTCTGTTTTGGTTGATATAAGTTTCAGAACTGCTGTATATCAAAAATATAAAAGTGACAGAACAGTCAAAGAGAAACAGACACAGCCCACGTCAGGAGAAAATGACGCTGCTGGTAAAAGAGACAGAGTGGTTTATGGTTTATGTCTGAGCAGTGTGTGTACGTGAGTGCTTGACCTTCTGTCTGTCTGGAAGATCTGGAACATGTTATTGACTCCCATTTCCAACGTCCAGCAGCACTCGAAACTCAGAGACCCACTTTCACCCTGTTAGTGCCTCTTCCAGCGGTTCAGATCAGGTTTAGGGTTTAGCTTAAGATCTCTGGCTGACATTTCAGCAGAGGAAATACCTGGAAGTTTCAAGGTCGGATTTTCTCAGCTTGAAATGTGTTCCAAAAAAGGACCTTCACAGCACGTCAACACAATATCAGGAATTCAAATAAACATATGGAATTTGTGTATTAACACGTGCCAGATTTATTCTTGCCCACTTCCAGGGCAATAATCATTGTGAAGCTGTTCAAAATCCTGTGTGTTGGCTTTCTGAAAGAGAGAGAGAGAATTTGTATTTCTTTGTTTTTCACATATTAAGAGTGCCACCCTCTGGACAGCACTGGTCATTTCACTTTAAAATGTTCTCAAGATTAAAGTAATTAGATAGCATTTCTGTTTTTTGCTTATTGTTACAGTTCTCGATTAACACTGTTAATACTTGAAAGACAATCAGAGTTTCTTCAATAATTATCATATAAAACAATATTTAGATGTGGGGATTTTACACAGATCAAAACTTAAGGAACTTCTATTGTTCCTCATTTTTTATTGTTCCTGCATCATTATTATATTACAATGTAATAGTTTTTATGTATTGATGCTGAAACTTGTTATTTAGAAATCAGCTGAATTGATCTAATCCTTTATTTGATGCTTAAATATCGAGTCTGTACGGAGACTGATGAACTCCGAAGAGCAGCGTCTGCAGTCACATGTTGAGTTCAGCAAAACCTTGTTTGGGTCACATCTAAAGCATCTGTGCCTACAAGCCTTGGTAGAATCATGTAATGATCACCCAAAATATTAAAAAGCCCAAAATAAAAGCAACTGCAGAGCTGTTTAAATGAGCCTTTCGCCCGCTGACCCCAAATCAAATGAGACACAACAGTCCGAGTCCAAACAAGTTAAAAGAACATCCTTGTGGGTTTTATCCACCATCTTCTCAAAGGCTTAAATGCCCCAGCGGTGCAACACTTAATAAAGATTTGTCTACTTGAGTCGGTGGACACGGCAAGCCGTTTAAGCGCTTGGCATGGACCAGGCAGCACGCAGGCTTCTCCATCAGACTGAAGACTCTACAGGTTTTGCTTCAGGGCCTTAAGCACTAAAGTTGTTCTCTTTGTTATGGCTGCCATGCAGGAGGAGACACGTTAATCTGGCTATCCCCCAAACCTTCCCTCCCAGCCCAGCGTCTCTTGTGTGCGCACAATGGCCTCTCAACAGGGCCTTGGACAGCCGCCCAGCGTTGTCTCTGCCCCCCTCTCTCTCTCTCTCGCTTCTTCTGTCTATCTTTCTCAGCCTCTTCTCCCTTTGTGATAGCGACGCCTTGAGTGCGCACAAGTGTTGTGTTCAATTGCGCGTTTGCGGGCCGCTGATTTGCGTCTCTTGTATGTGTGTTTTGGTGGGACAAAGTGAGGCGAGAACACAAGGCGCATAGCTGGAGACACAGAGAGTCGATGTGATGTTAAGATTTCCGAAAAATACATCCAACAGCACAAGGCCAAGCGAATTATTCATGCACTTAAAAACGCACAAAGAACCTCTTCAATAATACCCACTCAGCAGCTACAGCATCAGCCCCAAACTTTCTTCTTTCCCAGATGTTAAAGAGAGGTAAGAGATGGCAAACGGGCCATGAGTGTGTGCGTCTCTGACGCAGAGGGACCGTCTGGGGAGCACGGTGTCATCTCTGCCAAAAACTCTCATCAAATCTCATTTGAATGCTAATTATCTTGCTTAGTTTATGAACTAAAGATCAACCCAATGTCTCCACTTTTTCCTTCAAGTTCTTACAGCCTGTCTGGATCTATAATGTAGTCCCAGGAGAGAAGAGAGAGAAAAAGCACAGAGCTTGTTTTATCTTTCCTTGGCTGCTGTTCAGAGCTCTGTTTTCCTCTGTCTGACACTGTCTGTGCTTTACCCCTGTGGAGTGGCCTGGTGTCTGAAGAACCCATCTTTCTTTTTCTTTCTGTTTAGACTTGTTTCCACTGGAATGAAAACACTGCATGAAGCATGTGTTACAGACACACAGCAGCTAGATCACTGCCAGGATAATGCACAAAGCTGTCAACAAATACAGCTCTACTGGCGTCAGAACTGCAGTGTATAGAGTGTGATCTGCCTACTGTGTGTATTTTAATAGATATTCCACAACAAACATTTCCAGCATCTATTGTGGTGTCACAAGACATCATCATCATCATCATCATCATCGTCATCATCATGTTACAATCCAAAGCACATAAAGGTGCAACTGCCATACTGTCGAATGTACTATACACTATATACTGCAGGAATAATAGCATGCAAGTATGCGTCTTTAAAAAGTAAAAAAAACATTAGTGTTCATTTCCAGATTAGGTTCTTGTTGAATGTTTTAAACTCTGAACTTATGATGCTTTCTTGCAGATTAATCAATATCTGTCAATATATTTCATGCATGCTTCAACCCAACTTGATCCAAATGAACAGCAACCAGTTTAAACTCACCTGCAGTGTTGAGGATAAGTGTGACGATGTGTTGTGTTGTAAACAGGGCATGTGTACCAGAGAAAAGCGCAATGTTTTCTGTGCGTTTGTTTAAACGATTATCAAGCCGAACAGCGACATCTGCTGGCCGCAACGCAAAACTACATTTATCAAATCACCTTTAAGTTTTTGTTAAAAAGCGAATTAGTCTCACATAGTTATTTAACATACACATATAAGACAAAATTTTATGTGTTTATAGCTACTATATATATTATAATCGTGTCTTTATGTGGTGAAAACATGATAGAAAATGAAAAAAACATCAAATAACAAACATGTCCTCTGGATGGCAGTAGCTGGTGGTTGCACGGTGATGTTTGGTACTTTATACTTTGTGTTTAAACAAACATAAGACAAAGATGTTTCATAATGCATTTGTGCATTTATTGTAAATCATTGAGCCTGGGCAAGCCAACGATCAGTCAGGTGTGTGCTTTAGAAACCTGTGCAGCTTTCTCCGAAAATCTCAGAAAAAACAAAGGCAGGGTGAGAAGTGAGGTTCATACCTCCTCCTTTCTTCAGATCATGTTTTTTGTGAATTCTTGCTGATTTCACAAGCGTTAAGTATGTTTCTGTCTTTCTTCCGTAACTTTTTAGGCTAAAAAATCAGTTATTGAACAAGTACATGACCTACCCCGATTCACCCGGTAAATGTCTAATCACGATTTATAATTTAAGATGTCGGGTCAACTTGCAATTTTATCTTTTAAACAGGGATGGTGGCAGACAGGCAAAAGTTACAGATCCCATCTTTAAGAGCAATACATAATCTCAAATAATCTCACATAGTATCCTTATCTGATGGGAATATTTGCTGCTCGGAAACCAAAAAGTTGTCCATGTTCACATTAGTAATGACCGATGGAAACAATGTTTTAAAACAACGTTTGACCCGATGATGCCTTTCATGAAACGTAACACAATAACTCTGAATAAATAAAATCACATGAAACATTCACATACAGCAAATGGCTTGCAGAATGTCCTGTCTGTGCATAAATACATAACACCTGCATCTTTACAAAAATAATCAGCTGAACAAACGAAACCAAACACTATTTTACAAAAAAACTTGAATGGTCTTTCGTCACAGAAACAACATGAGACCAACATAAAACAAACCATTTAAATATGTTATAAAGAAGACAAAACAATTTCCATTTTTTAAAGTTGCCTTAGTTTGTGACATTACAGATAGATATGGTCTTTTAGTAACACTGAAGAGAAGTGCATAGCAAAATAGAGCGGAATTATTTTCCAGTCGCGGTGTAAAATCCTGATCGACTGGCGTGTAAAAAAAGCATTTGACAACTCAAACATTTAAGGCAGTTTGGATTATTTAAAATTGGCATAGTCTGAGAAAATGTCGACAAAGTCCTGTACCACTCTGTAGCAGAAATCATACTGTTCCTGAAGAGACACAACAGACAATATAATTACTCACAGGTCAGTACTGTAAGTCACTTTGGATAGAAGCGACTGCCAAATGCATAAATGTAACATATGTTGATATTTTTATAACATATTCCTTGGTAATCCCAGTTTTTGACAAAATATCACTGATAATAATGAGTAAAAAATCATCAGATAAATATTAGTATTATCAGCTGAATTAATAATACTTAATCGTGATACTATTTGTAATCATAACATCATAATCATCACATTTAACAATTAATAAATATTACTTTGTTAAATCTAAAACATTACGTTACTAAAATCAAAAGTGTATTAAACTTTATTTGTAATAAAAAGATGACAGTGATGGTTAATATCACATGACCATTGTTTCACTGTGGTAACAGTACAGTAGTTTTGCTGAATGTGTGTATAAATGTGTGATGAATCAGTGAAATGGAGATATGAAGGTGAACTGACCACCGTCTGCACCATGTGCGGCCGCTGCATTCGTAAACTCTTCACAGTCTGAAACACATCCAGCAAACCTTCAGCTTTCACACGCTCCAGAATATTACTGAGAGCGATAAATGTACCGGTCCGACCTGCTCCAGCACTGTACAACACACACAAGAGGTAGGTATGGCATTGGGACAAAAAGTGATATTTACTGAGCACAATGTCAGAAGGTTATAGTGTGTGTGTTGTGTATTGGGAGTGTGTGTGTTTTGTGTGTGTGATGAGTGTGTGTTGTGTGTGTTATGAGTGTGTGTTGTGTGTGTGTGTGTTGTGCGTGTGTTGTGTGTGATGAGTGTGTGTTGTGTGTGTGTATGTTATGAGTGTGTGTTGTGTGTGTGTGTGTGTATGTTATGAGTGTGTGTTACCTGCAGTGCACCACTATGGGGTGGTTTCCTGACTGCTGCTGCTGTTTCTGAACAGCTGCGATGATGTCAATCATTCCTTTACCTTCAGCTGGAATGCCGATCTCCGGCCAGCCGTGGAAATGGAAGTGCCGAACCAAACGTGTGTGTTTGTCCTGTCCGAAACACACACACACACACACACACACGTTTACTTATCTATCTAAATGGATCCATTCAATAGACTTCTACTGTTTTTATACACAGCTACTTATACACACTATAATCTAACCCACACTCTAACCCTAACAGCATTTTTACTATTAAAAAACTTTATTTAACATATTTTTTATAGTGTTTTACAAATGAGGACGTCCCCAAAAGGAGGTTTTCCTCAAATTTGCCAGGTTTTGCTGACTTTTGGGTGCAAATTTATCCTCAATATATGGTTAAGTAAACACACACACACAAAGAAACTCACCGGGCCACACATGAGCAGCAGATCTTTCAGACTGAAGGTGTCACACAGTGTGTCTGCTTTAATCTCCACTGTGAAATCTCCGTACTTCACAGAGTCCTCAGTGGGCCAGTACTGAAAACATTTATCCTGCAACACACACACATAATGCATGATGTGTAAAAGATTAGGTAAGAGTGTGTGCTCGAGTGTGTTTGTAAAAAGCACTTGTGTGTGTGTACCTGATCCCGCTCTTGTAGTTCTGTCAGCATTACGATTGAGTGACACTTCCACTCCCACACCATCCTCCAGAAATCATCCACTGTGTGTGACAGAGGACCCTGTGTGGCGATGTAATAGTCCTTCTGTCTGTACCCCTGCAAAACACACAAACACACACATTTACCCTGCTGTCTCAAAATGAGGACACAGCAAAGCTTATAATGTAAAATGATGACTTACGTATGCATAAACAGCATGAAAAATACTTACATCAATAAAAGATGCGTTGATATAGTCAGTGAACTCCTGACCTCTTTTCATCGACAGGATGACACGGTTAAAGTCGTCTGAAAAATGAATGAAAAAGACAATAAAATGTCAAACACTGATTGTTAAACACTCCACCTGTCTGCTACTGTTCTGCAAACAGGTAGCCCCGCCCCGAACTCACTAAATTGGTTGATTTTATGCCACACCCAGTCAGTCTGCCCAATCAGAATTTATTTCTTGGTGTTAGTGGTACAGAAGTGACATATTTCACCTGCATACGGTGATTTGCTGAACTACATTCTCGTCTTTGATCCTCATGAGTGCAGATGATGGTAAACTCACATGGAATGATCTGAAGGACTCTGTTTTTCTTCATGTTGGCGGGCAGATTGCCCATCCTCATGTTTTCCTTCATGATACGCATGTTTGTTAGTTTCTGCAAAACCAGCATCAAAAATGACAGTCAATCAGCTGGAAAATGATGCCCCAGAGCACCAGTGAGTCAAAACGTGGTCTGGCTGCCACATCCATCAGTCGTGGAGTCTCTTACCTTAAACTCCTCCTCCAGGCCCACGCGGTCAAGCGGTGCACAGGTGTTATGCAGTTTGTGCAGGTGACCCTCTAGAGAAGAAACATCGAGCTCTGTGTCCCCATACAGGAAATACTCCAGAAGAGCTTGATAGATGAAGGAGTACTGTAACTGTATTTACACACACACATACAAGTAATCAAATGGTCAATACATTCAGTATCTTCAAGCATAACAAGTTTAGGATGTGAAGTTCTTCATTTTTTCACTTTTTGAGCTTTATCATTTCTGTAACATTTCTGTAACATTACCAGGATGTCTAGCAGCTTATGAATTCAATGTAGTTATACTATGAACTTTATCACAAAAAACTCAAGTGGCCTCAGGGGAGACCAAACAAATGGAAATAAATGAAATCTGTGTAATAATATTTATCCTCCACTCACGTCTGTCTGAATGAGTTGTGATCTCTGCTCGCGTATGCGCGACACGAAACCAAACACGTCCACCTTCTGCTCTGTGTGCATCATGTCAATCATAGAGTCAATGACAATAAAAGTTCCTGTTCGACCCACCCCAGCACTGAGAGAGAGAGAGACAGAGAGAGAGAGAAAGAGAGAAAGAGAGAGTCAGGCACAGAGAGGGAGCACAAACACATCATGTTGACACATCATAACAGTCCATTAATGATTAAATAAGTTCAGATCCATGTTATGCTTTAACAAAATTCTCTGTCGGGGAAACTTCAGGGAAGAAATCCACAGAAAATTATTCTGACTGTCATAATCTTTGTTATTATAGCACTATTTTACAGTATCATAAACAATATTTTTTTAGGTCTTACCCACAGCCATTAAAGCACACCAACATGCAAAAGCGATCATACAAACACGCGTTTTCTGTCTAATGCTATTCCTGTGTTACTTTAACCCGACCACTAGAGGGCAGCCACGCTCAAACGACTGCTCGTTCAAACCCTCAACAGAGCTAGCTGAAGTGGCTGTTTATGCTGAAACTGCATTAGGTTGTTTAGGACACAAGTCAAGGGCAGCAGGTCACGACTATGACACACAGACATATGACGAGGCTACAAATGCACTATTGTGTAAGAGGCGACCCATGAAATCCAGCCATTAGCCCACATATATACGTTTGCATTATGACCAATCAGCAGTGAGACAAGACCTTTCTACCTGCTAATCATTCTGAACAATGCATGTCATTTTCTGATAATATAAATTATGCATTTATGAAAGACACCTTCAGACTGACGCATATGGACGGGTCTCCAAAATAATAATATAGACGTTATATAAAATTTGTCCTGTCTGAAAGTTTAAGTTAAATATTTTAATTGTTTTTGGTTATTGTTGGTCTTCACACAGCAGAGAAGTTTCGCAACATAGATCGAAGTTTAAGCTGTTAAATTGTAACAAAAAATGGTGATTTCGACTTACACATTCCAGCTAACAGGAAACGTTCTCAGAACGTTGGCTAGTGTTCTCTAAAAACTAAAAAGTTCTCAAAAACGGTCGTGCAGTAAGGTTAGTAGCATGTTTTTTAATGTTATGTTATATATCAAAAACGTTATTCTTAAGTTGTTAATAGAACGTAAAAATGTTACGAGTTTAAAACATTTTAATAATATTTTTATAGCCAAGCAATAACATTAATACAACAACTAAAAAACTGGACCTTTTGAACATTCCTAGAACATTTAAACGGCACTTTTAATGTTTTTGTTACTTAATTGGAAATGTTTGGGAAACATTCTTACAACCTAAATTTGTTAGCTAGGATATCGATCTGTATTATAGACATTTATATGTGATGCATTTGAAAGATGTTAGCTTTAAGTGTAACTAGATTTTATAAAGGAAATGTGAGCAGTGCTTGACTGTAAACCTCACTACCATGAGGCTGCACTGTTGGGAGCAGGGTGACATGTTGTGGTTTAGAAGTGGAATTATAACACTATATAGCTTTGAATGTGTTGCACGGTGGTTCATACACTGTTCTGGGTGGCTGAGTAGTGTTGCCATGAGATTACTTACTGAAGAAACTCAAAACAGATCTCAGTTCTGTTATTTCAGATATTTTCAAGTCAGATATTTTGCTCCCTACATGTAGCTCAAAAATCCAGACATTGCACTCGAAAATGTAATATTTGTGGTTCAGAGGATGAAAGCTGCTCCACCTGCAGTGCACCACAATGGGCCCGGCGTACGACGGGTTCACCTGCTTCACCTTCTTGAGGAACTTCAGCATTCCGATGGGGGAGAACGGAACACCGAAGTCGGGCCAGCTGGTGAAGTGCAGCTGGGTGACCAGACGAGGGGTCTTAGACCCGTCATTGGCCTGCTGTGAGGGACACACGGGTGAGATTCAGGGTGTACAGAGAGCAACATGTTGAAAAGAGTGCTACCACATTCACACACCAGCATTTCATATATAAGCAGAAGTGCTGATAATCCACGTCAGCTCAGATCCACATTGATGCTACGAGAAGATCAATGACTGCTTACAGATTACAGTTCCTCTTTTGTTGTCCAAAAGAATATCAACCTACAAATGATCATTCATTGAAACGCAGGTGCAAAACTGCTGTTCTTAAACATAGGACTTCAGTTCAGTACTGCTTGTTTAAATAGCTACATTTACATACTGAAGTCTTAAAGACACAGTATCAAAAGCTTGTTGTTTAAAGGGACATTTTCTGTCCTTTTCTCATCCTCATGCTATTCCAAACCTCTATGACTTTTAAGAAATGTGGTTTTGTGTCTATACAATGGAAGTCAATGGGTGCCACTGTTGGTCGGATGCCAACATACTTGAAAATATCTTCTTTTGTGTTCTAAGAAATTTTAAAAAATCATACAGGTTTGAAATGACATGAAGGTGAGTGAATGATGAAAATGAAAAATTCATTTTTGGGTGAACTCTCCCTTTAATTGTAGTCAGAGTCAGAGTGATAATGGAAAATGGTCATGAAAAACTCAATTATGACATTATACATGATGTATAAATACAATACAGATGATGAGTCTACATAAAGAGTCCAGTGTATTCATACTTACATACTGCACACAGAATTTGCGTATGGTGTAATCCACCAGAACAGTGAAGTCCTCCACAGCAACACGTATATTACCATACGTCCAACATCCCTGATCAGGCCAATACTGATAACACTTATCCTACAGAGAGAGAGAGACAGAGAGAGAGAGACAGAGATAGATAGAGGGTGAGGGCAGAAAAAAAAAAAAGAAAATCACTCTCTGTAATCTGCGTTTGGGTTTTCAGTGCAGTTATAGTTCAGTGATGTTATGCTATATTGTAGCAGTTTATTATCTCAAGATCACAACACAAGGTCAAATCTGTGCTGCAGATAAACATGTCACTCCTGCAGGGCAACAGCTGTAAGTGCATTAGTGTAGTAAAGGTGACTTATAAGACATCAAGATGCTAAACTGAGCTTTAATACAGCCTGTCTGTCAATCAGCATTATCCAGACAGAGAGCAGAGGATAAATCACTCTTAATTTGCTCACTAATTAGGTTAAAGCCAGAGAGAGCTTCATCAGCCATTGTTAAAACCACTGATTCTGATTTAATCTCTCTGCTCTGTCTTATTGATTTGTCTCTGAGACACTTACAGGCATGACAGAGGAGAGAGAGTCGTGTGGAGGTTTCGTTACCGAGCAGCGGCAACATCTGAACAACAGAGATAAAACTGAGACGCTTGTGAGTCAATACTGAAACTGCTAGAGAGACGTTAATGTGAAATAAAATCTAATTTATTCAAACGTGTGCCTTTCGTTTGTGTTGACACTATTAAGCAATTTCCCAGCTAACAATTGTAGGTTGTAAGAACCTACAACAGTTTCTATTAAGTAACAAATGCTTTCAAAATGTTGTTGGAAAGTTTCAGGATCATTCACAACATGTGTGTCATTTAAAGAGAATCTTTAATCAGCACATACATCAAGTTAAAGCCAAAATAAGGGACCCAAACCTCTTTTCTCTCTTTCAGATTCGTAAGCATGACAATAGTGGTTGATTTCTGTTCCCAAATCATCCTCCAAAAGTCAGCGACTGTGTCCTGCTTTGGCCCTGAAACAAAGAAACTATAAACTCCCACACAGACTCAGTTCAGTCTGATTACATATCTGTCATGCCTGATCTCATTTAGAAGAACAAGCTTCTAAACAGTTTTATTTTTAAATACAGATGCACTCACCTTGTGCTGCGATGAATTTATTTTCATCTTTATAACCCTGAGAGAAAGAAGTGGTAGGTTATGATCATGTGACTAAACAAGTCAGGGTGCTAGTTATAAGTTATAAGTTATAGTTGTAATTTTTTTTAAATATGATATGATGTGGTCATGATTTGGTGCAGTTTGATTTATTTTCATTATTTTTCTACTTTAGATTTATTTATTACTTTAAGATTTCTACGTTTAATAATTATCGAAAATATGCTGAAGACACAGTTGTAACCAGAGGGACAATTTATATCACAATGAATCATTGCAAAAAAAAATAAGGTTTTATATTTCAAAATAAATGTTTACACTTCAACATAGGACAAAGGACCTACATCAATATATGATGCATTAATGTAATCGGAACCTGAAGCTTCTTCGACGGGTGTTAAAATCACTCTGGAATGATCATCTGCAGAATGAGAAAGACAAACTATGTTTATTTCATATGACAGACACACAATAACATTAGATCATTCCTTGCAGCCTTATACTGAAAGATTTCTGTGCTGAAATGAAACATACAGACAGACATGCATATGTGCATATGTGAAATAAAAATAAAAGCGCAGAAGGAACTGAGAGTTGTCAGAGCTGTATTTAGAGAAGCTGCGATCAGCATGAGAGGACGGCCTCAGTTCTGGAGTGAAACTTCTGTTTGATATCAACCAAGTTATAACCACAGAGTTACTAGGCAACACGACAGCAGAACATGATTCACGATTGACCAGTACAGCTTTTATAATGGCCGCTGTCGATAAGAACCAGAATGTGAAGAGACTTTCAACCAGCATAACAAAAATGTTTCTGGAAAAAGAAATCGGCTACCCTGCCTTTAAGTGCCATGAAAATACTGTTCTCTTGCAAAAACAACAGAGTAACAGACTGAAAAAGAGACGGACAGAGAGAAAGATGAAGTAAGAGAGAGAAAGAAAAGATGAAGTGAGAGAGACAGAGAGATGGAAAAGGACAGATATAGATACGGAAAGAGAGAGAGAGAGAGAGGGGGATTGTGTGTACACTCCCTCACATGGTAAGATGTTTGGATATCGGTTTTTCTCCTGGTTTTCCTTTTTATTTGCCTCTTCAAATGTTCCCTGACTTGAGCCTCCGGGTAACGACTGTCAACAAAACACAACATAAAACATTATTAAACTAACATATGTGCTGTATGTTTTGTTTATGTGTATGTTGTGATTATATTCTGTACATTGTGTGTATGTGTTTTCTACACAACTGCAGTATTGTAGACCACACACACACACACACACACACAAGACTGTCAACTCTGAATACACTTGTGTACATGGTGACAATAAAGCAATCTGAGTGAATTGAAGCTGCTATGGGGAATTCTTACAGAACGATGTATCTGAGTAACAGCCTGTTCTGATTCCCTGCAAATGAAGAATGTTCCTGTATGCATGGCCTATTGTTTAACCTGCATGACCTCTCCATTCAGACTTAAACAGATTTAGTGGCCATTTAGATCTCTGAGCAAAAACAGTTTCCATGACTGACAAATTCATGTGCTTCATTCAGAGTGTGAATCACAGGCCTGTGACAGGAGCCAATCAAGACCCATGTGTCTAAAAGCGGCGAGAGGGGCTTTCTCAATGACTCAATGCCCGATGACTCCTTAACATCTTAATTCCAGTAATTCTCAGTGGGAACTGTGTGGAGGAATATTTGCTGATCCATACCCAGCAAACAGGGAATGTTCATAGAACATTGATTTTTGGAATGATTTTTTAATGTTATATATCATATATCAAAAATGTTACTCCTAAGTAGTTAGTGGAACGTTTTACAGAAATAAAAAATATTTGAATAACGTTCTTATAACCAAGCAATGATGTTAATAAAAAAATCTAAAAAACTAGATGTTTTGAATGCTCCTAGAACATTCAAAAAAACATTTTGTTACTTAATGGAAACATTAAGGAAATGTTCTTACAACAATAAATTGTTAGCTGGGTTTGAATGTGCTGAAGTGTTTCTTGTCATTAATAACAACGCAATACTGCCACGTCAGCTTCTACACAAAAAACAACACAAAGCAAAACCACACGACTGCTGCTTCAATATGAGATACAGTCAGTGAAAAGAAACACTCTAGAAATCTCAAAAACGATCAATGCCTTTAAATAATGTATTTAAAAAAAACTCAAAAGATAGAAAAAGAACTTACATTGTACTCTTCTCGGAAGAGTTTTCCATCATCAGCCGAACGTATCCGATACTCTTCTTCCAAGTTGTCTTCAGAGATGGGGAAATATGTTTTGGAGGTGGATGGGCATCTAGGCAGTAAGACCACAGTCTGTTGTTCTGTGGAAGAACACAGTATTGTGATTTACAGTTACAGAGATCATAATTCAGATAATATCAGATGTAACATGCAATGGGAATACCTGGCTAAAATTTTATACACTCATCATTACACACATACACACACACACATATCCTTCCTACACAAGTATAAATTTATTTTCAGAATAAAGACCTGTATATAATCTTATATACAGGTCTTAATCTCAATATATATATATATATATATATATATATATATATATATATATATATATATATATATATATATATATATATATATATATATATGACTTTGCAAAAGAAATATAGGCACATTAAAGCAGCACAAACAAATAATGACAAGGAGAAACCTTCTAGAAACCAGCCAATCACCACAGTGAAGCCCTGAAGAAACCAGCAACCATTGTGTTAGTCAGAGAGGGAATCATTATTATCGGCCATTGAACCCTGTTTAATACATATACCAGACCTTCAGATGACCAGCCCAGATCATCTTCATCTTTATCCACCTCTATATACTCTTCTATAACACACACACACATACACAGAATCACTGGTGTTACTGAACAGTACATTACAATTATAAACATTCATTCTTAAAAACATTTCCATTTAAAGCACCTGTGCACCAGATTTTGATGTTTACTGAAGATACCAGAGTGGTGTTTGACTGTGCTAAAGTCATAACCACACTGACCAGCCTGGACTGTTGCCAGTGTGTTACTATGCAGTTTCTAGGGTGTTTTGAGAAGTTGCTTACTGGCCCAGTTCAAAGGAGGCGTCACCCAAGTCTGAATGAGATTCTAGTCCTTAGATATGACACAGGTCTTTCCTCGTACATGAACAGTCACAGCACACCTCTCCTCAGCAAGTTATTTGAATTGAGGTGTCGTTTATGTTCACAGCATGATCTGTGCCACAGTTTTCACTGTGCGTTCAACACACAACAGCATTCTGCACAAACAAAGATGCTCACAGACTTCTGCATCAAAGTGATTGTTTGGTAAGCCACATCCTCTACACAGATGATGTGTTCACCTCCAAAAACATAAATCTTAAAAAGTATGTCAACTGGAGTTAACGAAGTCAAATTAAACATCTAAACTTCATTTAAAGATTCCTCGCGAGAGATTTCTACCAGATAAGTAAAACATTTTGTAAGATATGTCTGCAGAACCTACAACAAGACATGGGGACTGCATGTAAGTGTATCGAGAGACTCCCTTCACAAAACTCAAGCTTCACCCAGAGGACAAAGCTGTTTCTCAAAGTTTGCTCTTTCAGGAGATCTAATGGAGCTCTTTTTCAAGTCTCAGATGTTTCTCCTAAACCAGAGACAAATTAAACAATTTTTGACAAAGTACAGAGGTATTAACATGAATATAGATAACAAAGCTGATATCATTTGGTTTAGTGCAACTGTAGATGAGATCATTGGGAAGAGACACTAGGCTATTTGTCTACCACATCTCTGTCAATCTCAGAAAACATTGAGAAGACCTGTACAATTCAAGAATTAGTCTTGATTCAGAGATTTGGGAAGAATTTTGACCCAAAGAAAAGTGTCAGCCATCACAATAATTAAAAAAATATATGAGTTATAAAATATATGAGACAATCAAGATAAATTCCTTAACAATGACCCTAATAATCATAGTACCCATAATTCACAGCAGACAAGACATTTTAAATAAGTACAAAAGAGATCTAGATGGAACATGAGTCACATGTGACACATCTATACTACTACAGTTATTATTCACATCCTGCCCTCTTCACAACACAAAACATGAACAGGAAACTGAATATAACACATTCAGCTGTGCCTCTCACTTCACAACAGAGGGCTCAAAATCAGCGTGTTACTTCTGTTTTACAGAACATGATGAGAGCAGATAAGCGGTTTGGTTTTGGTACCTTGTTCTTCCAGGGCACCATTTGGAACTTTCTGGTCAACGGCTGTGATGACAGCCTTCCTCTGGTTTTTCAACCTAGACGACAAAAAAATCAAGAGCACTTAGAAAAAGAAACATCAGAAAAGAGCAAATGAAGATACAACCAGTCCAAAAGTAACTTATATCCCATCCCAACATCCGAAATGTTCAAATCGTTGCCTCACCAACGAAAACTCGAAGTCTTACTCATCAGCTGTGCTGTTTCTCCACCAACACACGCTCTCCACTCACAGAACCATGCGAATGTCTCTCTGTGTCTGAGATTACACTTGTGTGCAGGCGGTATATGAATACATACGAGTGTGACAGCATGTCTCAGTTCCTAGACCCACCCTCAATGATTAAGGGGCGGAGCTTGTAAGTATGACACACTAAGTGTGTGTATGTGTGTATACTTGTGTGTGTGTGTGTGTGTGTGTGCCATACCTGAGACAAAACCAGGTCAAGAGCCCTAGAAAAAGCACCAAGACAGACAGCCCCAGCAGTATGGGCAGGATGTGTGTGTTGGACAGCCCCTGGTTTGCTAAAGGAAGAAGGAGAGGCTGTTAGACCCACAGTGAACAAAAGAACAGGAAACTGGTCCGCGAACAGTCGGAATAGAGACACTTAACCGCTCCGGTGCTGAACTTTAAATAAGGTATGACAGTCGGTCAAGCTAAGCCATTATTAGTGATTTAATGCCACACTTTGTGCTGTTTTGACTGCAGGATAAGCATCGGTCATTCATTTAACTGCGGGTTAGACATGTATCACACAATAAAACCAGCCATCAGCACTTTACTGAAGCCCAAATCACAGACTATGTAATCCACAGCAATTTAGCACAAATCCACACTGATGTTTATGAGACACTTAAATGGTGACAAAATGTAGACAGGGTTCAAAACTCCAGCAGTTCACATATTGTCAGGGTTCCCACAAATACATACACATATACGTTCAATTTAATTATGAATCTATCGACTTTTAAGCTTCAGCTGAACTTACCATTGTTATCTGTCGAATTGTTTGTGTCTGGTTGTTCAGATGTGGCTACAAGTAAAACAAGGACCATTGTGTCTGTAAGAGGAAGAGAAGAGATTATCAGCACTTTTGTTAATTCTGACATTTTTGTGGCACTTTTTAAACTAAGTGGCAGTCTAGTTAAAACAAAGACACAAGTGCAATAGCACTACCCTTCCACTAGAGGTCACAAAAGTCTATGAGAAAAATTAGGCCCCAGAAAAAGTTTAAAATATCATTTCTATTCTGACAGAAATAAACAGACACTCATAAACTCCACTTTTCTCATTCATTTATTTTAATCTTTTGGGGGATTTTGGCTGCACATAGTGTTACACAAACGATTAAGCAGGATAAAAATGAGACGAAACATCTTTACTGATGAATTAATCTGCCTGAATTTAGAGGCGTTAAAAAGCTCATCTGATTTAATCTGTATTTAAGTATTTTTGAGAAAAGCTGATTATTTTTCTCATCAGCACATCTGTACTTCCCCCTAATATGCATATCATGGTACTGACACATTTACCAGAAGAGAAAAAGCCTTTTAGCCTGTGAAAAACTCACACAACTATAATACTTATGATTTGATCACGCTGGTATGGTTGCTAGGGTGGTTGCTAAGGTTCCTGCCTTCAATGTGAGTCTATTGCATTTCATACTTGTTTAATCATTCGCCAGCAAAAATATATATCATACAAATAAAAAACAATCAAGAATTGTTATTCTTAAGTTGTAAGTGAAATGTTTTAAAAATGTTACAGAATTGTAAAAATGTTTAAATAACGTTCTTTTAACAAAGCAACAGCGTTAATGTAACGTCTTAAAACATTTCGAACATTGCTGGAACATTCGAAATGAAACCTTCGTAACATCATTGTTATTTAATGGAAACGTCAGGGAAACGTTCTTACAACCTAAAATTGTTAGCTGGAAGAAAGTGCTCAGAGCTTGTGGATAAAGGCCTGCATCTTCTGTCTGGAGGGCAGATCTGTACGGCTGGGGGCTTCTTCAGTACAGGGAGAGATGAGAGAGTTCATTCACTCGGCTGTGATATCAGCACTGTTCACAAGAGATAAGCCTTTCCACAAAGAGCTGCTCATATTCTCCACTGAGGAACTGAACTGGGAGTTCCTGCTCATTTGCCCATTCAGCACAAGGCATATATAACACAGAAGCACAGACGAAACCCTGCGCTACTACAATGCAAACTGCTTAGCATACGATACAGAATTCTGTTCGGGTTTCAAGACTTAGACCGCCAAAGGTAATTTTAAAAACCTGTATGGGTTCTCCACATGACATTTCAAGCAGTGGCATCATCATCTTACAGCTTAAACTATTATAAACATTTTTATCATATTCTGCTACAACTACATGCAGTTAGAAAAATTATGTTTGAGAACTCCATTAAAATGTTAATGACCATCTCTTTTCTTTTTCTCTACTCCATTAACTATTGTATTAAACTGTCAACTTCACACATACCATCTGTCTTCCAAGCAACCTTCCCTCAAACATTATTATTCCTCAAGAAGCATCTGAAATAAAGCGTTTTCTGCATTAGCTGCTGTGACAAACAGTGATCACACACTGTGTTCATGGTGTCCCTGAGCAAGCAGGAATCCAGTTGATACAGATTCCCACGGCAGTTAATAAAGACCCGAGAGTCGCCCACAGATGCATGAAGACTAATGATAGAATTGTGATGAGAAGCGATGACCCTTTCCTGTTTCCAGCAGTAAGAAGCTGATAAACCAAGTCTGGTTAAATGAGTGCACAGACAAGCATGAATATAAATCCCACACATTCACACGGCCCCATCTGTACACTGTAAATAACCAAACAAACAAAACGTACCTTGTAGCAGCTGCGTATCAACAGGGCTTATGTACATTCATTCAAGTCCTGAATGAATGTACACACATCACCTGCCTGCATTTTTCAGTGTTTCCCTGTTCTCATTTTAGCACAGAGAGATCATTTCCTTGTAAGATCAAAAGTTAATATGAGACTGTGTGTTGTGTATCTGAACGTGTGTAAATGCTCTTATGAAGCTTCTCTTTCTTATTATGTGTAGCTTTTTTTGTAACACAGTTAAAATATAATATTCAGAACATTTCTACAGCAAAATAAGGTACTCTCTCTCTCTGATATTCTCAAACAGCTCAAAGGTGATAATTTATGAACAGCTATAATTTACAGCTACCCGGAGTTTCTAACAACAGATAATACATTACCTTCCTGCAGAATCCCATCAGATTACAGCAGCTTACAGTTTGAGATACTACTAAGATAACAAGTTTAGGCTAAAAGAATGTTTCCCTATTGTTTCCATACTAAAACTTAAAACTTGAAATGTTACAGTAAATAAAAAATGTTATGTTGAAGATTCTAGGAACGTTTGTAAGAATTGTTTTGATAACTTTGAGATGACTTTTAGAACTGTAAGAACGTTCCCTGTTAGGTGGGTGTATGTGAACTGCTTACAATTACATCTATGGTAGATAATCAATATTATTTTACATTTTCACAGGTACTCTCGTGGAAGTCAAATGAAAACATTTGCATGTTTTGAGCACTTTGTGTAAAAGTTGTGTGAGCTTCCTTCACCACATCAGCAGATCCTTCAGCTTCTGGTTTGTCTGACTAAAGCTACACACACTAACACAGTAAGATTTTTTTAGCGCTCTCCCCACATCTGAAGCGCTGTGTGTGACGTTTATGTGGAAATGACTTTCACAGCCCCCAGTGTGATATTAACACTCCACTCTTCTCATCTCATCTCTTTAATTAGTGATTCTGACACATCCAGGCTTGTTCCCAGCTAACAGAGAACGTTCTCACAACATCAAGAGTTGTCTCAAAAACGTTCTTGCAGGAATGTTAGTAGAACTTTTCTAACGCTATATTGTTTAGTAAATCATTTTAAAACGTTACAGAATTTCAAAATGTTTGAATAACATTTTTATAACCATACAAAATGTTAATACAACATCTAAAAAAACTGGACATTTTGAGCTTAATGAAAACGTCACAGAAACAATCTCACAACCTAAAATTGATAGCTGGGTTGTTATTAGAAGACGCCTAATAGGCATTTTAAGTGTCACTTTTAAAGCTGATTCAACGTCTCTGGGTGACTGAATGATTTTTCACTCATGCTCCTCACACTGCATTTTCCCTAAAGCTAAACTACAGCAAGCACATCTGACATTGTCTAGTGCAGAGAACCTTAAAGCAGTGTTGAATAAGTCTGATCTGACCTGTCTGAACTCCTGCCCTTTAGTTTCTGTTTGTTTAATCCTCAAACATTTAGTTATTTCTCTTCGATTTAGAGCTATTATTACCCACGGCTGCTGAGCTCCAAAAATACGAAACACCAGGGTTTAGGGTTCAACATAAAGGGTTTAGATGGACATGCATGTTAAGTACATAATGACAGACTTTTTTAATCATTTATTTTATCAGAACTACTTCTTTAAGAGAGAGAGAGAGGCTTTCTCTTTCACTCTCTCTCTTCTTATCTCCTTGTGGTTTCTGAGTCCTGGATGTCTTATTACACAAACCCACAATGACCACCAATCATACATTATATTACAACCTCTGAGAGTCTTGATCTGCTCACTCAAGTTCCACTGAGGGCATGTTTGCTTTAAGGGCAACGCAACCTTGAAATAATGCAGGCCTGACTGAACGCAAGGTCATGTCAGCCATGCGGCAGGCGGAGGGATGCCAGACAGCCGTCTCATCACCTTCCTGGTGGTTACCATGGAAACATGACAACTGACGTGGTGCAATAAACGAAGACTGCGGCCTTGGGCTCTGCATTAAAAACACACACACTTACACTTACACAAATACAGGAATCTAAAGAACGCAGCCCCTTACAAAACAAGAGGCACAATCACCTAGTGAGCTGCCTACTTAGGCAGTATTTTAAGGCATTATAAGTGTGTTCATGATGGCATGAAATGCTACCTATATGGAGTCCATATCTATGTGAAAAAATTACTATAAAATTATCTTCTGTGGAAGGGTGCAGGACCATAAAATGTTTGTACAAACATCATTTTGGCCAAATGCAATGATAGGATGTCCTACTTGCCTGTCAAACAATGTATACGTTTATGTGTTGGAGGAGGCGTGGCTTTGGAGAGCGATCTGAAGCGAGGGTGGGATCTTATGCTTTCAAAGCTAGCTTGCTATTGCTATCCTGTCTGAAATTGCTTACCTACCTTTAACAAACACTTTTATTTGATAGCTTACAGATGTCCCAAGTTTGCTCTTCCTGTGTTTGCATTTGAACAGATGCCTCTGTGAATGATTGTAACCAAAGTAAACTCATCCTCATAAGATGTTGTAATGACTTATCATTTCACGTTTGTACTTAACATGAGATCACTGCCAAGGTCAACGTTCAAGCTCAACAAGCTTTAACAACAACCTCAGAAAACTTATAACCAAACATTAAAGACCAAACATCTTATAATAAAATCTGTAACTCCTAGACTGGTGCTATTAAGCAGTGTTACTTAATGGAAACATTATGGAAACGTTCTTACAAGCTAAAATTGTTAGCTGGGTTTCTGTGAATTCTGTTGTCTACACACAGTGATTACAAATCTGATTTCAGCCAAATAACACACTGTTAATAACATTATGCTCATCTGTGTAAAACTGTAAATCACTCGGCTTGAAGCAAAGCCCTAGAATGAATCAGCTAATGTTGATTTCCAGTTTATTGTGTGTTTGTTAACAGCCCCACAGTCATTTCCAGTGAAATTACAGGCTGCTTTGAAGAGCAGCTGTTGAATGTTCAAGCTCAGCTGCCGGGACCTGTGATGTATATCAATATCTTTCAACACACACTGAACTGTGTGTCCGTGTTTGTATCAACAGCAGTAAATGTGTACAGTAGGTTTCATTTGCAAGTTTCCTTCCTGTGCTTGCAAAAGATTTCTGCAGCTCTTACATTAGTCTAAACTGAAGTATTAAACTGCGTGCAAAACACCATTTGTATTATTTGTAATGATTCCACAAATCATGTTGTTCAGTTGAAGAGAAGTGATATTAATTATATATTTATATTAATATTTTTTACCTATAAAAAGATAAAATGGGCAAAAACAGGTTACGTTCTCAGAAAGGTAAGTTCTCTCAAAAACGCTCTTGCAGTAATGTTAGTTAGTTATACATCATATACATCAAAAACTTTATTCTTTACATTTTAAAATTTGATGTTTTGAAAGTTTCGAAAACATTCAAAATAACGTTTTATCATTTTTTGTTACTGAAACATTTTTACACCCTAAGACGGTTAGCTGGGAAGCGACCATTAAGAACACCCTACCGGCGGCATAGCAAATGTGCTAACAACACATTAACATCGTGGGGCAAGTTTTGCCTAGACGAGCATCATCCACGCTTCCATCGCAACGTTTTGATATAAACGGAAAAGTTTCAGTCCATGTCTAAACCGAATGAGCTCCTTTTCTGACCTTGCTAAAACTTTGATGTGACATAACACAGCAGGCACAATCAGATCCGTCACCCCTGTTACATCACAGCGTGAGAACTGAATTCTTCTGAGATGTTTCCACGTGTCTCAGCCTGACAGACGAGCGGCATGCTGTGCTGCGTGTGAACAGATTGCCACAGCCATGTTGTTGCATAAAGCAGTTTCTCACTCCCACTGGCTTATGAGAAATGACTTGAAATGTGGGCCACTCGCAGACTCTGACTGGTATTGTCCTGAACCACACACACATTGGTTTTTATGTTTAATGGGGACATTCCAGAGATGTAATGTTTTTTATACTGTACAAACTTTAAATTCTATCTCCTAACCTTACACCTAAATCTAACCATCACCAAAAACGTTCTGCATTTTTAGATTTTCAAAATAGATCATTTGTATGATTCATAAGCTTGTTTGCTTATGAGGACCTCAAAAATGTCCCCACAAGGTAAAAATATACTGGTGTTTCTATACTTGTGGGGACATTTTGTCCCCATAATGGAATGAATACCAAAACACAAAACACACACACACACACACACACACACACACACACACACACACACACACATAAAAGAGGCCAACAAGAGGCCACTGATCTAAACCCTTCAACAGTCTCCCTCTCTCCCCCTCCCTCTCTCTCTCTCTCCCCTCTCTCTCTCTCTCTCTCTCCCTCCCTCTCTCTCTCTCTCTCCCTCTCTCTCTCCCTGCAGGCAGGTCACATAAGGAGTGGTACCATACTGCAGGGTCATGGGTGCTGCCAACACAATGCCAGGCTGACAGATCAGAGAAAATAAAAGGAACACATACGATCACAAACATGCTGATAAACCTCAGCACTCCAAACAGCCAACACTTCTGTGACTAATAACCAATCAGAGTTCAGCTTTCGCTATGGTCCCCACCCTCCCAAGATTTGTATTGCGTTATAAAGATGTCAGTCTCCATTTAAAACTGTATAATGCACAGAGCAATTTGGGGGAAGAGCCACAGAGAGCTCTGAAAGGATGCTGTGACATGACGCCACGCTCTGTTAAATCAGACGGCCCATTGTGAGAGAAAAGTTTAAGTGCGTTTAAGTGTGCGTACTGGCATTGTATTAATGAGACATGCAGGAAACCTATGGAGAGCAATCTCAGCTTTGTTTGGTTTTCAGCCGAGACAGAGCAGGAAATGAAAGGACTTAAATGATGGAAGACAGAAATGAGAGAGAGCAGAATACGGCCGAGAGTACTTTTGTCTTTAAACAGCACTTAAATGACACTGAAGTGCTGTCTGGCTGGAATAATCATGGACTACTTTTATTTTTCTACTTTTTACTTTCAGTTTATTGCTGCTATTTTTAAGCTCAGTTTTAAGATCAGTGAAGTAACAGCATTCACAGCAGCGCTTCATATGATCAGCAAACTATGCATGACAAATGCAATGATAACAGAGCTGACATGATACAGAGCTGACTTTATGCTCCGTTAGTCAGAATGAAATTGAGTCTCAAAAACACAAATTACTTCAGAGAGTCTGCGTCTCATCATATGGTTTTTGTCATTTTACATTTGTAAGGCAAGTACGTTAGGGAATGTTAAATAGCTGTTCAGCTCCTTTAAAAACATTTGTGGCTTAATGTAATAAACTCGTAACCATCTTGATGCAAATCCACAAGCAGCACTAGTTTCTCGAACCTGTTTACAGAGTTTACGCTTTCTCTGCCCTTGCCGGTCATTTTCACTGAGGAAATGTGTGCTTTGCAGTACGGTCTTACCTTGAGAAGAAGAGATTCAGTGTCTGGTGTCGAGGTCCATCGTAGCCGACGAGCTGCAGGAGAAATCCACACGTCACATTGCTCCTTCAGATCTCACTTTCTCTCTCTCTGTCTCTCTCTCTCTTTCAGTCAATGTGTAATTGTTTTGAGAAAAAGCAAGATGCTTAAATAATGACCTCCTCTTTCTTACTTTTTTCCCCTCCGTCCGTCCGTATATTGTCTATGGTGATCAGATCTAAGAATGAACAGGTGCAGCACTGATACCTGTAGAGAGAGAGAGAGAGAGAGAGAGAGAGAGAGAGAGAGAGAGAGAGAGGAAGACAGACTCAGGTTATATGTTTATTCAGGTAATTTGTGTCTGTACAGAATAAGAATGATAATATTGAGGTTTCTTGTTTTTTAAGATAAATGTCACATTTGTAATATTGTGCTTCATCTGAGCTGGTTGGTTTGATTCATGGCTTAGAATTCGTTATTATTTATTGTTTTTTTATGACTACAGAATTGAAATGAAATTCTGTTAGAATTTAATAGTTTTCGATCTTCAACATAATACACATAACATTAAAATAACTCACGCTTAACTTGTGTAAATAAAAACATCCTATTAGCAGCACAGTCTGTCAAATACATAAATCTAAAAACAGTCACATTGACACAATTTCACAATGTCACAAGCTGATCCACCCCATGTCCTGTGTTTAGTCACAGCAAGATTGTCACCACATCGTGTAAACGTCACACAACTGAAATTTACTTCACAAATCATCAACAGCGTTTAATTTTTGCTTTTTACAACTCTGTAACTAGCTAAATGAATCCAGTTAAGCTATTAGATTTCAGAAACAGTCAGAAATGACACAGGAAATCGACTTTATGCTCTATTCCTGTCGTCCCCTCTGCAGGCGTTCAGTCACGCAGTTAATATATTTAACAGCTCCTGATGGCTCTCAAACGCATCACAGCCTAGAAAAGATTTGATCCCGATTCACCAGTCATCAGTCCATCTCACTCCCATGCCGTTTTTAAAATTTAAACAGCTCTTGGCATCAGCACGCATTGGAACGCCCGGAGTGTAAATGCAGAGATGGCTTCTGTGTGTAATATAAGCCGGCATGCCCTCAAGGGGACACCATACATGAATTTAAATGAGACAGAGAGAGATCGAATGCAGTGCGAAGAGGGTTTGAAAAACTGAAGATACAGGAAAGGGGAGGCTGAAGACCAGACAGGAGTGATAAAGTTCAATACATCTTCCTAAAAAAGATTCATGTACGGAATACCCACGCCTGTGCTTTCCAAGCTGTTGCTATGGTGACTATCTAGTCCGGCAACCAGATTGTGTGTGGGTTACTAGGTGGGTTACTATGCTCTTCCACATGCATGGAATTGTGGGTAAAGTGGTCTCATTATTGTACCCAGCTAACAATTTTAGGTTGTAGGAACATTTTCATAACGTTTCCATTAGGACACAAAAACATTACAAATGTTATTTTGAAAGTTCTAGGAATGTTCAAAACGTCCAGTTTTTTAGACCTTGTATTTACATTATTGCTTGGTTATGAGAACGTTAGTCAAACATTTTTTAACGTTTTTAAAGTGTTCCACTAAGTACTTACAGCTGGGTATGACATTCATAAGACAACAGATACATAAAAGGCAAGCGTTGGTCTATCACAACACAAATTTGACATGTATAACATCAGTCATAAGAACAATAAATGCATTTCTGCCTTACTGCACCTGCAACTCTGGCAAGCAGGAAAAGATCTGCGTAACCTTTAGCCAATGAAAAGAGCAGATCCCAGACACTGATGCTCTCCATGTGAACTCTGGATGTGGCTATTGATGAGCACAGAATCACATCTGATCGCGTGTCAGACTCTCAGCAGTGAGGAGCAGAGCCGTGTTGTGTGCTGAGCAAAATGAGGAAGAGTTTTGCTAAGATACTGCTGAGAAGGGTGAGGGCAGAAATGATTCGTCACAGCAGCCGGTTCACACAGTGTCAGTCTTCTGCAGCGTAGGAGTCGTACAGTGTTTACAAACACACATACATAAATGGTGAGTGTGAGGGGCTAACACTGATTCTATCAGCCTGATTCAGGGTCAGCATGATACAGACTCTCTCTGTTTGAAAGGAATAATAAAGAAAATGCAACGCCAAAAAATGGAAGTTTTGAATGTTCCTAGAACTTAATGTTACTTAATGTTACTTCATGTAAACAACCTAATATTATTAGCGGGGTAGTTTAGTGATGCTGTAGCTCAGCTGTAAGAGCACTGCGAAGGTTGTGGGTTCGATTCCCAAGGGAGCACATATACTAACCAAAGAAATGTATAATTTGAATGCACTGTAAGTCGCTTTGGAATAAATAGTCACTTCACTAACGTAAATAAAGTCACTTAACTAACGTAAATAAATCATTCACCAACGAAATGTATAATACACTTCACCAAGTAAATAAGTCACTTCACCAACAATAGTCAATGTAAATAAAGTCACTCCACTAACGTAAATAAAGTCACTTCACTAACGTAAATAAAGTCACTTCACTAACGTAAATAAAGTCACTTCACTAACGTAAATAAAGTCACTCCACTAACGTAAATAAAGTCACTCCACTAACGTAAATAAAGTCACTTCACTAACGTAAATAAAGTCACTTCACTAACATAAATAAAGTCACTTAACTAACGTAAATAGTCACTTAACTAACGTAAATAAAGTCACTTCACTAACGTAAATAAAGTCACTTCACCAACGTAAATAAAGTCACTTCACCAACGTAAATAGTCACTTCACCAACGTAAATAAAGTCACTTCACCAACGTAAATAAAGTCACTTCACTAAAGTAAATAGTCATTTCACTAACGTAAATAAAGTCACTTCACTAACGTAAATAAAGTCACTTCACTAACGTAAATAAAGTCACTTCACCAACGTAAATAAAGTCACTTCACCAACGTAAATAGTCACTTCACTAACGTAAATAAAGTCACTCCACTAACGTAAATAAAGTCACTTCACTAAAGTAAATAAAGTCACTTCACTAAAGTAAATAAAGTCACTTCACTAACGTAAATAAAGTCACTTCACTAACGTAAATAAAGTCACTTCACTAAAGTAAATAAAGTCACTTCACTAACGTAAATAAAGTCACTTCACTAACGTAAATAAAGTCACTTCACTAACGTAAATAAAGTCACTTCACTAACGTAAATAAAGTCACTTCACTAAGAGCAATTGTGGCGATTCAAAGTGCTGACACAGAGGTTGATCAGATCCCCGTCGGGAGTGCTTGAAAATATCACATCAAATCATGTGTCATTTCCTGCCCACAGAAGCTAATGACACCCTGAATTCAGTGCCCTCATTTCCAGCTGTCACATAAACTTTTAATTATTAATACCTATAGCCTGATATTCCACTTTACAAATCACATCTATCTGATTACAGAACAAAGGGCAGAAAACGCAGACGCGCTCTCACAGTTGTGTGATAAGATAAGGAAATTGCTTCTGCTCTGTCTTTCCCTCTTCCTCTCACTGCTGGCCAGCTCTATCTTTTCTTCCCACTTGGCTGTATGTTCCTTCTCTGGTGTGTGTTTCCATCCCTATGTGGGTAAGTGTTTCCTGTCAGTGAAATATCAGGTTAGAAAAGCTCATCTCTGGACCTCTGTGTCTGTTCGTGATACGACTGTGTGCTGTGATCATGTTTCAGAGATGGAAGACAGTCGGACAAGCAAAGCTGGAATTCTGTGGCAGCCATCAGGAGACGATTGTGGTCATCACTAAATACTCTGAACATTGGCTAACATTTAACATCGGCTAAAACCGTTTTTGCAGTAAAATTAGTAGAATGTGTTATAACGTTATATATCATATCATAAAAGTTTATTCTCAAGTTGCTAGTATAATGTTTTAAAAATGCTGCAGGATTAAAACAATGTCTGAATAACGTTTGAATACAACATCTAACAACTGGACGTTCCTAGAACTTTTAAAATGATATTTTTAATGTTTTTGTTACTTAATGGAAATGTTACGGAAACATGCTTACAACCTAAAATTGTTGGGTATAGTCAGAGAAAAATTGTTAACAAAACAGAATTATTGTGAGAGAGGACAGGCCAGAATGAAACAACACTTCTGATAACAGACTGGAAAAAACATCGCAAAATATCTCCTTTATCATGCAGGCTGAACTAAAACTTCATTATTTAATTGTTTTGCCTTTCTGCAGAAAACACCACTGCAACACAATAATATTTAAGTTTCAGCAATATGTAAGCTGTAGTTTATGTAAATACAACATCAAATGCACGTGATCTGTTACCGACCGTTGCCATGACACTCAGAGCACGTCTTAATGTCCATCAGCTGTGCACAGGCATCAACACATAAAGCAACACTGCTGCCCCTGCAGTGTAAAAGTGTTTATAAAAGGATAAACAGATGCAAGAAAGAACAGACGCAATTCATCACAATTCAGTGTGCAAGCAATACCATTAATTGCAATGCAGTGCTGCCTTGAAGCATTATAATGTGTCATGTGATGCTTCTCACAAATGTGCAATAAAATCTCTGAATGATTCCACTTTCATAAAATAAAAATAATGCAAAATACAGTTTGAAGGGCATTAAGAAATATTTATGTATTTATATATTCTGAAAAAGTTCACATACATACATCTATAACTGGTCAATTCTGCCGTTCACTCTGGAGTCCCAGCAAGCCCTGAACTCTCCCTCTCTCTCTCTGCTCACTTCCTCTATCTCTCTCACCATCGATT
This sequence comes from Chromobotia macracanthus, assembly GCA_036877525.1. NCBI lineage: Eukaryota > Metazoa > Chordata > Actinopteri > Cypriniformes > Botiidae > Chromobotia > Chromobotia macracanthus. The sequence continues at coordinate 1,534,348 of JAZGTH010000029.1, forward strand.
CCTCTCTTTCTCTGCTCTTCCTCTCAGATGTTGCACATAAACAGCCCAAGTGGAAGAAAGGGACACATTGTGTTCACTGCACCTGGGCTAGTGTGGTCTGTCCGGGGGTTTTGGACTCCGGTCCAACCTCTGAGTCAGTGTCGCACAACTAAAAGCCATCAGTGAAGGCCGAGTCTCTTTAAAGGAACATCACACATCTGTTCTGAAAGCCAGGATGTCTTCTGATTAATGGAATAGTTCACCCCAAAACAAATACTCTGCCAACAGTTAATCACACATGCTGTTCCAAACCTGTATGATGTTCTTTCTTCTGTGGACTACAAAAGGAGGACCTTTCCCACTCAAGCAAGACAGTGTCCAGGGACCCAGCTAACAATTTTAGGTTGTAATTTTCGTAATGTTTCATAAACTTTTGAGTGAATTGAGACAATATTTAAACATTTTGAGAAACAGTTTCTTTAATAGTCAAGAATGTTTGCGTAGCGTACACACAGATCTCGGCTGGCGCAGATGTTGCAGCGCAATCACGCAGCACTGCAGTGTGTACCGTGGTGCAGCAGGTAAAATGCAGAGTCTCATTAATCACCTGCAGCCTGCATCCTGCCAAGCACAGTTTCGTATTTAAGGTGAAGCTAAAATTAGATACTGAATCCTTGGCAAATGGAGCACACACACCTATCACCTGTGATTCATCTTGGAATACATGCACGCACACACTCCCCCAAACATCCAAACCCTTGTAACCAGAAGGTAGCCGCTTTCCCCGGTTGCCTAATGCCGCCAACCAGGCTGTACAAAAACAGGCTTTACTGGAGCAGAATACAAGTGCTGATGTTGAAGACAATAATAAAGAGATGCTCCAGTTCGGTTTGCTTGAGAGAGAGAGAGAGAGAGAGAGGGAGATGAGATGAAAAACAAAATCAGGCAAGGTGAACATACATTGTCATTAGTCTGACCAGGTCCTGAATCTGTCTGCTCTCCTCTGAATTTCAATTTAATATGTCTTTATCGTCACAAAAAATAAACAGTAAATTGTGACAATAACAATGTTTTTATAAATTAGTTCCTATAGCTCAACTGGAAGAGCATTGTGTTAGCAGCACAAAGGTTGTGGGTTTGATTCCCATATGTACTGATCAACGGTATATGCTTGATGTTTTGGATAAAAGCCTCTGACAAGTGCATTAAGTAAATGAACCAATAACTGATAAATTTACTGATGTACTACTTTCAAAAGTACATTTGTTAATGGGTGTAAAAGATTCATTGAAAAGAAATATTTTAAAAGAACGACTCACGAATTGCCGTCTTTACTCAGGTTTGTTTTCGTGACTTTTCCATGCACAAAAAACACATTTAAAAGTTCCTGATATATCCAGATTTTCCATGAGCGTGGAATACATCTCTCTTTTTCCATCTCTGTATTAATACCGAAGTTGCTTTCCATTACTGGCACATTGCCATCATAAGCAGGATGTGTGTAGATCAGGGCTTTATCTCTCATCCGTGCTTTTCTTTGCGAGTAAGACCTGATCTGCAGCCTGATCTTGTTTTGACAGCAATGAAAACATCAATCAACTGAATGAACTCCAGAAACTACGGAAGTTTTCTCATGAATCTCTCAAAGGGCATAAAAACACCCGACACACCTTCCTTTAGCCACAGAGATGCTTAGAAAGCAAACGCACCCTTGTGCCCCAATGTCACTTTAATGTTGTTTTAATGTTTCTTTAATGTCTGTATTTAGAATGGGATTGCAGGAGGGCTCAATTGCACGTATTAAAAAATTCTACACAGAGAAGCCAGTGACTATACACAACATACATGTATATAGTTCATTATAATACATTTAGAATTATGCCAATGACAAAATTTAAATGAAATTTTGCCCTCCCAAAAGCATGCTATAAGCAAACAATGCAGCATATATGAGCCAAAACGGAACCCTTCTGAGACCCCTAAATAAACCAAGACATATAAATAAAATATAATAAATATAATAATATAATAATAATATAAATATAATATAATAAAAAAAACAGACATATATATGTATACAACCCATATACATACATATACGTACAAATACGTAAGTTCTATACGTCAAACTGTTGTACACACTTTATCCGAATGTTCTGTGTTAGCCTAACAACATGCCACAGGCCGAGTCTTTGTTTAAAGCTAACCCAGTGCTCAATAACAGAAGGAAGAAGAGAAATATGTATATCACTTCCTGTTAGAAAGTTAGAATTTGAGATAAAAAAAACAGAAGAGCATATAAAACCAACTGAGCTAAGAAAACCGTTCTCACTCATTTAAACCAGCTGCCACATGCACAAAGCACGACTGACAGATCGAGAAAGAAACAGACAGAAGTTGCCAAAAAACGAGAACTTAAGACTTTAAAGCACTCTGGAACAAGTGTTGTTTCCTCCCCAAATATCTTCTCCCTCAAATAAAAACACATCACCAAGACTTTGACATAACACCAGCCGTGACCTGAACATAATCACATGTGAAAAACTCACGGAAGCAGGCAGGTTGCCATGGCTACATCGGGGGCCCTGTAATGGAGTGGCGATATATATAAGGACGTATGATCTATAACTTCAAAATATCTGAACGCCAACAGCTATAGCAAATGAACAGACTAAAATCTAAACTTTTAAAGCAATAATTTACCCACTGCAAACACTGACAGATGCTAAGCAGGTTTTCCCTGAAATCTCAAAGGAGAACTGATCATCTTCTTCACAAAAGGACGTGCCTTCTGTTTCCAATTTAAGAAGTTTTTTTCTTTCTGAACACTTCAGATGTTATCAAATACCAAATCTGATGCTGATTTAAAAATAAAAGCGAAAGCTTTAAAATAAAAACAATAAGGGCAAACTAGTTTATATACACATTTATTCAAATGACCAATAGTGTGTCAATGTATTGTGGAGATGCTGAAAATAACCACAGTTCTGTTCTTGTTTTTTCTTCTTAAAAAAAACTGTCTTTCCTGGTGCAGCTGCGTGTGTTTATATGCCAGGAATGAGAAGTGAGCGAATCCAACCTTTCAGACAACACACAATGCTGCCTTGACCCCCCCACAAGCAGCAGAAGATCTGTGTCTATTAACAGAACTATCCGTAATGGGTGACTTTTCCTTTAAGAGCTAGGCGTATGTTCTTTATGAGTATATAAGCGTGTACACATGCCTCTCTATCACCCACAACACACGCATGTCCCAACACAATAATCCGGACCCCATCTTGTTACACATCTTTACCACTCTCTCTCTCTCCTCGCACTTCTCTATCACCCCTCTTATCTCATCTGAGGTCTATGACTATAAAGTGGTAACCTCGTAGCTGGTTGGCATGGAGACCAGGGAACAGACCTGTATACACTTCTCTGTGCGGGTTATGACCTAGGCATGTTGACTTGCAGCACAGCAACAAAACATGAGAAAAACGCAGCATGAATATTACCCTCTAATATTACATTTTTGTACCTCACTGCCTCTAATGGCACTCTAAAAAAAAAAATGTGTTTCCTTGGGAATCGAACCCACATCTTTTATAACACATAGTTGACTAAAAACCCTTCATTTTATCATAAAAACACAATTAAGAATTTCACAGTTTAAGCAAAGAAAAAATAATCCTCGGGAAATATGACCAATGTTTTGGCCTGTTTTTGCAGATTTACATTTTTAAACCTCTAAACACATGGGTTAGTTTATCCATAACCATGTTGTTTGTTCTGTGTTTTATCCTCTGACCAAACGCTCGATTCTTAAATCTTCAACTGTATAAACGTTTCCAGGAGATGGGTTTGTTTTTGTTATGTTCATATTTCCTTCATCCTGGAAATACACTTCCTCCAGCAGATCCTGTAAGAACTTTATCTGATTGTGTGGATAAAGCGCAACCGCAGTGAAATCAAGCCCTGTGCAGTCAAGCAACTCCGCATGCAAATGCAAGCAGTCAGTCGAAACACGAGGTAATTGCATTCTACAGCAGCTCGTCTGCATGTGTATTGTATGCTTGAGATATTTGCTTGATTTGACTGTTTCACATTTAACACTAGTAAACCTTGAGAGCGACTGCAGCACACTGAGGCCCTGAGATCTGTGCGTCAGGCGGGTTGTACCGGATTATCCCACGAAAGCAATTTACATTTGGACCAAAGCCTCTCTCTCTCTCTCTCTCTCTCTCTCTCTCTCTCTCTCTTTATCTGTAAAAAGGTTTAGGCTTCATGATTTTAAGTACATCACTGAATACTGATGCCAGTAAGCTTTGCCTATGTAAGCTTTGTCATGTTTTCAAAATACAAGTTTTGCACCTTGGCATTATTTTCATTTTTTCCTAAATTAAAGGCAGGGTAGGCGATTTTTCCAGAAACATCCTGATAGCAATCACTAAGCGGTCTAAATATATGTATATACAAATCTACCTTCTGTGGACGGCGCAGGACCATAAAACGTTTGTTCAGACATTGCATTCCTTACACGTTGTGTCACTCTGTTTGCCATGAAAATAATACCACATTCCAGAAATTCTGAATTATACTAAAAATATGATTTGTTTATTATAATTTATTGCTTTTTTGTACTGATTTTGGGCTACAGGCTTTTTGAGATTCGCCCACACAAGCAGCTTTGAAACGCAACGCTAAACTGTAACATAGGCCTGTGTGGTGTACGCAGGTCTCACTGCTTCATAAAGAAACCTCTACATGCTCATGTGTAAGTGTGAGAAAAATCGTGATTCAAAATCAATGCAGTGTGAACAAACAAGACTTCCATGCTCCAATCTGTGCCTGTTGCCCAAGACAACAGGTGTGCTTTAAATCTATGGAAATGCTGTGGTCTAGAATTAACAGGACATCCTCACTACCACTATGGCACTAACTGGAGTGAATTCTAATGTATTCTGGATTTACGTGTAAACATCGTAAACAATGAAAAAACTGCGGGGTCAGAAATGGATTAAGCATGCATTTATTCAGCAACGGGATTATGAAAATCCTGAGTCTGCTCTGACGACAGTTACGGGAAAGTGGCAGAAACAATGACAAGTTTTGTTGCACTGCCCTTACAGAAGCAGCCCAAACAATAGCGTTCACATTCCTGACACAGTCAACAAAGATCAGAGATGCAGGCAGAAACACAACGGAAGCCATTTATCCATCCAATCCCAGCCAATCAGACGCAACTCTGCAGATTACCAAAATCACCGATTAGCCAGTAAGAGGCAGTTCTGTTACGTACAAATATCAACACAGGAAGTGAAGCAATTTAACTTTAGAAACTTTAACTTTATGTCTTAACTTTGTTGAGACATGACTCAACAATAATGAATAATTTAGAAATGCCAAAACTGCAAAGACTGATGTTGTTTAAAAATAAGAAATTATAACAATGTCATATAATATTATAATATCATATCATATCATGGATAATTGTCCTCTTAAAACTATGTGGTTTAAGAGAATGATTATCCAGCACTAAATCATAGCTGTAAAACTCACACTTGCTTAAACACACGTGTGTGTATGTGTGTGTGTGTCTAACATCATGTGACCGGAGGCAGGTAATATCAGTCCAATGCTGTTTCTATTCATTACAAACCACAAGCCCTGCCTTCATTATTTGAAAGATGTAAGAGTTACTAAACCATTTGTACAGTCTGTGTGTTTGTATTGGCTGCAGGAAAAACGAAACAATTTCCTGTGCATTAGTCTGTCTGCCTGTCCATCCACTGATTCATATAATCACTTGAAAATGTTCAGACAGACATTTGTCAGCTTTTTTCTGCCTTTCTTCTCAACACTGCAACCAACTAAAATGTGCCGAATGCTCCAGAAACAGGTTTCATTAGTGGGGAATTTTAATTGTTCTCTTTTTACAGCGATCATTTCAAAGACTGAGAAAAACGTTGTTGTTACGCGGGACTCCTCTGACGAGAGTCTGAAACGACACGCAATTAACTCAACACTCGTTTCATAACTTCTCTGCCCTTCTCTGGTCATTTCTTCATCATAATAAAGCAACTGTGGACTTGCCGTCACTTTTGCAATGTCAATGCATTCCAAATACATATAAAACATAAAGCAGCATTTAAATATATCTGCATATCACAACTTTAGAAGCCTAATCATTATGTCTTATCATTATTAACTGTTATTTATGAAGACGTTTTTTTAACTGGTTGTGTCCTGCCTGGGTCTGTTTCTACATGTTTTGGTAGATTACAAAAGACAACAAGGGAAGTGAAGCAATCTGGCTCTTTATTCCAATGACCTGAAAATACACAGACATGAATCGATGGCTGTGTTCCAAATTGAAGGGAACTGTCTTGCTGTCTCCTGAATCTGTTGGGTGCAATAGTAAAATTCCATTTAGTTCATGCAAGTCACTTCCCGAAACACAATCTGTAAAGATGACAGGAATACCGTAAGTTATTATTTTGCACAAAACAACCTCAACAAGCAATCACATTAATGTTAACATATTGACCTGGAAAGGAGGCATTTTGTCGGAGTTGTTGCCCTTTGGGCAACAGAAACAGACTGATGTAATGTGATAGTAAGCACTGATCCACCCTTACTGGGCTGCACTCTTTTCCTGCCTCAGATTCCGGATGTAAACAAACAGTGACGCACACACAGCAGGGCTGTCATTACGTATGTGTACGTGTACGTATACGTGTATGTGTATATGTTAGTGTGTTTTGGGGGGCTGCAAAACAACATCTTCCGTCGCCCTGGGCCCGATCCACTGGCCTGTGCAGAGATGACAGAAAATCATTTCAAAACTAACAAGCTTCTGCAGAGCCGCTGTTAGTAAATCTAGCTGGACTATCTGCTCTCTTACAGACCATTTATGATTAACAGGCTCAATCTATAGGTGGATCTTTTTCTTTAGTCTTTATGGTTAATAAATTGTGATAATTATCCTCACACGTTTAGTCTCACTGGTGGTCTGTGATTGGTTAAAGGTCCACTCAGATTTCCTGTGTCGTCAATGTGTTGACCAAACTATCGAACGGCTTGGCCAATGAAAACACCACAAATTAGACACACAAAGGCAACAGTAGGGGATCTGAGGTCTGAGTGGTTAACATCGGCAACTGGTCCTTGTGTGTACCCAGCTAACAGGGTACACACCAATTCCTAGACCATTCAAAATAAAATTGTTAACGTTCTCGTTGCTTAATGGAAATGTTAGAGAAACGTTCTTACAACCTAAAATTAGCTTGGTAGATGCTGAAATAAAATCTCTCACAATGTTTCAAATACAGCGGTGCATTCTGACCAAATTCTGATTTTATCACACTTCTGAAACTTCCTGCCTGTTGAAAACATGTTTACTATGGTTTAGTGGTTGAGGTATGGGGAAAGTCAGGCTAAACGGATCACTGAAAGTGCAGAGAAATTAAATCACTCTGAAAGGTTTAAGCATCGCTGAAAGCCACTGCTCTACTTGAGTGGAACAAACGATGAGTTTTCTCAAACCACAGACCAAGAAAGAGTAAAGCAGACTGTCAAACGTCAGGTCTACATGTTAGTTTAGACGATAAGTGTGCATTCAAGACCAGATCGATACCTGCTCAGTGATTAGACTAAATATGTCTCCAGTGTTAGTCACCCAGTCACTCATAAAACAACGCTAAATAGAGAGAACAGAGACAATAAGAGTTACCAACATACTGAACAAGTTTATGCTAATGCACTATACAGTTTTCTAACTGTGATGTTGTCATTTCCTAAATTATAAAACTAAACATCTCAACACTGGGCCAAATTAAAATAGAAACAAATGTCAAAATTGTTTACAAGCAATAAGAGTATAGAGCTATAAAAACTGTATGTGGATGAAATAGTTCTGATAACTTGACCAGCTGAGCTACAGGAACACTAGAAGAAACTATTTGTGCTTTTTTCTTTCCTGTTTAACTTCTCAGACATGCTTAACTGACCCCATGCAAATGAAAGCCACCCTAAAAAGTCCTCATCACCCTGTGGGAATAAAACATCTCTTTTTCACCAGTGCTGGACTGCAGGGAAACAGACCTGGGCTGAAATTAACAGCATCATCTTCAATCACTTCAATGCTGCGTAGAGAAACAATAAGCAAGAGGAACTCCACGTGTGTGGGCTCATTTCACTGGACTTCATGGAGAGCTGAAAATTACACCTCACACAGTCTTTAAAGTAATAGCAGCACTTCAGGAGGGCTGCGGGAGACACACCCGATGGTTTTCTTAGCCACCTTACACCCAAATTTGTAGGAACAAATCCTACAAAATCCTTATGGAAAAAGCGACCAATGGACCCTTGCAAAACCCCCTCTGGTGGCATGGAAATAAGATAACTCAAAGCCAAGGCAGGGACAGACAGTGGTGGTATTTGATACAGCTGACTACCCCAGTGTTTTGTCTAGACCCAACCTAAATCAAGACTCCAACCCAACCTGATCATGTGTAACACTGTTGAGTCACATGGAAGTTAATGATGCGCTCCAGAAATGACCAGGAATCTGATCCTGCTGGTCTGGAATCAGTTTACTCATTACAAACTGGTTTAAAGTAAATATAGCTGGGGTTTTTTGGTCTGCATTTGGGGATATTATTCATTACAAGCTTCACTGGGGTCATCTTGTGTCTGTTCCAAGACGTACGGACAGCCCTGTTAATGGCTAATGTTGAGTTCAATAAAATTCAGATCAAATTCAGAACATATTTCATTCAGAAACGCTGTCTTACAGAGTCAACCAGAAGTGCAGAAGAAAAAATCCCTCGCAGAAAAATCACGTCATTGTAATTATCATACCAAGGGAGTGATCATGTTTACTGTACAAATGTTTCTGTTTAGATATACAGATAGTTTAGCTAAAGCAACGGAAGGATTCTGTTACAACAAACAGTCAAACAACTACAATTTGTTTCTCTTACCAAAACTGTAAAGAATAGCTTTGGATAATAAACTAATAAATTTACCATCCATTAGAGAGAAGCAACATACTTTACCAGATATCAGATTTACAGGTTTACAATGTTTCCGAAAGAGCTACAAATTTTTACTGCTAGCTTATTTACATAAAATTCAGTCCTGTTTGATCATTGGACATCTGCTCCCGGCCTACAGACAAACTGACCAATCAACACAGATCAATATTAAGACCGGCCAACTTCTGGAGTTTGGCTTGTTTTAGAGTTTGTATATATGAATAAGCTTCAAATTGTGTCTCTTTACCATGTTAAAATTATTATAAAGTTTGGCTTCTCATAGGTTTTCGCTTCAGTAAAGAGAAGCTATAATACTAAGAGAGCAGTTTTAATAGTAACACTTGCCTTCGGCAACCTCAAACTAAGATAAAACCTTCATTTGTTCTGTTTCTAAACTATTAGTTCTGAATGTGTGTGTTTATACACTGTTTCCAAGCAGCATATAAACATGTCACAACTACGTCCAAAATAACTGCTTCAGGTCTTCTGCAGAGCTTAAATTAATTACTGCAATGGCCTGTTATTAATTCAACCCCACAACTCAACAAATGGCCATTTTACAAGTTAATACTGTTTTCCTGAGCCTGAAACCATTAAGATAATGAACAGAACTATAGAAAAGACAAACAGCACTTCAGGGAAGATACAGAAGAGCTAATATCAGGGAACCATTTAAATGACTTTAATTCTGGAATATAAACACAGATTGATTTCATACTGTGCGGTCCAGAAAAGCAAACTGCTAGAGACGAACTGCAGATGTGGTTCAGACCATTACTCATGAAGATATTTGGGTTTCTCATCAACATCAAACAACATTTGCAACCAATTTCCAATTGCAACCAATTTTTTGTGGCTCTTAGCAGTTTTGAATGGCAGAAACACTGAACGATTTGTCTCCTGAACTGTAAGTTATTAGAGTAGATGTGAACACATTCATGTGTAATGCAACACATTAAAACTGCCTCCGGGCAACTGTACTGATCTGGAAGCATAAGAGATACACAGCATCTCTCTCTCTCTCTCTCTGACTGAACAAACTCAGCACATGTAGTCAGAAACAAGCGTTTTCCTCAACACTCTAGAACAAACCCTCTTTGTACGGCTCTGAAAGCGACAGCGCTTCAGAATCTCAGAGCTGGTGTGTCAGAACGGGCCGGAGCGTATAAACCTGCTGCGTCTGAACCCAGAACAGCAGGTGTTTCATCATTCAGACCCGTGAGGTAGAGATCACGCCGTCATCTGTGGCTCTAACTAAAACATCAGGCTCAACACTAATCTTCAGACAGATAAAGATATAATAAATATCACAACTAGTGATAGTAATAAAATCACAACTGTGACTGTAAAACTCAAATCTAATGCACACTGCAGGAGTTCATAGCTGGATCTTAAAATGAAGACAGAAATATTTCACATGCAAATGATTTATAATAAAACATCAGATCTTAAGGTTCTGGCTCTGTTATAATAATTTCTGTACGGTTTGGAGACAGAGGGTGAATGATTTGTCTTACAGCATAAACACAGGAGCAAATGAATCCAGAATTTCCTGAAAGCAGGAAGTCAAACTAAAACTCATGAAGTCCATCCTCTAGTAGATTCAGTGTGAACTGCGGAGGCGAGCACCATGACTTCGGTCTATTTGAGAGGTGTTTAACATCTGCTTTCAATTCTGCTACATTACAATATAAAACCATAGCTAGAGAGATGTCATAGTGCAGTCCACCCTGCACACACCCTGCACACACATTCCTCAAAATACTTCTCAAACAGGAAAAATGTGGCCAGCATGCACAGCAATTTTTTTTGCTGTATAACACACACACAGATAAAGTAGATGCTTCTTTAGGGCAATGAGATCATGCAGAGATCACATTTCAAAGATGAACCAGCCTGCAGCACTGTGTCTCTCTGTTTATCTGTATATTCGCAAACACACGTTACATTTCAAGCCATAGATGCTGTTTCCTCACTTTATCCAGACATCACACAAGACTGCGAGACAGGAGAAATGTGTCACAGTGATCGCTACACTAAAACAATCCAATAAGATGAGGTATATTTTACCTGTGTGACTATTTAACAATATTATATTTTGGTCATACGCCCATCTCCAGCCTGAAGATTCAGGACTGAGTGATAATGAAACCCATGGGACTGATATCAGATCCGTTTCAGGTTGTGCTGAAACACTAAAAGCTTTACAATCAAGTCAAGCTTCTTTGTTGTGGTGCAGAAAGTAATTGAGTAAGAAAACGCAGAAGAGTGCAGATATGTGCTGGGAATGCACACTGCCCTTCATATTTCTGGGCAACTGGTAATAAGATGACATCATCTTCCCTCGTCAGCTCAAATTCAATCCAGATCTCCTTCCTGTCTGTTCGCTCTTCTACCAGACGAAACCCAAGAGAATCAAACACATCACTTCCTGTCCCACTTCAGAAACAATGCTGCTTTAAAACCCTGAAGCAAAGAAGATCACAAACAATATCTCGTAAACTGTTTCTCTTAGACAACAATGAGATTTGTGTTTGTAGACACACCTGGGATACTTCAATGAAACATAACTGGGATCTCTCCTCCAGAACTATGAAAGAGAAACCATATCATGCTCCTCTAGTACAGATCTTTTAAAGATCCTTTTGTTTTTGACAGACGCATCGCATTTTTACATCCTCCCAGAAGAAACATGTGAAATATATATATATTTTATTTATTTATTTTTTTTTTTATATATATATATATAAATAAATATATATATATATATATATATATATATATATAAAACATTATTTTTAAGAAGTTAATGGAACAAGTTAAAACGGTACAGTATTCAAACATTTTTTAATCATGTTCTCGGCTGATTCCACAGCTCAGATATTTCAAGAATTTAAGCGTGTCCTCAGGTTCACCGCTGACTCTGTGGAAGCGTACGAGCGTGTTATCTCCAGACGGGTCCGGGCAGGCTCAGAGCGCGAGCTTGGCGAGAGGGGTACGCGTGGGGAAAGTGCATGCAGCCTGCAGGTACAGCCATGAGGTTGTGTTAGTACAGCTGCACTAAGAGTCCTGGAGGCAACCACATGCTACATGAACCTCCAGGCTGTTCACCACATGTTTGCACACCCTGTCAAACAAAACAGCTATTAACCAACTCTGTACAATTCTTTACTACAGTGTCATGGGGTGGATGGACACCAGATGTGTTTCAGGTTGATACAGTGCTTATCCATCATGTTGAACCTTTATAACGTGTACTGCATGCTTACTGTAAAATTTCACAGTGAATTTACAGTAAATTAATGACGACCTGTTTCTATACCTTGGCAAGCATTTTAATACCGTTTCTCAAACTCAGGGTTCTAAACAAACCTCTTCAGGACAAATCTTAAGTATTAAACCTGACAAAAGTCACACGTCTAGAGACCAAACTATCAGACATAAGTCAGGCTCTTCTGACTTCCAGAGAGAGACAGTATGAACCCAGTTCTGTTTTTTCCAACAGGAAGTTGCCGTCTGCTTGTCTGTGCTTTCCTGCGTTTGAACATAAAGAATAGCAGAGTTCCAGTAATGCTGCAGTGAATACATGCTTAAACAGCGTCCTGATTCCTGTGTCTGCTCTCTCCTGGGCTTCACGCAGAGCGTGTGGAGCAACCAGGCCACCGCACGTTTAATTAAATACTGTGGTTTATAAAAAAACTTCCTCTATCTCAACTGTTCTGCTATTTAACTTCTGCTAAAGATTCTACACTCCTCTAGCTTAAACATCATGTTTGGTTTTGCGCTACTCTGGGTACTGTTGGCTCTTATGTGACAAAATGCTTGTAATGGTCCATATTTGTTAGTAGATAAATGCATTTAGCATTTATTAGTTAAAAACTAACAACAAATATACATGAATGCTGATGTCCATGCTAATTGATCAAAACCTTGATTCATGAACAAAGGTCATTTTGTGGCACCATTCTTTTGAACCCTTGTTAGTGAACACGTTTCCCGTTTCCTTGCCAGGCAACCTAATTTTCTCACTCACAGAAACAAACAAGCTTGAGTCTCACTAATGAGACTCGCTTTTTTCTATTTCCTAATCGTTCTGTTGAGCAGAATTTTTCACAGAGCACCCCGCCTCTCCTGACCCTAATAGATCTAACACGCCGACAAATAATCTTTCACCTGCTAAACTAATTAGCTCAAGTCCCTGTATGTTCCCCACAAACAGCAACAGCATTACAGAGAAAGTGTCGAGCACACAACAAACCGGGGGACGAGTGGGGGGCAGTGAACAAGCAGCTTTTGTAACCCAGCTAACAATTTTAGGAATTTGTAGGAATATTGCCCTAACGTTTACATCAGTAACAAAAATGTTAAAAATGTCATTTTTAAAGTTCAAGGAATGTTTAAAACATCTAGTTTTTTAAACATTGTATCAATCTTATTGTTTAGTTATAAGAACGTTATTCAGAAGTTTTATTCTGTAGATTTTTAAAACATTCCACTAACTAAAGAATAACGTTTTTATATATCATCACCAAATACTTTTGACTTGTCTGTCAGTTCGCAAGAGCATAAAGATAACTAGTCCATGAGGAATTAAGCTTCTGTTGACACACACTTTCTCTTCTGTGTTTCAGTATATCAGGAAATCTGCGCATGCTGACAGAGTGTCTTTCTGTAATGAGATATTTAAAAACAGAAATATCATCTTTCAGATGATACTCTACAGATGCTCGTGCTGTCGAGGAAAAATCACAATTTAGGTTCATCACTGTTGTTCTGATCACATTATGAAACACTTCCCATGTGTGAATCCCTTGATTATTTACTTTTATAACATACTAGTATTAAAACATCTGTTCTATTAACTTTTCTGTATGTGAAGTACAGTACTGAAACTATCAGAAGTTTAGCAAAATGCAACTTTGTACCCCAGTACACAAAGTGAACATTTTAAACCTCATATAAAACCAGTTTTGCCTAATTTATGCACTTATTTGTGATTAATGCAGCACTTAATGATCTCACAATATGTCTGTCCATAAACAACATGCGTAATGTAAATAAATCAGTGAATCTTACTGAAAACCGTCCATCTACACACAACATGAGTGACTGGTGCAGAGCTACACTGGTTCTGTCTCTGGCTGTGGTTCTGGATCTGGTTCTGACTCTAGCTGTGGTTCTGGATCTAGTTCTGTCTCTATCTGTTGTTCTGGTCCTGATTCTTCTGACTCTAGCTGTAGTTCTGGATCTGATACTTCTGACTCTATCTGTGGTTCTGGATCTGACTCTAGCTGTGGTTCTGGTCCTGATTCTTCTGTCTCTATCTGTGGTTCTGGTCCTGTTTTTTCTGACTCTATCTGTGGTTCTGGTCCTGGTTCTTCTGACTCTATCTGTGGTTCTGGGTCTGGTTCTGTCTCTAGCTGTGGTTCTGGTCCTGACTCTTCTGTCTCTATCTGTGGTTCTGGTCCTGGTTCTTCTGACTCTAGCTGTGGTTCTAGTCCTGGTTCTTCTGACTCTATCTGTGGTTCTGGTACTGATTCTTCTGACTCTATCTGTGGTTCTGGGTCTGGTTCTGTCTCTAGCTGTGGTTCTGGTCCTGACTCTTCTGACTCTATCTGTGGTTCTGGTCCTGATTCTTCAGTCTCTATCTGTGGTTCTGGTCCTGGTTCTTCTGACTCTATCTGTGGTTCTGGTCCTGATTCTTCAGTCTCTATCTGTGGTTCTGGTCCTGGTTCTTCTGACTCTATCTGTGGTTCTGGTCCTGACTCTTCTGTCTCTATCTGTGGTTCTGGTCCTGGTTCTCCGCGCTTCTCTGCTGTGTGTTAGTGGGGATGAAACCGGGCGGTAATGGCCACACATCCCACCTCCTCCTCCGCGTAAAGCTCCACTAACCCACATTACGCACAGACCTCCGGCGTCTCCAGATCAGCCAACGCGCTCCAGCGCCGGAACCGACTTACACACACCGACAAGAGTGAACAGAAAGCCGCCTCCGCGACAGCAACAGCGCGGGGCAGCGCGGGTGTATCGCCGCCCTTCTCCAGCGCACTACAGCAGCACATTCCCATGCATGTGCCCAAATGTAGTTTGGCGAGCACAAAACGCTCCGGTTCGGTTTCACAGCCTTTATGATCGTCTTACCGTAAACACACGCGCGACCTCCGGGCGCACGGAGCTTTATGATCCCGCGATCGGACGCGCCGGGCGGCTGCTGGAGGAGGAAGGAGCGTGTGTTGAGCCGCACTTTTACTCCTCCGTCTCCGGGGCTCTTCTCGGACCGGGAGCCGCCTGGCGATCATTTCTGAAACGATACGGAGGAGGAGGACCGTGAACGCAAACGTTACGCGCTGTTACCGAAGCACTTTTCCGTGAGACGTGCGAGCGCGTCCCTCCGCGGGGCGTTTAGTGGCCCAAACGGCGAATCCGCCATTGAGTTGCATTCAATTATAATCTGCCGTTTCGTCTTATTGGAAATCCGTACGAAGCCTGAAGTTTAATCTTTTACAAAGATGCTTGTCCAGCGACTGGCCTCTGTCACAAAAATCAAACAATCGCCTGTAAATATCTTAATAATTAAGAACAATGAATCGTTTGGGCGGAGTCGTAAACGATTGTGATTGGTGTGTTCCGAGCAGCGCTGAGAAAAGTAACACAGAACACATGCACCATGCTTGTTAAGCGGCGCTCTGGGCAACTATATACAGCTCGGTGATGACACTGGGTTTTTATGATCAAATAATTGAAATAAAAATCAGTAAACTGTTCAAATAGAAGAACTACTATTTGGTCGATCGAAATACATAACTACAAAATTATATTACAAAAGTAGGAGATATAAAACCGGGGCCGCTAAGCCCCGCCCCTTTTAAAACCCACATTGCGGTTCTGCTGGTTTGTTGTTTCTGTGAGTTCATTCATCTGCTCAACTCAGATCATACTTTTGTTTGCATGTTAAAATCAAATTATCACCAGAAAAAAGAAAAACAGTGAAGAAAACTGCAGCAGGAAACACAAGCAATTCATCTATAACCTGAGTATTGTGGCAGGACTGTTTTCTCAGATAAAAAATAAATCTCAGTTGTTGTTTAAGACTACAATGATTACTTTATTAATTACAATATTTGTTGGCTGAATCAATGGTTTTAGATTTACATTCTTAATTGTTGGACAAAATTAGAAAGGTGGGCTGGCCTGCACCCTCAGACAGCAGCCCTGGTTTCCTGCTGATCAAACCCCTGTCACTTTATGACATTTAATCTCCAATAAAAATGCTGTGACAACACGAGCAGCTGTTTCTGATGGCCAAGAGGATTGCTTTATGACTTTATTGCCCTCCTGGATGATGGATTTCATTGTGTGCAGATCTGAGATCAGCTGTTCTCACTTCAGACCAAACCTTTGCCATTTCTTGGATGCATCTGATGCTGGTTGCAGATCAGTGACAAAATACAACCTACCAGTAGCATTTATTGCCCCATCACCACAAGCCCTGACTACATCACAAGCTCTCACTGTTCCCAGACACGCACATCAGGAATCAGACGGTCTGATTTTTTTACTGAAAAATATTTTGAGTGGAAAATCTGTTTGAAAATATCTCAGCCAAGAACACACTGAAAAATGCCGTCCACCAAGAAACTCCTGCATTTTTTGACAAGTGCGCTGTTAAGCGCAGCTGGTGTGGCTATATTGGGCTATGGGATGTCAACAAATTGGGCCACAACCACAATGGACTGTTCTCCAAGTTCCTCTGACATATTCAACGGGACTGTAAACCTCGAAATCGGTCTTTTTAATGGCATCGAGTTCAAATTCTCCTGCCCCTGGTTTGATATAATTGGAAAATCTGTGGAAGGTAAGTTTGTTATCTGCCTTCAAACAAAGAAATAAAAAAGAAGATATTAAATAGTAAACAACATACTATTAAAAGAAACTGGATAAAAATCTGATTTGAATCTGATCTGAAACGTTCTGGTTGTCAAATGTCAGTCGAACACATCCACATGTAATATGATTTGTTTGCAGGTTAGTTTTTTATGTCATGAAATGACACTGAACACAAGAGACTAAAGTGGACAAAGGAGTACAAATACATTTTGGTGTCCCTGTATGTGATGTTAATACCAATAAATGCAAGTGTTATGCAATCCAGTATGTCATTATACAGTAAACCAATAACACATAACCGCTGAAGACTCAAACTCACTAGCGTGACCTTTGGAATTTTTAAGGTTGGGCTGAAAATGACATGACCTGTAATTTTACTGGAATTTGTATGGAAGAGCTTATGTCATTTTATTGATATTCAGTATGTTTTTGTCTAGTGCATCATAATATGGGCTCACCGTCTTATGCTGTCTGCATGGCTTTCAGTGTTTAAGCGTCTGGAAAGGAGGGGCGGAGCTCCAGTCATACTGCATGGGCTGGTTGTACTGCTGCTGGCTTTGGCTCTTTTGGGGTCTGCAGGCAGTATTCTGGTCACACTCTACAACAGCTTCAGTAATCCATATGAGACCTTCATGGGACCAGTAGGGCTGTTCACCTGCAGCGGGTGCAGTGGTGAGATCATATATTACTGTAATCATTAGCATGTCTAAGATGAGGTCTGAATATCTGAGACTACAGTAAAATTCCTTTTATTTTACAACTTTTTTAATTATGATAAAATTAGGAATTGCACATATAATCAGCTTTCAGAGTTTCTTATCTGACCATTTGCACAAAGAAGTTCACATGGTCACAAATGTCATAATAAACGTTTGATTTGTGACCTGGAAAAGGTATACAATTTATGTATTTGGCATGCACTTTTGTCCAAAGGGACCTACAGTGCATTTAAGCAATACATTTCATCATAATGTGTGTTCCCTGGGAATCAAACCCACAACACTCTACCAACTGAGCTACAGGAACACTGTGTTTCTGTTTTATGCCATACTTTGTTTTAAACATTTCACATCATAAATGTTCTGTTTATTTTCAGGATGAAATAATAAAAAAGTGGCCTCAGACTTTTTAAAACCCCACTGTATTTTAATAACAGATCTTGTGAAAGTGAAACTCTCTGCTCTGTCCCTCACCCAGCATGTGTGGCCACCCTGGTGCTGATTCTGTATTTGGTGAACGTCTACCCGGTTCAGATGTTCCAAACTCTGGTATTAGCTGAGAGTGACAATGTGAAGTTGAAGCATAACAAGACAGAATTAGAGGTCGGGTTTTTTCTCCTGATACCGTACATCTGCACAAACTTGCTCGCAATCCTGGTGGTCTGTCTGTACGTCTACTCCACGTTCACACGGCGCAAACAGCAGGAGAAACCCACAGAGGACGCACCCAAAGACATCATGTTATTCTAACTTCAGTACACTTTTAACAGGATTCTGTTTGCTATGACCAATATACTGTATATATATATATATATATATATATATATATATATGTATATGTATATGTCTGTATATACAATGGCTCTAAAAATTATTTGGATACTTGAAAATGTTTTGTACAAAAATGTACAAACTGACTATAATTGGTTTAAAATGTCCTAATATTTCTGGAGGCCACTATTTTTCTATATAACTATATCTACATACAGGAAAACCTGATTTATTGCACTTATGCCGGGGAATGTAAAACAGCATTTAAGAGCATGTTTCATAAATGTCATTTGGTTTTCGCTTTTCTTCTTACAGTCATGTAAATAATACAAAACTGGTTAGCAGTAGATATTTTAAGACTTAATTGCAGATATTTGAAAATATTCCAATGTCCAACTACTTCATTGTGCTGCTTCAAGACGTATTAATAGAAAAACCTTCTTTGCATCTGTTTATGATATAATAAACAATGGATATATATTATACTTGCATTCAAACATGCTACAAATATTTCATAAATGTGGTATTAATCATTTATATAATAAACGGTTTTAAAGCAATAAGTATCTAGTATTCTGCCTTTTGGGGTAAACCAACCATTGCCTGTATACTTTAGCATCAGGTGTATGATTATTATATTATTATTAATATTCTAATGATCCATAAATGTCTTGACTAATGAAAGGGAATGAGCAGGACCCTGAAAGAGGAAAAATGTCCATTTCTTCGCCTGTCCACTGTTGTAAAATAATTTCACTGATAAATTCACTAAATTACGTTGACATCATGATATAGGAGGTAATATTTTCTTTTACTACAGGTCATTGTGAGTCAGCATATGATGTCCACTGTCCATTTCCCAAATCATACATGACATGTTCTCATGTCATTTGAACTGCTGGGTTTCTGCCAGCAGAGGGCAGTGTCCCTCAAAGATAGAACAGACTTAACCAAAATGGCCATAAACACACCTGTGTTATTTAATTAGCTTTATTATACTGCAGAAACAAACAGCTGTTTTTGTTGTTTGTTTTTGCAGTATATATATAAAATCAGTATACTCTGATTTTATCCAAAGAGACTTACAGTTCATATGAGCTATACATTTTTGTCATTATGTGTGTTCCCTGGGATCGAACCCTCAACTTTTGTGCTGCTAATCTACACTGACTTCATTTCTTTATCTTGTATTTCTTTCATTTGTAAATTAGATAAAAGCAACTGATAAATGTATAAAAATGCATTTAAAAGCTTTTGTCAGTCAGATATGCAAAGTGCTTTTAATTGTGACAAACTCGCCTACTAATCATTAGAAATCTGAGCTGACATCACAGTCCAACTCAACCTGATTCAACAAGTATCACTCTGGCCCATGTAAGAGCTTTGGACTTGAAAGGTTAAAGCTTTAAATATGATGCTCAACTTAATTCTGATCCATCTAAACTCAAGACCCTTTAATAGTCCATACATACTTAATATCAAAGAATTAAGTTAATGCTGGACTTTCCTATGAGAACTGATTAAATAACATTTTAACTGGATAACATGTTTGATTTTCTTAATGAATATAAAGAGATTTAAAATGATATCGACCACATCAGGTGTCATTTTACCCCCTTTGTAGGGATTATGTGGACGTCCACGCGTGACGTTTCTCGAATGCTCCACTTGACTGGAAATCTCTCAGGTGTTTGGTATGCAAACAGACTTCGAATTATATCAGGAATGGAGGATAATCTCTTCTCCTTTATTCTGTGCCTTTCTCTCTCTTTTCAGACTGACTCCTGAGCCCAGGTCACTCAGAGGGTGTGAATGGATTAAGGAAAGACCCTCTGTAGTGCTGAAACACAATTCCCCAAAACCTCTATCATCAGACACACACACACACACACACACATGTGCCTGCAGGGGAAATTCACATACACACACACTCAAAACAAATACTAAAACCCAGTTAACAATTTTATGTTGTCAGAACATTTCCTTAACATTTCATTAAGTAACAAAAACATTAAAAATGTTACTTTGAATGTTCTAGAAATGTTCAGTACGTCCACTTTTTTGTATGATGGATTAACGTTATTGCTTGGTTATAAGAACGCTATTCAATTGTTTTATTCTGTAATGTTGAAACGTACCATTAACAATTAAAAAAAACATTTTGATGTATAATGTTAAAAAGCGTCTACTAACGTTAAGAATGTTTTTGGATAACTCTGACAGAACATGTAGAGAATGTTCTGAGAACGTTTCTGAGAAGAAGACAGCAGTGTTCTTCTATGTATTTAATGTGTGTAGAGAAGCTGGTGATGTTGGGTGCACACCAGCGTTATAATCCAACATCCTGAACCCGGACATCAAATCTGAAACAGGGACTCCTTTTCACACACTGGAGCAGAGACAGGCAGGAACCAGCCGCACTTATCTCTGTCATTAATCTTAATTTGTCAGAAAGGGCAGAGCATGACGGGGCGGAGAGAGGGAGGGAGTGAAGGAGAGCTGAGGAGAGAAGAAGAGAAGGAATAATTACAGCCTTGCTGCTCCATTATGGTGTCATTCTTCAGTTCAGATCAGATAAGATCACACCTCCAGCTATTTCTCCACTTTAGCCTCTGCTCCGTTTCTTACTCTCACACATCTCATCTAAACAGCCTGACAGGGACGGAGGCTTTGCTGTGAAATCTAGTTTCAGCTAACAGGGAACATTCCCAGAACATTGGATAACATTCTCTAGAAGTTGTCAAAAAAGCACTTGCAGTAACGTTAGTAGAACATTTTGTTAATGTTATATGTCATATATATCAAAAATATATTTATTATATAAATATATTAAACAACTTAAGTTATTCTTAAGTTGTTTAATAGTATAAAAGGTTATGAATTAAACATTTGGCAATAACATTACTATAATGTCTGAAAACCGTGATTTGTTTTAACGTTCCTAGAACTTCCTAGTAACATAATCTTTTTTAACAGTGTTGTTCCTTAATAGAAACATTAAGGAAACTGTCTTACAACCTAAAATTGTTAGTTGTGTTGCTGTTTACTGCCTACGAATAGGCAGCTGTCTTCTAAGTTGATAAGACACTGATTTGAAACACTCTATGCAGGCAGCAACCCTGTCCATCTTCCCAAGTGATTGTCTTACAATTCAGTAAGATGAAGTGCATCTGACCCCAGATCAGCACAATATGTCATGCTAGCAGCCTGTCTGGTGCACTCACAGGTTAATCTGTCCTGTTAAGTCCCTGTTGTCCCCTTTGGCAGGCCAGCGAGCAGAATGAATGTCACATTGACAGGTGCTGTGATTGATTTAGTATTCTGAGGCACTTTCGCTGTGTGACTAAACATTTGATGGATTAAAACCTCAGAGAGCACAGGACTGGCCAAACGACAGATGAATTGACCCAGTTAACAAGGTACATTCACAGAACGTTGCCAAACAGTCTCTAAAGGTTATGAAAAACAATCTTGCACTAACATTAATAGAACTCTTTACACATTATATACCATATATCAAAAACGTTATTCTTAAGTAGTTGGACATTTGGAATGTTCCTAGAGCTTTCAAATTAACATTTTTAATGTTTTAATACTTAACGTAAATGTTCCTACAACCTAAAATTACAACCTAGAGATACGCAGGCGGGATATTCCTCACATGCAAAACATTATTGTAACTCCCTCTAGCAGTAACAGGGGGCGTTACAATCATAAATGTATTTCTACACAGCCTGAGGGGCTGCTAATGGGAGCCAATAGAGAGAGTCATAAAGCTGTTACAAAGCTAAAGACAGTCAGTCATTCGGAAGGATTTCACTTTTCTAAATACAAGAGCACTTCCACAAAATCACATCAGCTGAACTCAGTCTTCTACAACAACACTGCTCAGTTGTGTGGTTCACGATTCAACAACATCAGTTGTGCTTGCTGAGGCAAGCATGTATATTATTTAACCCCATATAACATACACACACACACACATACATACTATGTAAAACTATATATAACTATGGGTTCCCAATTAGACCACAGATATTATCTGTACATCCCTATTGAAAGTATAGATCTATATTGGATGTATAGATTAGACTGGTGCTGTGTTTATATTCTCTTGACAGTGACAGTGATCCACCTTAGTGTGAAAACTGCCCTTATTTCCCTCTTTGTGTGTGTGAAATGCATCTCTGCTCTTTTAAAGCTGTCAGTGTGATGGTAACTGAAGCTGTAGGTGATGGCTCGCTGTTTGAGATGAAAGCTGAGGTCGTCACTGAAGCGAGACGCCGTTTTGGACATCACAGACCTGAGAGTGAAACTGAGACTCTGATTCAGAGTGGGACCGATCTGTTATTCTGCACACAGATGAATCTTCCTCTCCGAGATCTCGAACCGTCTGCATGAACACACACATTCATCTCTCTGATATCACGGCGTCTATTTCAAATTCATTTGAACACCTTCACACTTCTGCTGTGTGATGGCACAGGTGTCAGTCTGGTGAAATACAGTTGCTGTGTCATGCTACATCTCCGGCCTATAAAAGTCCATAAAACATATCAGCACTGTTTGACGTCTGTATGTGATGTTGGGTTTGATGGACTGAAGCTGCTCTCAGGGCTGTTCTCACAGCAGATGTGAGACGAGTCTGGTGAACAATTTATGTTCTCCATTTTGGAGGAGCTCCAAATCTAGAAGAAACGAACAATGAAAAACACCAAATGAAAAATGCATTGCTTAGGAAAAATAAAAATAGCTACAAATAAGACAATGTTTGTTGAAATACATGCAGTACACGTACACAAATAAAGGTGCTGTGAATGTTCTTTGCAGCAATGTCATAATAGAACCTTTTTTGGTTCTGCGAAGAACATTTTAGTCAAAGGCTCTTAAAAGAATGATTTTTTTCTTAACTTGATTTAATCTAAAAAATCTTTATCTGCTACAAGGTACTTTTTCGTGTTACCAAAATGTTGTGTGAATGTTAAAGGTTCTTTATGGAACCATACAGCCAAAAAAAGAACCGTTTAGGGATCTTTATTTTTAGTGTGGAGCTATACAATTTATACAGTTTGTAAAAAAAAAAAAAATCTGGTTTTGAATTAACATGAAGTTAGAGGTTTAAGTTGATAAGAATGTTTGATGAGAATGGTGAAAAAAACACTACATTTCACAAACTTTCATAAACTTTTTTAGCTTTAATGGAAGTACAGCAGCCACGTTTTTCAGCTATATATGATATAGCTATAAAATGATAATTGATGAAAATTGAAAAGGAAACAACATTTTGCCACTGACCTCACAGGACTGAAACACACAGCTTCAGAGGTTTCGGAAGAAAGCATGTATCAGATTCCTTGTACCTGCCTCCAGGTGAGCGTGAGGTGGTTTTTGGATGCTGTAGTAATTTGTTGTGCTGTCTGTGGACAATTAAAGGTACACTGAAGGTGTCAACAGAGGAACCCAGAGTACGACTTAGGAAAGCTAGATATACATTGAAATGAGACCATTTTTGAAATGGGGGATGGAGCTATAAAATTAATGTGGTTTGCAAATATAAAACGAGATGATTTTGGATGAATTTCATGAGAAATGTTTGAGATGATGAGAATGTTTGGAAAAAAGATTACACTAACCTCACAAATGTCATAAATTGGGCACACATTTTTTCCAGATAACACATTTATTTAAAAAAATGACATATGAACCTAATATGACTAAAACTAAAAATTTCTTGTTATCAGAAAAGATTCTACAATGTCTGAAAGTGTGTTTAGATTTGAAGATGCTGAAATTTACAAATCTACAATTCAAACTTTCTAATCAAATTCTTTTATGCCGAAATAATCTATTTACTAAATATTAAATCTATAATCTAGATATTGTTTCACACATATCTTTCAGGCTTCTGAGTGATGATTGGACAGTTTGTTTTAGTGTGAAACAATTAACCTCACGACCCCGGCAACTAAATGCCAAAAGCAAATTTCAGATGTTTGAGACACACCCACAGCAAATGAAAAAAACTGCCCAGCTGACAATTTTAGGTTGCAAGAATGTTTCTATTATGTTTCTATTAAGTAAAAAAAAATTCTTTGGAAAGTTTTAAGAATATCCAATTTTTTAGATGTTGTATTAACGTTATTGCTTGGTTATAAAAATGTTTTTCAAACCTTTTTTAATTCTGTAATTATTTTTAAATGATTCACTAACAACTTAGTGAACAACTTACAACACAGAATAACGTTTTTGATATCTATGATTTATAACATCCTACTAACATTACTGGACAAATGTTTTTGATAACTATGAGAGAACTTTTAAGGAACGTTCTGAAGCATTCCCTGTTAGCTGGGAAGTTGAGGGATATATATATATAAGGATTCTTTCCCATCGTTGGTGTCGATCTGTCACCTGCCAAACGGTGTCAACACAGAGAGGAAGAGGTGGTCAGAGAGGCCGCTAAAGACAGAAAGAGAGAAGATCGTCTTGCCTCCACCATTGTAAGTGTCCATTCTCATGCACTTAGCACCCGGACTGCAGTCAACAGGTGGGCGTGTCACCTCGGCCCCGGGGCCACTCTCAGCTCTTGTCTTTGTCATCTCGCTATGCCTCTATCAGTCTGTCTCTCAGCCCCACACTCAGATATTCGCCTGAAGCGCCGTCACTTCCTGAACATTCCTGTTTACCTGACTGCGCTCGGTTAAAGACAACGATGAGTAAGAGCGGAGAGGAAAGAGGGGGTCCAACCGGACTCTGAGCTCATCTGAGTATCAGTGTCTTCACATCTGACCTCCATTAACTGAAAGGGCATCAGTTAATCTTCAGGAAACTGACTCCAACACTCAGGCGTCTTTTTTAAAATATAATGGCAACTGGGGCTAGTTGTCACATTGTTTTCATTTAAGAGCGATTTAAAACCACTGCTTGAGAAAACTTAAATTAATGAAAATTAATGGAATCAAACTTTTTCAGCTTTAGATGTTTAAATGTTTTACCTTTTAAGAAACTTAAAAAAAGGTTTGAAAATCTCCTGTTGACTATATTGTTGTGATATTTTCACCTAATTGTGTTTGATCGAGAAGCAAAACTTTCATAGTTGCACATATACTTGAGCGACGCCTACTGAGAAAACAGGAACATGCTTATTGTTATGATGACAGCAAAGTAAGTTACTTACACAGAAACTCGTAAAGTCACAATTAACTCACCTGAACTAACACTATTTCTTGCTGCCCTAAAACATTCATATTTTTTTAAATCCAGTTAAAAACTGATATTTGGTTCGCAGCACCTTTAGTTCCTGGAAGGTTTTCTAAAGCCTCACTTTTCAGAAACTTTGCTAACAATACTAAGACCAAACTGCATGTTAAGACAGATGGTGCATCTTTAACATGCGTCTGTCACAAAGATGTGGGTGTAAACTGCGACCAGCATGCAGGGGGCAGCTCTGCCAGGCCCTGCGGCCTGCGTTCAGGGCAGCCATTCTGCACTGTCAGCTTGATCTATGAATGCAGTAACTTGAGCTTGAGGAGTGATGGAGGGATACAAAGACATTCCAGCCCCTTACGGGCCCTCAGAGCTCTATAAGGGCCACTAGTATACACTAAAAACATGCCAGTCACACCAACTGTGATTAATCACGTGAAAGATGATCAAATCCCATCACCTTACCTCTGCAGTCAGACCAGTCTAACATGTGATACATTTTTGCTCCGGATTTCATTTACCGCATGGAAAAAAATCATTAAATTACATATATAACAAATATAGACCAATGACTATTTTGACTAAGCAGTTATATATATTATAGGGGTTATATGTTTCTGTATATACAGTGGCATGAAATCGCCAGCAGATGTCGCTGTTGAGCTCATCAGACTGCAGGGTGATAAAGCATGACTGCCAGAGCAGCAAAATTGAAAACACTATAAAAGCAGAGATCTATGGGAACTATCATCTCTCAGAGCCTAAAGGTGATTTATCTCAACAGAACACAGCGAGAGGTCACACTAGCCAAAACAAAGATGTTCTCCATTGCAAAGTTTAAACATTTGTATTATAATACATACCTGAATTATTTTAAATGTGATGCGTGCTTCAGGAACCTTAATGGATCAGTCTATAACAGGTAAATAAAACTAGTAAATAAAACTAGTAAAAGTACTATTAACGGGATAGTTTACAGAAAACAGGAAAGTTCTTCCGTCATTTACTCACCCTCATGACTTCCAAGAAACAAAAAAGATCTTTTGAAGCACGTTGGTAACCTGACAGCAGTGGCACCCATTGACTTCCAATGCATGGATACAAAACCACTGAGACATTTCCTGAAACAAGTCATATATAAGTCACATAGGTTTGGAAGGGCATAAGATTAAGAAAATCATGGAAAAATTTAGTACCATTTAGTACCAAGAACAAATGAGTCCAGTGGATGACCCTAAACATTAACATGTTAATGAAACAATATGAAATGTATGTAAATACTCAATTCAACTTTTGTTATGCCAATTAAGCATATGAAACATTTGTAATTGTAATGACACATCTTGCATTAAATTAAAACATGCATGATAGAAGCTTTTTAATAGTGCTGGACATTTGTACCCTGTGCACTTATAAGTTCAAGTGAAACAAGGAACACCAAAAAGCTTGACATAAATCTTACTGCTGAGATATTATGATGCGGCTCTCAGTTCAAATTCTTCTCAAATCTATTCTACAGCAGTTATGAACTAAAGCACCTTTGTCTTGGTGGCAAACAATTCTTTGCAATCACTAAATTCCTAAACATCAGTCTGCTGTCAGTCAGGATTCACAGATTTAGCATCTTAAGATTCAGATTTCTCTGAAATCTCTCAGCCTCAGTCAAACAGCTAAACGGCCATTCTCTTTGGTTCAGCTTATCGATGGTTTGTCCCTCAAATTTCCAGTTATTTGATCTGGTTTTGTTCAGAGGCGTCAGAGGGTGTGAGGTATTGTCTGCTTGAGCTGATTGTCTTACCTCTGCCTGCTCTCTGTGCCACAGGCAGGCATGAATTTGGCATGTAATCAGAAACAGAGACAGTTTGCTCTATCAACAGCACAATCGATGCTTTATTTAGGAGTTTCCTCCCACTTCTGTAAAAAACAAATTAAACTCTAACACCTTTCATAGATAAGAGAACATTTCTGTGTGCATGAGTGAGCTGATGTTCCTCAGCTCAGAGGAACTCCACACTCAGTTTCTCAGCAGGATCATGTAGAGAAAACAGCAAAGAGATTAAATGGAGAGCCAACTGAGAAACGTTAAAGTTACAAAATCATTTCAGGAAATCTTGTCCAAGACCAAATCATCTGAGCTACGATACCCACAGTCATTTTTATGTTTTATTCTCATACTGTAGATCAACATTTGTCATATTTTACATATTATCTGCATCTTGAGGAAAACATTTGAGACAAAGCGCATGGTTTAAAGAAACAGAACTGAGATTGACATTAAGTTTTTCGAGTTATGAAAGATCAATCTCTTTCATAACAAAAAAAAAAACGTTCTCTTTCTCTGGTCCTCTGATTGTATATTTTTTACATATTCATGTGAAAAGTAAATACACACGTTAAACATATTTTTCTTAATAAGCTTAAACATTTGCTAGAACAAGCTATGCTTACCAGCAGATATTTCAGCTTTCTGGCCCTTTAAATTTTTCTTTATAATTGAGTTGGGTTCTGTATGATCGCACAAGGTTAAGAGATAATAACATTACACATAAGACCGTCTTGTAAGCTGCTGTTTCATTAGGTGTAATTACTCAGCGATTGCTCTGTTTATTAAAGGTGACTGCCATTCACAGCTGGGGTCAATAATATGTGATGGAGATGATTGCTGTGTTGTCTCAGGGAATAAGGCTACAATGGCCATGCAGCCCTCCAGCACCGACCTAATAAAAGAGCTGAAGAAACTGAGTCATTATAATGCCAGACCTCCTACTATTAGGACTCATTAAAAGGGCTCAACCCCTGAATCAGAGTCCATTATATTTATTGAATCTAGAAACTTTGATGCTGCTGTACCGGCTGACGTGCCTCAACATACCTCATACCTCGCACACATGCCTCAGCACCAGCTGTTTAAAATATCATCCAGAGATTTCAGCTGTGCAAAGGGCTTCAGAGCCTATAACAGAGCGTGGGTTGAGCTGCAGTCTGTAACGTTTGCCCCCGTTTACAACACACAACTGCAGTTTACTTCATGTACTTTCTCTATGTATGCTGAAGTTAAATGAAACTAAACTGTTATTTCACAGGAACTCAGACCCGACAGCTTAAATTATAAATCTTTATTTTAAACTTGTGAATTGGGGTAACGGAAGAAGGCCATTTTTGTCACTGAATTATGAGAGCATTTCAAAGGTTGTGGGTTCGATTCCCAGGGAATTCCTTGATCAAATGTATAGCTTACAAAACAAAGTCACTTTGGATAAAAATGTTTGCCAAATGCATAAATGTAAATGTAATATAACATCCCAACAGTCAAGTGAGAGAATTTAATCTAATCTTGATAGAAAATGTGCAAATGTAAAAGTTTCCAACTTGTAAATAAATATGTGAATATTTTCACAGTTTAACTTTAGTTGGATGCAACAACACAGAACAAAAAAACAACACAGAAGCATCAATCATTCCTGAAGCGCAGCCACTTTAATGAGTCATTCTAATCTTCATGTATTTCACTCAACTACAATGACAACATAAAGATAATGTGCCATCTGATGGTGTTAGATAAAGCTAATGTGACTTAACCGCTGTGTATTGCACACTCCAGAAACAGTATGATAATGACAGTCACACTTCTGTGCTGTTGACATGTACACAACCGGCCTTCTGCAGTCCAGCAGCTACAGACAGTGAGTCTGTCCCCAAAGCAGTCCAGTTTAGCCTAAATTATCTCTTTCTCTCTCATGTATTGACCAAACTGTAACATACTGTAGTAAGTTACTGTAGACCCTAAATTATTCAAAGGTGCAGTATGTAACCGGAAATTAAGCAGGGACCCCATACCCCATAGTAAATTCCCCTGTCTTTTATCTTTTAAAATATTAAATAGTTGATATGCTTTGATTATTTTATATTTACTTTTCTGTTTTTAATGTGTATTTGTGTGTAAATACATATATTTAATGTTTTTGTTCAGTCTTTTATCCTGCCAGTAAAGCTTTTAAAATAGTGCATGTTGAATTTACAGTAGTGACAATTTCAATAAATCGATTTGAATTAAGTCGAAATCTGAGTGTCATACATTCAAAACAAGCATTAAAATAAAAATAATTCAAACAATAATAAACACCCTTTTATAATATGAAATAAATGTATAATCATGTATAATCTGTACTGCTTCATTTCATATTCAAATAAGGGGCACAAGACCCCAGTAATCTGTAACCTCCAAACATGCCCTGGCCTGAACCTCTGGCTTTTACCTCCAGAGACTCCGGGCTGGCAGACGTGTCCCGGCCCACCTCCCTCGGAGACGGACGGGGCAGTGGAGCTGCTGGGACGACAGACAGACAGACTCTGGCCTCCCCCATGCAGCCCGTCCACTAACTCATTGATGTGTAACTGCAGGCAGCTAACTGCATTAGCATAGTAATCAGATAGTGATACCTTTCTTTGAGTTGCATCAGGGCTGGATAATGACAGGGTAATAATTACTCCATTTAGTGAGGGAGGGGCAGAAACACTGCTTAAGAATACAGTCCTGTTACAGTCTGACAACATGCAACTTTATAATCAGTAGAAGGCTTGATACCCAACGATTGATTAATTATAAAAGTAACACCTTTCTATTAGTAGACATACTTACTGATTTTACGTCCAATTAAATTTACATTTTTGCATTTGGCAATTGCTTCTGACTGATTTACAGACAAACTTATCATGAGAAGTAACCCAGCTAACTGGAAACGTCCTCAGAACACTGCCTAATGTTCTCTAAAAGTTCTCTTATATTAAGTTATTAAAAAGCATTCTTGCAGTAACATTAGCAGAACTTTTTCACCTTTATATCATATATATCAAAAATGTTATTGTTAAACTGTTAATGGAATGTTTTAAAAACCTTACACAATTTAAAAAGTTATTAATGTTCTGTTGTATAACCAAACAATGACATAAATACAACGTCTAAAAAACTGGACGTTTTAAATGTTCCTATAACTTTCAAAATAATTGTTAGCTGGAACAAGTCCTGATTTTATAAACTGTAACACTGCCTAGCTTTTCAGCTTTATTAGGTCTTGTTGTTTAGTAAGTCTGTGGTTGCATCTGAAGGTTCTAGTTGGATTTCACAGGCAGGAGAACTTTGAAAGAGCTGATGTTGTCATTCCTATCAGGTAGCTCACAGTGGGGATGAACTGATAGAAAAGACGAAAGCATGTTATCTCTGATGTCACTGAACCCTGGGATAAATGTTTGGGTAGGCTTAACCTGCTGAGAAGCAGCAGGGCTTAAAACAACTACAAGACCTGAAAAGATCTCACCCACATCAGCTTCAAAGGGTGCAAGAGGAGGACTAGACCTAAATGCCACATAACCTCACAGTAAAGTTTTATTTCTTAATAACAGACTCCCCAGATAACAAGGAACAATGTTCTCAGAACATTGACTAACACTCTCAAGTTCTTTCAGCGCTATCCAAAATTGTTGCAGTAATGTTAGTAGAACATTTTTTACATTAAATATTGTATATTTAAAAAACGTTATTTTAAAGGTGTTAGTGGAACAAAAATGTTACAAAATAAAAATGTTTGGATAACGTTCTCTGTATTTTTTAATGTTTTTGTTATTTAATGGAAATGTCAATGAAAGCTCATATGGTTTATAAACAGACCAACAATCCAATGAAATAAATAATGATAATTTAGCTCCTATATGAATTATTGTCAAGCAGGAAAGTGTAACAGGATCTGAATGAAAGTCAAACTTTAGCTTGCACTAACACTGCTCTTTATCTCTTTGAGTTTATTAGAGACAAGTGTGTCTATAAAAAGCACCAGTAAAACTATTGCAGGTCCCTTTATGAGTTGCTGCAAGTCCAGATGTCTGTTTAGTTTTGATTGAGACGTCTGGTTGACGTTTACCAAGGAGACGTGTGATGGTAATTTAACACCAGTTATCATCTCCTAGGCAACAGCTGAGAAAGCTGGCTTAAACTTCCTGGTCTCCTTTCTGTCTTCCTGTCATCATGAGGGCACATTAACTAAACCCTCAAACACAATAATATTTGAAGCTCCTGTTTTATGTCTCCTGCCCACAGCTTGTGGTTTTTATGACGTCTAGTCAGTAACAATTTTTCTGACTATTATAAATTGGCTCCTTTCAAGCGAGGGCATGTAACTCATCTGATTCGCACTACAACTGAGCTGGCAAACATCATCTGCCTCTTGCTTATGTCTCTCTCTCTCTCACTCACTCACTCACTCACTCTGATGTCATCAGGATGGAATGTGATCATATGACAACAACAGGCAAATTTCCAATTATAAAGAAATTGGTAAACAGGAAAATATTGTAATTGAATATTATTCCATAATGCTCTGGTTTCCAAAACAGTGTGAATGAAAAGTGGAGTGAGATCCTGTCACATCACCAAAATCTGGGTCCACTTATCAGTGTAAAAGCATTGAAGACTGGCTTCTTTTTCCACTCTGTTCACTTTTTCACTCAGTTCACTTCTGATGACCTTTAAAGGGTCTGAGTTCATTTAAACAGGACTCAGAGTGTGCTCGCAACCCAAAATTAATTTATCAGAACATTTTTATTGTGAGCAGACCCTTTGATGTTAAGTCCAATCGTGCCTCAGAGTGGTCTTTACCAAATATATAATAATTACTGTTATGAAGAAAGCCGTCTTATCAGAGTAACTCCATTGAAAGACAGCGGCTCATTCATTTGAGGAAGAGCTCTTTCTTCTCTTCAGACAGATAGCAGACTGAAGCACAGCCCAGCCTTGAAGTGCATACTGGATTAAGACACAACACAAAGAGAATGGTGTGTTAGGGGCAAACCGGGCTTCTTTTGAAAGTGTATCACTTAGTCCCCTCAGCAATGGATCAGCTAGGGCTTACACAGGCCAGGCAGAGGACACAAAATGCAAAGATGTTTATGCATTATCCTTATCCGTTCCTTATCAAGCACTGTTAAATGTAGCATGCTTCTTTTAGTTGAATTCGGGCAGAGCAAAATGTAAACTGATCAAAACACATCAACATTTTTTAACAAAATAAACTATGAGTGTGACAATACCGAAACTGCACTACACAGTAGTGCCGTATTCATGACATATTTTTCCATCTGTCAGTGATGCAGACACGGTATTTCCCAGTAGCAGTATTTCAGTACCATAACACACCAATATTCTGCTGAAACCCATGTAAATCATGATGCATGACGAGCGATGACATTTCAGGCTTCTTCCATGATCCTGACTCTATATAAGCGTCTCCATATGGAGGCTGCCAGGCAGATCTCATGCCATTATCAGCCCATCCATTACCTCTTTTATGGGCCCAGTAAGGAGTCTGATGAAACCTCACCAGAGTCATGGCAGTGGATGAGCATTATCCTCAGATATCAAATGTTTTCTTCATCTTTTTACACAGCCGGCCGTTCCCAGCAGCAGTAGGTTCGAGGAAAAAGCTGTGAGCTGTCAGCATATTGTGCCCTTAAATATTTAACTTCCTCAAGAGATCTGGCAGTGATATCAGATATTAGCCCTCTAATTCCTGCTGACTGGTACAAGCAGATGTTGAACGGAGTCAGAATAACTACCAGAACATCATGTTCTGCGGGTCAGACAGGCCACAGCCAGGGCCTGTTCTTTACACTGAGCATTAGTCTGAGGATGAAGCACAGTTGTGAGGCTGGACGAGCCGCCCAGGATCCAGACACAACATTTACTGTATTATGGGTCTGATGATAAAGAACAGACCGTAAGTTACTGTAAGTTATAAGTAAGTAATCTGACCATGTTCAGTGAGTTCTTCCCAAGTGTGTCATAAACTCTCAAACTCTTACATTAAACTGGTTACTTATGAAGCCTAATATGAAATGTTAATAAACCAGCTTTCTACCAACAGCAGTGGAAATGGTGAGATGGTGTTTCTCACTTCCCAGCATGCAACACTATCCTGCAGTTACTCATCAGTTTGCTGTAGATCTCTCTCACACTTGTTGAGTGACTGTACTTCCCCAGGCAGTCTTATCTGTGCTGACAGAAACACGATTCCTCAAGAGCCGCAGATCTCAGCCAAACTCTGTTTGTCTTTACAGATCTACTGATCAGGCACTTAGCACCTGATCTCTGAACTATTTCACCAAGAAAATTGTTTTCTCTAAGCGTAAGGGTGTATTGTTTTGGCAATTCTTGCAGGTAAAAGAAATATGTCCTCATGCTGCATTAGTTTTTTACCAGAGTTATTAATCTGAATGAATGTATGGTGTGATTTAGAATTGTTAGTTTACATCTATTTCCACGGTTTCAAGACAAGGATTAAGTGTCAGATGGCAGTAGAAAGTGATATTTCCTCTTCCTGCACAGGGAAACAGGATTAGACCAGATTAGATCAGATAGGATTAGATTAGAATAATCTTAGTCTAAACTCGTGCTCTAGGGTTTTAAGTAGCCAGTCTTATGAAGAAGCTCTAGTTTAGGCTGCAGGGTGACTAAAGAGTTTAAACCTCTGATTATAGTCTTACCTCAGGAGAGAGACTGGAAGAACGTCACCACCCCTTGAGACCCCCACAGAGAGGCATGCTGGCCAATCCCTGCCCCAGGGCATCCTCACTCCACGGACAGGGGCCTGGCACCTGAGAGATGGTAAAGGTGAAGGGTGAGGCCCGCGAGGCCCTCAGGGGTTCTGTTAGTCCGGTCCAAACCTTCAGCTGTGTTATAATATTGCAATATTTTAATCTCCAAGTCTCATCAATCTGTGTGGGAAACATGCATGATTATTATGAAACATAAATGGTTTAGGTCAAAGAAGGAAACATGTATGAAGATTCTGGCTGCTTAAATAGTCTTTCAAATGCAAGAATGAAAAGACACCATTACATTTCCTTTATTTGTATTTTAAAAATAGCTTTAATGACGTTACATCTGCATGTATTTATGCATTTAATTTTAGTTTCATTAAAATTGTATTTAATGTAATTTAATTTCCAGATTTCCTTTTAGCTACTAATTAAACTGTATAATAATGATTTTGCTTTGGCTCGATTATGAATGACGCAGAATGCAACACAGATGAAAGTGTTTCATTATTATTAAAGACGAATTTCTTTATTATTTATTGTTCTCCCGTCTCTGTTTTTATGAAATGATGCTGTTGTCGGATCTTTCGGTTTTTGCACATTCGCAGAGAGAACATTGTGAGGTTTCGATGGTGGCACATCTGAACTGGATTTGTACAATTGCTCATGCAAATACACTGAAACCACTTAGGGAAAGTTCTCGGGAACATTTAACGTTTGTGTTACTTAATGGAAACGTTAGGGGAACGTTCACACAACCTAAAATCGTTAGCTGGGTTACAGAATGGGCGGAGAATTGTTTTATTTTTGCCTGCCACAGGTCTGAAGGTTTCTGTATGTTGAACGCGTCCAACTTCTATTAACTTCAATGGTTTTATGTGAGAGTTTGTCCTCTGATGGTGGAACAATAATGGCCTTTGTTGGGGAGATGAGGAACAGTTCGTCTCAGGGCTTGCAGTAACTCTGTTTTCATTGTGGAGCAGCGGGATCTCTGGTGATGCCACATCCACTTGTGTTCCAGTACCGCGCACACCAATGCGCCGTCACTTCTGCTTCATTCCGCACAACGTGACGAGCTCTTTCTCTCCATCTGTTTCTTTGAAGACAGCAGCTGAAGGTTTCTATGACGAGACTAATCAAGTCATGTTTTAGTAAAACATTTCCTAATTTCCTGAAGTGGACGGGGAATAGTTTTTGGCCCTATAAACGCTTGGTGTTTTGGTACCCATCCATATACACTCTTAAGGTGTTGAAAAGAGTTCCTCAAACAACTGCTTTATTTCATACCTTTTATTGAAGAACAACAGAACAACTGTGAAGAACCTCTTGCAAAGATTTTGTGAATGTTAAAGGTTCTGAATAAAACCCTTGGAGAAACCTTTATTGTTAGGAGCGTGCCCAATTATGAACAATTATCATACCAGCTTCTTGATCGAAAAACCATGTTTTCAGCTCTGAGAACATCACCTACACCGTCAGGTCGAGTGTGAATAAAGGCAGACGAACTTTTGAACCCGCAGACTTTTACTCTCGTCTCTATTCAAAGCGACAGGCGGAAAACATCTCCGTCTCCCCGTGCGGATTTAATGCTTTAGAGGAGAGGAACCTGTGGGTAACACCATCAGATGAGTGTGTAAACAAACAGGCCCTGGTGCTGAAGATCTGCAGGGGAATAATGGGGACATTGAACAGTTAAGTGTGTCTGTTTGCAGAAAGCAATTAGGAGAGCGCGCAGCGGGGGCGCGGATTATTCCAGACGCTCCATTAACTTGAAATTCTTTGGATAAATAATTGTCCGTCCATTATGTTTGCGGGAGTTGATCTGTTATGGAAAATATTAGAAATAAAATATATTTTTATTGTCTGTGCACGCCACTACATTTCTTTGATCTCATATTTGGAAATGCTACTGTTGAGAAAAATGAGAAGAACTGACTTTTGAGCAGATAGTGATGACATGATGCCTGGTGTTTGGATAGCAGAGTCAAAAGAAAAAAGAAAACGATGGTACAGAGGTTTCAGACGTACGCACTGTTTATTTACAAACCAGGACATTAGATTTAAATAAAGTGTATCTACATTTCTAATACAAAAACGCATCTTGAAAGACATTTGTTATTGCATAGTGTGTGGACATATTAAACCGTTTGGGTCCAATAATGCAAAATGAATATTTATTCGTCTAGTACAATAAATGTAAACTACTGTGCATGATGTAAACACAGGCGCATCCGTAAAGCACAGCCATACACTGAACTGAAGTCAGCCCCATGCTGTGCTCTTATGAAGAAAAGTGTGAAGAAATGACGCCGCATCATTTAATGTTAATACTGTACTCACAGAGCACAGCAAACAAACTCTAGTATCCCTCTACACTTCTGTCCCATCACGGTTATATATGAGATGATTAACATTGAAATGGTTAGCTATTGAGCTGATCAAGCCACTGTTATTATGGGATGCGGTGTAGTAGTTCAGTCTGTTGGTGCTGAGATGGCTATGTTCAGACAGAGGCGCATTCTCATGTCCAGACATGCCATGCGTAAAATCCCCTAAATGTCCAGAGCTGCTCCTGTTCCCATCGCAGTTTCCTGACATTACTGAGTTCATGCTACCAATAAAGTTGCTGAAACACGGGCTGTGTCCTGCGGGCGGTGAGGGCGATGATTTGGGTTCGCTGGAGGTTGGAGAGTTTTGGAGACTCTGCGGGGACGCGCTCATCAGGCTCGCGGTATCCGCCAGTTTGAGCGCGTCCTCGGACTTGACTGAGAGAAGACCGGCGCTTCCGCTGTTTCCATCAGATCTTCTCTTTCTCTTCCTTCTGAAGTTTCCATTATCGAACATTTTCTCGCAGTTGGGGTCCAGGGTCCAGTAATTTCCTTTCCCTGAAACACAAACATTTCAGTGAACTCAGATTCGGTGTAATAAATCCTGCAGGCGAGCTTATTGTCAGATTAGGTGTGGATTAACAGATTATTGACAGATTATTGACAGATTATTGACAGATCATTAGTTTATCAGGGGTCAATCACAATCAACACACAGTAACTTTTGCAAAGTTAAGTTGCATGTGTAAGAACATTGACACTTACCGGGGTCATCCTCATCTCGTGCCACTTTCTTAAAGCAATCGTTTAAGGACAGATTGTGTCTGATGGAGTTCTGCCAGCCAGCTTTGCTCTTTTTGTAAAAGGGAAAGTTATCAGCCACATACTGATAAATCTGACTGAGAGTCAGTTTCTTATCCTGCGCATTCTGAATAGCCATCGCAATGAGCGCTGAATACGAATAAGGCGGTCTAACCATCTTGAAAAGTTCTTGCTGGCTAGAAATGGAAAGCCACCCGAGATCTGCGCTCCCAAATCCCGTGGGAGGAGGAAGAAACTGCCGCTGGTTCGACCCAAACCCCGACTGAATGTAGGAGCCTCCGTTCGGGCCCGAGAGATACGGGGAGGAGGTTATCCCCGGGCCGTTCATCCACAGGTAAGGGTTGGTGCTGGGTGATGCGTACTCGCCAAGTCCGTAGCTGGAAGGATGCGCAGGCGGCCTTTGCGAGTGATGATGGTGGAGGTTCTGCTGATACATGCTGAAGTTGGCGTCGCAGTACACGGTCATGTCCAGGATCTCCTGTGCGTTATGGTGCTGGAGAGAGCTCGTCTGCTGGCTGGACGGCTGCTGCCCAAACGCGTTCATAATCCGCCCTCCCTCTAGAAACATAAAGGCTCTGGGATCAGGGATCAGACCTGTTGAGTTCAGGGATCAGACCTGCTGAGTTCAGGGATCAGACCTGCTGAGTTCAGGGATCAGACCTGTTGAGTTCAGGGATCAGACCTGCTGAGTTTCAGGGATCAGACCTGCTGAGTGTGCTCGTCTCTGGGAGAAAGTGTCCGACTGCGCGACTGCGCGACTGCGCAGGGTATTTAACCCGGGCAGGAGCGCACGGAGTGACTGCACCGCGGGGTAACAAGCCCACCCCCGTCAGCTTCTCCTCAGTTCACTTCATCTTATATGCATCAATTTGGCGTCGAGATCGTCCACATGATAAGCGGGTTTAAAAGTGCCACAAAGGCTTTAAAACAAGCAGCCGGTTTTCACCGGTGCCAATGTGAACGTGAAGTCAAGCGCGTCACGGGATGAGACCTCTTGAGAGTCCGTGGACAGTTTGTGAAGGATGTATCATCTTTAGGGATTTTTATGATTTTATTTGCTTGTTTACTCATTGTTTTATACAAACAGTGAAACGAGATTTGTAAAAACTACAAGAACTCTCCGCCCAACATCATTTAAATATGAAGTGAAGATGAAGTTTCGCCTGAATTGACTAATTGATGGAGAAGTACAATAGAAATGAACATATTTATAGTTTTGAAAATGCTTCAGTGGACACAAATAGAAGAAACTATTTAGGCCTATCATGAATTTAACTAGATGAGACTGTTATGAAGCATCTGCATATTACCAGTATAATTATCTATAAACCAACAATTCATAATACTATAAGCATTATATTTGCTTTGTTATCTGCAGCATATTTATTGTAGGAGTAAATGAACAACTATATTAACAGCCATTAAACTTTGGTGTGAAACATGTTATGTTTCATGTTATGTTATGTTATGTTATGTTATGCTGTGTTATGTTTCATGTTATGTTATGTTATGTTGTGTTATGTTGTTTTGTGTTATGTTATGTTTTTTGTTATGTTATGTTGTGTATGTTATATGTTATGTTGTGTTATGTTATATGTTATGTTATGTTGTGTTTTATGTTATGTTATGTTATGTTATATGTTATGTTGTGTTATGTTATGTTTCATGTTATGTTGTGTTGTGTTGTGTTGTGTTTCATGTTATGTTATGTTATGTTATGTTGTGTTATGTTGTGTTATGTTATGTGTTATGTTATGTGTTATGTTATGTTGTGTATGTTATATGTTATGTTGTGTTATGTTATATGTTATGTTATGTTATGTTATGTTGTGTTTTATGTTATGTTATGTTATATTTTATGTTATGTTGTGTTTTATGTTATGTTGTGTTATGTTTCATGTTATGTTATATGATGTTATGTTGTGTTATGTTGTGTTATGTTGTGTTATGTTATGTTTTGTGTTATGTTATGTTGTGTATGTTATATGTTATGTTGTGTTATGTTATATGTTATGTTGTGTTGTGTTTTATGTTATGTTATGTTATATGTTATATGTTATGTTGTGTTGTGTTTTATGTTATGTTATGTTATATGTTATGTTATGTTGTGTTTTATGTTATGTTATGTTAAAAGGATGCCACTATGTGTGTGTGTACGATATGATACATATTTACCCATTTATTTAAAAGGTCCTGAAGAAGAGGAGAGCGAAAAACAACCGAGAGAGACTCTCCTGTAATCAGAAAATAAAGGATTTTAAACACCAGTTAAATTGAATGAATCGTTAGTTGGCAGAGTGTTTTAAAATAATTAATTTATAAAAATATCAGAGTGGTTTGCCATGATTTCATTGGTTTACTTATTTAGCAGTTCATATGGCGTACAGGAGTTTGTCTCCCTCTCGTGGCGATCAGAGGGAACTGCATTTAAAACAACAGGCTTACATTACTCACATTCTCGTAGGCTACATTGTTCTTCGTGTAGTTCTAGTTTCATTATATCTCACTGAATTAAGATAAACAGTCTGACATCACACATGTACACAGGGACAGTCTTATTTATATTCCAAATCTTCATTAAAAAACATATCTGCATCATTTATTCACATAATAAGCCAGTTATTAAGAGGCCTGTATTGAAAATGTAAAGAAAACAGGCAGGTGTTTCATAGACTTTATTAGCATTATAACCAGTATTTATCCATATATATATAGTTAAATCAGTTTAAAACAAACCACAATACAGCAATATATTTGTTTCCCTTTTTTTGGGAGGGTGGTGAATAAATCGTTTTATTATAATATAAAGTTTGCATGTGTATGTGAGAAACAGAAAGTGAGTTTTTCTCATTTCTGTGCAGCAACATTCCTTTTCTTCATATGAGTATGACACCAACAGGAATCTAGCATGGGTGTAATGACATAGCCAATGCCACAGTTCGGTACATATCACAGTTGGGTCACCGTAATCTGTTGATATCTTTAAATGCATAAAAAATATTAACAGATTAAGTCCTGACAGAGAGAGCCTTGTTTCTAAAACAGTTATTTATCTTCTAAGGTAAATCATATATATATATATAGTATATTGAAGACTGGCAACAATTATAAAGTATAAATGTATGCATAAATGTGACGTGCTATAAGGTGGTGAATATGGAGTCTAATTTAAGTCTTTCTTATGAAAAGAGAGAGTGAGCACTGATTCATTTGCACTGATTATAAAACTACAGACTGAAAGAAAAAGCATTTATTTGATTTGTTGATCTATGTGGTTTATTCAATTTAAATGCTTGTGTGAACCTCTTGGATTATTAGCACAAAACTTATTTATAATACCCACAATCCCCCACTGAAATTCATGCCCTGGTGTGTAATATTCAGAAAACAATACAGCTCTTATTAGGTGTTAGAAGTGTACTAGTTACTATTTAATCAAATGTCTATTACAAAAAATTTGGTTTCTGTTTTGATATCTTTCTGTGAATGTTACGGTTTTGTCTTCTGGACTTTGCGTATGCTCAGCTGCATCTGACTCGACAGACCACGTCTGACCAGCTCTTCTGATAGCTGAAACAAAAATGGACAGACAGATTCATTTTTCCTGCATTATACATTTACATTGCTGTCTTTTGGTAGTGTAAGCAGTGTCACTTACTTTCTCTAAAACAAGTGCAAGGTTTCCACTCTCTGTTAGGTCTAAAACTGAAGTGACTTTCATTTGGAGTCCTATGACACCACCTGAAGAGATACACACTCATAACAACTACCATCACATGAAACAAATCACTATATATGTAAATATGTTGATGAAACGCCTACCTTGACTCAATGCAAAGGCCCAACAACCCGGAGTGTTCACATTACTTGTTGTTTTGAGGGTGGGGATAAAGCTGTTATCAGTTGACCCAGGAATGACAAAGTAATGTGTGGAGCTGACTGTGTCATAACCAGCCTAATTAAATTATAAAAAGAAACATGTTTACACACAGAAGCCAATACAGAGTAAGAATATGTTGTTACTGTGATATAATGATATAATGTTACCTCCACTGGAAAATACAACCCAGCAATGTCACCATAATTCATCAGAATGAAGGAGAAGTTACCATCTGAAATTAAAACCGCTTGAAACGAGATTCCCTGAAAAGATTGAAAACACTGACTGTCACAGCAGATCTGAACACAGCAACATCATGATTTACTGTACATAGTTTTGTTATGGTTTGTGTCAAAACTTTTACAGTTCAGGAGATCGAAAACAAACTTACCGGGACTGAGTGATTCAAAAATACATTCATATCCCAAGTTTGGACAAAGTCCCATGTTGCTACAA
Source organism: Chromobotia macracanthus (assembly GCA_036877525.1). NCBI lineage: Eukaryota > Metazoa > Chordata > Actinopteri > Cypriniformes > Botiidae > Chromobotia > Chromobotia macracanthus. The sequence continues at coordinate 1,576,001 of JAZGTH010000029.1, forward strand.
AGACCCAAGTAGCACTGAAGCTCAGACCGGGGAAATATTGGTTTATATCTTGAGTGGCGCGTGTGAGTATATTTCCATTTGTGTACTGCTGATAGTAGAATGCACCAAGTCCATAATCATCAAGATCAGTCCAGAGAGCAGCTATTAAATCTTCACTTCCATAAACTGGAAAAGGAAAAGGATTTGCTTCTGGAATAGCTTGACTGAATGACAGGAGTCCATTACTGTTAACCTGTATTAAGAGAAATCATTCAAAATCCACAAGACAAACAGCAAAGTAAGAACCAAATCGAATGCCATAGTGGATTATCATAGTTGTGTTCATTCACACTGAGACTGTAAATAATGAATTGAATCTCACGTATATCTGGTTGTACGTGCGCCCGAAAAACCAAAATGGACTGTACAGGTTAACTGGAACGTAGCTTTCATCACCATTGACAATAGTTTGTGTGTCTCCTGCCGCCAAACCAAATGAATAGAAAATCTCTGGTGTTGCAGAAAGAAGAAACACAAATATTAACAAACTTGATGGAGATGTTTACATTTCACACTCTCTGTTTAAAGACAAAGATTATTTAACTGTAAACCACTTCTGTGGAGTATTAAAAAAGTGTTGCCGGTGTTACAGGTGGTGACTAGCAGTGTATTTATTCTGACAACAATTCAGTTTGATTATGATTCCTGTAACAATTACATCATATAATCAAAACTGAAGACACCATTTGATTTGATTATTTTGATTCATCATTTCTAAAACATGCCAAAGACACAATGTATTTGTCTTTGCATTTATGTATTTGGCAGATGCTTTCATCCAAAGCTTACAGTGTGTTCAAGGTGTACTGTAAATCAAACACACAACCTCTGGCCTGCATTTTTAAAGGAATGCTGTAAAGATATAAAGTCATTTCTTTTAAAAACCTTATTGTGATCTGAACAAATGAAATTAATACTGTATGTCTCAATCAGAACCAACATACTCAATCTTAAAATCACTTACGTATGACAGATATTTAGTCTTAAGCACTTTGGCTGCAGAGCTAGATGATATTACCTGGTGTCACTATGGTGTTTTGTTGTATGGTTGTTGGCTGTATGATTGTTGGCTGTATGGTTGTTGGCTGTATGGTTGTTGGCTGTATGGTTGTTGGCTGTATGGTTGTTGGCTGTATGGTTGTTGGCTGTTTGGTTGTTGGCTGTATGGTTGTTGGCTGTATCGTTGTTGGCTGTTTGGTTGTTGCTGAAAGAATAAAGACAAAGAATTACCATTTAAGACTCTTTTCATTTTGATTTTGACATTTTTAAAATTAAACCAGCGCGTGTATGATTCTGTTTATCTGTCAGATTCTGGTTATCATGTTTCATACTGGAAACACACTGGAGCTGGTATCACAGCAGCATTACTACCTGATGTTTCTGCGATGGCTGGTTGCGTGGTGAATGCTGAAAGAAAAAACACATGAAAAACCCTTTTGTAATCACTTGACAAGCTTTATGCGTGAGTCATTTATTCTTTCGGTCCATCTTTCAGGAAGTGAAAGATGGCACATTTAACATTCAACATCTGATTTAATTAAAGGTCTTTATTTACCTGCTGGTGATATTTGTGCCCTGGCTGCTAAAGAAGAAGATTCATTTTTATTGCCTTCATATCATATTAAAACTTATAATAAAACAGAAGACAGAAAGACCTTACTCAGAGACAGAAGTGATATGAGCACTAGATGTTGTAAACCTCTCTTCCTATCCATGATTTCAAAGCCAGAGATGAAACCAGAATGTAGTACTCCTTCTGTAATCAGAGAGGTTTAGTATTCATATTTCAAGAAGTCATTTCCGTATCCTACAGTCACAGTAAAGGCTGTTCATTTCATGTTAATAAGAATCTCTTAATAAGAGCATTATTATTAAGCACAGTTCTAACTGAAATCTGATTGAATATGTGCACTCAAAGCTGCTGTAAAAAACAATCCAGAACATACAGCAGCAAACACACAATGATGTATCAAATTTCTGTGTTAATAAGCTGTATTTCCTGTCAACTGTAAACACCATAGAGTTAAATCTCCTTAAGTTCAATTATTAATTACATTTGACTTTATATGTTATTATTATTAGTAAATAAATGCAAACATTTTAGATCTATGCCCAAAAAATAAAAAAAAAAAAAAAATTTTTTTTTTATATATAAAAAAAATTATATATATATATATATATATATATATATATACATACGTGTGTGTATGCATATACAATATATAAACCTAACAGCCCAAGATATACTTACCTTGCTGTGAGTTTAACTGCCGAGCAGGAAGTGTAATTGCTTTTAAAGGTGTCACAGCCCGTGTTTAAGAGCAGAACGCCTCCTCCATGGAACAAATGAAAGTATTTGTCATAGCTGTGAAACACTTCTAATGACAAGAGCGTCTCTCTCTCTGATGCAACCTTAAGAATTGTTTACCTTTGTGAACTTTACGTTTAAGGATGAAACTGAGGAGTTTACAGGTCAAAATCTTGCACAATGTTTGCACAGATTTCTTGTGCTAGCTCAGGGGTAAAGATGAAATTCAGAGTAGTTAAATGAGTACACAACAACAACAACAACACAGAAAATGTACAGAATGAGGATATGAATGGATGCCTCCCAGAATAGCCAATCAATTATTATAATGTCATGCCAGAGTCAACAACAGCAACAAGTTGATAACAGGTTTGTCAAACAGTTTGTGGTTTGATTAAAGCAGTTCTGTAAAAGCCACACGTGTTCATTTGTTAGGTTATTTATATGTATTTGTGACAGTTCTGCTGTCGAGTTTCTTGCCTGCAGAACTCTACGGTCAGTTCATCTGAACGCTTAAATGCTGGCCTTGACCTTTTCTGCATGAGTTGCACTGGACCACAATCCTAAATAAAGTTTATCTGGTTTTAATGCACAGTTTACAATGATCATTTTGCTCTATATGAAGGTTAACCTTCATATCTGCCTTCACAACATGGCCCTTATTGTACATATTTATAATAATGTCTAAACATCCTCAAGGCTTTTCACCTAACAGCCACACCTGCAATGAAACAAAGATTAAACTGAAGCCGTATGCAGAGACAGCACTGTTCAAAACAGTGTTTAACACATACATGTTTAACACCTTCATTACATTGAATTAAAACCTAAAGTCTTTTAATAAAACGCTCACACAAACACAACTGAGGCTGTCATAACTGTTTAAAGTAATATAGTCAGTAACTAATAAATTCATTAAACCAGCCCAAAGTAATTCATTAATGTTGGGTACATTTGATCAATTTTCTAGCCTGTATCTTCTCAAACAGATAAGGAATGATAACTGTAAGGCGAGATTATTTATCTACTACAAATATCTGTAACATCTGTGATTATGTGATGTAGGAAGTGTTATGAATTAATAAACAGTCTCACATAACTTTCAATCTGTTGTTACAGAAACTTCAACTAAAGCCTTCATCGCAGTTATGAGGCGTGTGTGTCCCCCTGGTGGACGAATATTTGATAAATCATTTCATGTTTCTCTCTTACAGTAGTTACAGACTGTCGAGGAAACGTTTTGTGTCTTCTTCTGTGTGTGCTATTTACTAAACACTATTACTGAAGTTATTTACACATTAGATGTAGGAGCACATACAACACGAGAAAATGCTTACAAATGACAATATATCAGAATAGCTCAGCTTGACGCTTGCTTCTTATGAAAATAAATGCTTCTTAAGAAAATAAATGCTTCTTATGAAAATAAATGATTCTTAAGAAATGCCATTGTTTTACACACGTTTAAAATGAAAACGGCACTTAGTTTGCAGCTGAAGATGTGCAAGCAATCAAAGGCACGTCAGAAAAACAATCTATAATGTATAATTGTGTCCTAACTTTCATAAAAAACTGTATTCTTAAATAGAAACAAAGTATTACTCTGTCAAGAGTATTACTCAGAAGTTTCGCTCTGTTTTAAGTGTGGACTCAGTATTATACTTACTAAACCAGAATGCCAGCATTCCTGCCACACAGAGGCACGAGATGTGAGACTGTAAGTTGATTCAGTTTTCCTGTTCTGACTTCAGTGAAGTGATATGACCCAGTCTGAATTTCTCCTCTCTGTTAACCTGTTGCAATAGCACCAGATACCAGCGCTTTTTCTTTCACTTCTTCAAGTGCACTATAATAGTGATGCAGAGAATAGAGAATGAATGTAGCCTACAGGGCAACTTTGTCTTTATGTAAAAAAATGTTTCAGTGCTTTAAAAAACAAAATAGGCATAAGCTTTATAGTTTTTATTATATTTTAACCAGTGCAGAACCAGAAGCTGCAGAACAGGAAGAGTATTGAATGTGTTTGGAAGACAGTGAACTGTTTATTGTTACAGTTTGATAAATGTGCAGGTATCAGTTTTGGCTGCAGCAAATGCTGGTTATATCAAATAACACACGTCAACCTTGGTTACATCAGCTTTAAAGACATCTGATAACACACAAAGAAAAGCAGAAAAATTAAAAGTAGTTCTTTAAGCTGAACACAGATTTGTAGATAAATATTACTGTATTATAACCAGAAACAAATAAAATATGATCTATTTCTGTGGGGCGGATACATCATGTCATTATATGTGATGATAATATATTGGTGTGTGTGTGTGTGTTATATATCTGTGTGTGAGAAACAGAAAGCATGTTGATGAGTGTTTTCCTCTTTTGTGAAGCAACATTTTAATATTTAGTGTCAGAGAATTAACAATATGTTAATCTGTTTTGATATCTTTCTGTGAATGTTACGGTTTTGTCTTCTGGACTTTGCGTATGCTCAGCTGCATCTGACTCGACAGACCACGTCTGACCAGCTCTTCTGATAGCTGAAACAAAAATGGACAGACAGATTCATTTTTCCTGCATTATAGATTTACATTGCTGTCTTTTGGTAGTGTAAGCAGTGTCACTTACTTTCTCTAAAACAAGTGCAAGGTTTCCACTCTCTGTTAGGTCTAAAACTGAAGTGACTTTCATTTGGAGTCCTATGACACCACCTGAAGAGATACACACTCATAACAACTACCATCACATGAAACAAATCACTATATATGTAAATATGTTGATGAAACGCCTACCTTGACTCAATGCAAAGGCCCAACGACCCGGAGTGTTCACATTACTTGTTGTTTTGAGGGTGGGGATGAAGGTGTTGTTTTTTGACCCAGGAATGACAAAGTAATGTGTGGAGCTGACTGTGTCATAACCAGCCTAATTAAATTATACAAACAAATATTATGTATACATACCAAAATGATATTGAGTATAAAAGAATGATTTTGCTACTGTGAAACAGAAGTTTTATTTTACCTCCACCTGAAAATTCAGCCCAGCAATGTCACCATAATTCATCAGAATGAAGGAGAAGTTACCATCTGAAATTAAAACCGCTTGAAACGAGATTCCCTGAAAAGATTGAAAACACTGACTGTCACTGCAGATCTGAACAACAACAAGCAACATCATGATTTACTGTACATAGTTTTGTTATGGTTTGTGTCAAAACTTTTACAGTTCAGGAGATCGAAAACAAACTTACCGGGACTGAGTGATTCAAAAATACATTCCTATCCCAAGTTTGGACAAAGTCCCATGTTGCTACAAAGACCCAAGTAGCACTGAAGCTCAGACCGGGGAAATATCGGTTTATATCTTGAGTGGCGCGTGTGAGTATATTTCCATTTGTGTACTGCTGATAGTAGAATGCACCAAGTCCATAATCATCAAGTTCAGTCCAGAGAGCAGCTATTAAATCTTCACTTCCATAAACTGGAAAAGGAAAAGGATTTGCTTCTGGAATAGCTTGACTGAATGACAGGAGTCCATTATTGTTAACCTGTATTAAGAGAAATCATTCAAAATCCACAAGACAAACAGCAAAGTATGAACCAAATCGAATGCCATAGTGGATTATCATAGTTGTGTTCATTCACACTGAGACTGTAAATAATGAATTGAATCTCACGTATATCTGGTTGTACGTGCGCCCGAAAAATCGAAATGGACTGTACAGGTTAACTGGAACGTAGCTTTCATCACCATTGACAATAGTTTGTGTGTCTCCTGCCGCCAAACCAAATGAATAGAAAATCTCTGGTGTTGCAGAAAGAAGAAACACAAATATTAACAAACTTGATGGAGACATTTCAGTTTCACACTTATTTATGATGTTTGTTCGCTTAACACTGTGTGCTTAAATTGGCTTTCTAGATTGTGAAAAACACTAAATTAAGGGTCTATACTTACCTGCAAACTGTACAATGGCTGAAAAACAGAGAATGTTTAATAAAACATGTAAATTACATTAAAATGGGGATGACTAAACGTTTACAGTACGTTTTTGACAACTATTTGATTCTGATTCTTATAATGATTACAATGCATCAGGATTTAGAAATTTGATTGTGTGTGCGTGGATGAAACATCCACCTTGATTCGCAGAGAAAGCCCAACGACCCGGAGTGTTCACATTACTTGTTGTTTTGAGGGTGGGGATGAAGGTGTTGTTTTTTGACCCAGGAATGACAAAGTAATGTGTGGAGCTGACTGTGTCATAACCAGCCTAATTAAATTATACAAACAAATATTATGTATACATACCAAAATGATATTGAGTATAAAAGAATGATTTTGCTACTGTGAAACAGAAGTTTTATTTTACCTCCACCTGAAAATTCAGCCCAGCAATGTCACCATAATTCATCAGAATGAAGGAGAAGTTACCATCTGAAATTAAAACCGCTTGAAACGAGATTCCCTGAAAAGATTGAAAACACTGACTGTCACTGCAGATCTGAACAACAACAAGCAACATCATGATTTACTGTACATAGTTTTGTTATGGTTTGTGTCAAAACTTTTACAGTTCAGGAGATCGAAAACAAACTTACCGGGACTGAGTGATTCAAAAATACATTCCTATCCCAAGTTTGGACAAAGTCCCATGTTGCTACAAAGACCCAAGTAGCACTGAAGCTCAGACCGGGGAAATATCGGTTTATATCTTGAGTGGCGCGTGTGAGTATATTTCCATTTGTGTACTGCTGATAGTAGAATGCACCAAGTCCATAATCATCAAGATCAGTCCAGAGAGCAGCTATTAAATCTTCACTTCCATAAACTGGAAAAGGAAAAGGATTTGCTTCTGGAATAGCTCGGCTGAATGACAGGAGTCCATTATTGTTAACCTGTATTAAGAGAAATCATTCAAAATCCACAAGACAAACAGCAAAGTATGAACCAAATCGAATGCCATAGTGGATTATCATAGTTGTGTTCATTCACACTGAGACTGTAAATAATGAATTGAATCTCACGTATATCTGGTTGTACGTGCGCCCGAAAAATCGAAATGGACTGTACAGGTTAACTGGAACGGAGCTATCATCATCATTGACAATAGTTTGTGTGTCTCCTGCCGCCAAACCAAATGAATAGAAAATCTCTGGTGTTGCAGAAAGAAGAAACACAAATATTAACAAACTTGATGGAGACATTTCAGTTTCACACTTATTTATGATGTTTGTTCGCTTAACACTGTGTGCTTAAATTGGCTTTCTAGATTGTGAAAAACACTAAATTAAGGGTCTATACTTACCTGCAAACTGTACAATGGCTGAAAAACAGAGAATGTTTAATAAAACATGTAAATTACATTAAAATGGGGATGACTAAACGTTGACAGTACGTTTTTGACAACTATTTGATTCTGATTCTTATAATGATTACAATGCATCAGGATTTAGAAATTTGATTGTGTGTGCGTGGATGAAACATCCACCTTGATTCGCAGAGAAAGCCCAACGACCCGGAGTGTTCACATTACTTGTTGTTTTGAGGGTGGGGATGAAGGTGTTGTTTTTTGACCCAGGAATGACAAAGTAATGTGTGGAGCTGACTGTGTCATAACCAGCCTAATTAAATCATACAAACAAATATTATGTATACATACCAAAATGATAATGAGTATAAAAGAATGATTTTGCTACTGTGAAACAGAAGTTTTATTTTACCTCCACCTGAAAATTCAGCCCAGCAATGTCACCATAATTCATCAGAATGAAGGAGAAGTTACCATCTGAAATTAAAACCGCTTGAAACGAGATTCCCTGAAAAGATTGAAAACACTGACTGTCACTGCAGATCTGAACAACAACAAGCAACATCATGATTTACTGTACATAGTTTTGTTATGGTTTGTGTCAAAACTTTTACAGTTCAGGAGATCGAAAACAAACTTACCGGGACTGAGTGATTCAAAAATACATTCCTATCCCAAGTTTGGACAAAGTCCCATGTTGCTACAAAGACCCAAGTAGCACTGAAGCTCAGACCGGGGAAATATCGGTTTATATCTTGAGTGGCGCGTGTGAGTATATTTCCATTTGTGTACTGCTGATAGTAGAATGCACCAAGTCCATAATCATCAAGTTCAGTCCAGAGAGCAGCTATTAAATCTTCACTTCCATAAACTGGAAAAGGAAAAGGATTTGCTTCTGGAATAGCTCGGCTGAATGACAGGAGTCCATTATTGTTAACCTGTATTAAGAGAAATCATTCAAAATCCACAAGACAAACAGCAAAGTATGAACCAAATCGAATGCCATAATGGATTATCATAGTTGTGTTCATTCACACTGAAACTGTAAATAATGAATTGAATCTCACGTATATCTGGTTGTACGTGCGCCCGAAAAATCGAAATGGACTGTACAGGTTAACTGGAACGTAGCTTTCATCACCATTGACAATAGTTTGTGTGTCTCCTGCCGCCAAACCAAATGAATAGAAAATCTCTGGTGTTGCAGAAAGAAGAAACACAAATATTAACAAACTTGATGGAGACATTTCAGTTTCACACTTATTTATGATGTTTGTTCGCTTAACACTGTGTGCTTAAATTGGGTTTCTAGATTGTGAAAAACACTAAATTAAGGGTCTATACTTACCTGCAAACTGTACAATGGCTGAAAAACAGAGAATGTTTAATAAAACATGTAAATTACATTAAAATGGGGATGACTAAACGTTGACAGTACGTTTTTGACAACAATTTGATTCTGATTCTTATAATGATTACAATGCATCAGGATTCAGAAATTTGATTGTGTGTGTGTGGATGAAACATCCACCTTGATTCGCAGAGAAAGCCCAACGACCCGGAGTGTTCACATTACTTGTTGTTTTGAGGGTGGGGATGAAGGTGTTGTTTTTTGACCCAGGAATGACAAAGTAATGTGTGGAGCTGACTGTGTCATAACCAGCCTAATTAAATCATACAAACAAATATTATGTATACATACCAAAATGATATTGAGTATAAAAGAATTATTTTGCTACTGTGAAACAGAAGTTTTATTTTACCTCCACCTGAAAATTCAGCCCAGCAATGTCACCATAATTCATCAGAATGAAGGAGAAGTTACCATCTGAAATTAAAACCGCTTGAAACGAGATTCCCTGAAAAGATTGAAAACACTGACTGTCACAGCAGATCTGAACACAGCAACATCATGATTTACTGTACATAGTTTTGTTATGGTTTGTGTCAAAACTTTTACAGTTCAGGAGATCGAAAACAAACTTACCGGGACTGAGTGATTCAAAAATACATTCCTATCCCAAGTTTGGACAAAGTCCCATGTTGCTACAAAGACCCAAGTAGCACTGAAGCTCAGACCGGGGAAATATCGGTTTATATCTTGAGTGGCGCGTGTGAGTATATTTCCATTTGTGTACTGCTGATAGTAGAATGCACCAAGTCCATAATCATCAAGTTCAGTCCAGAGAGCAGCTATTAAATCTTCACTTCCATAAACTGGAAAAGGAAAAGGATTTGCTTCTGGAATAGCTCGGCTGAATGACAGGAGTCCATTATTGTTAACCTGTATTAAGAGAAATCATTCAACATCCACAAGACAAACAGCAAAGTATGAACCAAATCGAATGCCATAGTGGATTATCATAGTTGTGTTCATTCACACTGAGACTGTAAATAATGAATTGAATCTCACGTATATCTGGTTGTACGTGCGCCCGAAAAATCGAAATGGACTGTACAGGTTAACTGGAACGTAGCTTTCATCATCATTGACAATAGTTTGTGTGTCTCCTGCCGCCAAACCAAATGAATAGAAAATCTCTGGTGTTGCAGAAAGAAGAAACACAAATATTAACAAACTTGATGGAGACATTTCAGTTTCACACTTATTTATGATGTTTGTTCGCTTAACACTGTGTGCTTAAATTGGGTTTCTAGATTGTGAAAAACACTAAATTAAGGGTCTATACTTACCTGCAAACTGTACAATGGCTGAAAAACAGAGAATGTTTAATAAAACATGTAAATTACATTAAAATGGGGATGACTAAACGTTGACAGTACGTTTTTGACAACTATTTGATTCTGATTCTTATAATGATTACAATGCATCAGGATTCAGAAATTTGATTGTGTGTGTGTGGATGAAACATCCACCTTGATTTGCAGAGAAAGCCCAACGACCCGGAGTGTTCACATTACTTGTTGTTTTGAGGGTGGGGATGAAGGTGTTGTTTTTTGACCCAGGAATGACTAAGTAATGTGTGGAGCTGACTGTGTCATAACCAGCCTAATTAAATCATACAAACAAATATTATGTATACATACCAAAATGATATTGAGTATAAAAGAATTATTTTGCTACTGTGAAACAGAAGTTTTATTTTACCTCCACCTGAAAATTCAGCCCAGCAATGTCACCATAATTCATCAGAATGAAGGAGAAGTTACCATCTGAAATTAAAACCGCTTGAAACGAGATTCCCTGAAAAGATTGAAAACACTGACTGTCACAGCAGATCTGAACAACAACAAGCAACATCATGATTTACTGTACATAGTTTTGTTATGGTTTGTGTCAAAACTTTTACAGTTCAGGAGATCGAAAACAAACTTACCGGGACTGAGTGATTCAAAAATACATTCCTATCCCAAGTTTGGACAAAGTCCCATGTTGCTACAAAGACCCAAGTAGCACTGAAGCTCAGACCGGGGAAATATCGGTTTATATCTTGAGTGGCGCGTGTGAGTATATTTCCATTTGTGTACTGCTGATAGTAGAATGCACCAAGTCCATAATCATCAAGTTCAGTCCAGAGAGCAGCTATTAAATCTTCACTTCCATAAACTGGAAAAGGAAAAGGATCTGCTTCTGGAATAGCTCGGCTGAATGACAGGAGTCCATTATTGTTAACCTGTATTAAGAGAAATCATTCAAAATCCACAAGACAAACAGCAAAGTATGAACCAAATCGAATGCCATAGTGGATTATCATAGTTGTGTTCATTCACACTGAAACTGTAAATAATGAATTGAATCTCACGTATATCTGGTTGTACGTGCGCCCGAAAAATCGAAATGGACTGTACAGGTTAACTGGAACGTAGCTTTCATCACCATTGACAATAGTTTGTGTGTCTCCTGCCGCCAAACCAAATGAATAGAAAATCTCTGGTGTTGCAGAAAGAAGAAACACAAATATTAACAAACTTTTCTTACATTTCACTTATTTCATTGATTTTTGTTCACCAAACGTTGTGTGTTTAGGTTGTGAGAGACATTCAAGGGTTATACTTTACTGCATATTTATACTGTGTGTATAAATGTCTTTATAGAGAAAATCAGAGTATGCCATTTTAAAACAGGTGATGACTTTGGGATATATTTGTGGTGCTTGTATCACGGCAGCATTATTACCTGATGTCTCTGCTGTGGCTGGTTGTGTGGTGGACACTGAAAGAATAAACAAATACAATCACCGTTAAAGACCTTTTATCGCATTGAAAATGACATTAAAACACAAGGTAGAAAACATCTCACCCAGATACAGAAGTGAGAGGAACAGAAGATGAGGCTGTGAACCTCCCATCCTTCCCACCATTACAAAGCCAACAATAAAACCAGTGTGTTCTGTTATCAGAAAGAGCATTTTAACTCTTCATTATCTATTATTCATCATACAGTCACATTAAATGCAGTTATTCTTATGATAATAAAAGCCTTATTTGTAAACTTTTTGTTTTGTTTTAGAAAATCTGATTGAATGTGTTGGACTCATTCTTTAAGTTATTACTAACTAAGTAACTTGGTCTTCATTTGTATTGTTTTTAATTATTACATGCAAATATTTACTAACCACTGTTATAAAACATCATGCTTCTGTTTTATAAGAGCAGTTATGAGATCACTTGCCTACCTGTAAGTACAATAAAAAACTATGCATTTTATAAAGTAAAATCCAAGATAATATATATATGTGACTTACCTCAAATAGCTTCTTCCAACACACACTTGCCGAGCAGGAAGTCTCACTGCTTTTAAAGTGTCACAGCCCCATGTTTAGGGGCAGGACAATTGATCCATGGAAAAGATGAAATGCTTCGATTAACACAGCTAGTACCTGTTACACTAAAGCTAGTTGTTAAGCAGTTCAAATGAAAATAATGCCTTCTATTTTACACAACCATTAAAAATAGTTGTAACTTTTGTTAAGTGATGAAATGAAGGGTTTACAGGTCAAATGATTATCACAAGGTTTTCAGCACAAATTCCTCATGTTCTCACTGAAGTGAAGACGGTTATGACAAAGATTTTGCAGCAGAAATGTATATCAGTACAAAATGATCACACATAAAATGTAATGAATGAGGACATAAATATATCCCAGATAAATGTTTTCTATCAGTCAAATCTGACAAAGGTCACACAGGTTCTGATTCCTCAAATTCCTCATGTTAGCTCAGGGATGAAAGTAGAGTCATGCAGATAAGAGTTTTGCCATTGAAATTTATATCAGATCACAATGATCATAGAATGAGGATATTAACCGATGCCATAACAAGCATGTTAAGTGTCATCAGAGGTGCCTTCATGCGCAGACGCTGTCGGCGAGGTCAGCTGCCTCAGGCTTTCAGATGCAGCCTGTGTGTTTTGGTGGAGGCGTGGCCATGACAAAGATATAAAACTATAATGTATATATAAAGTTTATTTTGTGACCTTCGGCGACAAACATAACAGTAGAATGCACCTGCGTCTCCAGCTGAGGGCAGTGTTACTCCAGACGCAGCATGCCTCTGCTGTATGGGGCTTTTCTCCATGCAGACACTGCATCTGAGCTTCGCTTTTTCCCTCTGAAGGAGAGAAACGCATCAAAGAATGATTCAGGAATTCACTCAACATTTATCCAGGTCTCTTAACTCCCAGTTCTAGCCTCTTTCCTGCTTTAAGCACAGAAGAGTGTTAGGAAACAACTCAAGATGTGACGGGAATATATATGACATGATAAGAGTTACTGATATTTAGCTTTCAGAAGGGCAGGTCAGGCCTGCAAGCACCCCAGGAACCAGCTAAAAGCAGCCTAAGCTGGTTGGCATGTTTTAGCAGTTCTCCCAGCCTGGTTTTAGATGGTTAAGATGGTTTAACAGGCTGTTTTTTTAGCTGGTGAAGCTGATCAGGCTGGAAGACCAGCCAACCACCTTGTTTTTAGAAATACTTGAAAACATGTCAAATGCATCATGATCTACAAATGGCTCTAATAACTAATAATGATCATTTTAAATCTCTCTTTTCTGTTTAAAGAATATTTTAGTATTGTTGTTGTTTTGGCCGATAATTAATATTTGATTAACATATGCATCTCTAACAGGAAATAAATTCCTCTGTTCAAAGGTGAATTCGATTTTGGTGAGCTCATGGAAAATCGGTTGTTGCTGTACTTCTGAAACATTCACAGTAACATACAGATGGGAACGCTAAAAAAGATTTCTTTGGATTAAACCTTCTCTTTTCATCTTATTTACTCTCCCACCTACCGTATTTCTCTTCTCCCTACATCTACTGAGGGTCACTGAGCAATTTGCTCAGCAGAAAGTTACAGAAATGTTTGCATCAGTTTAACACTTCAGTATGCTGGAGCACTTGGACAGTGTGTGTGAGTTTAGAGGTGTGATACAGTGTGATGGGAGAAACCATGCTGAGCCATAAGTTGTTCTGCAGTATCTCAAATGCTCTTTATCTCTATGGTCTGTCACCTAGCAACGCTTCTCACTGTGTTAATTGCGCAGGAAGCACCTGTGCTTTTTAATGATGCTGGTTCTGATGCAAATATGGAATTCCTTTAATCAAACCGCAGCAGAATGAGCATCTCTGTATCTCTGTATCTGCATCTCTGTTTACCTGCATCTGTATCTTCACTCATTGAGGTTCTTGGTGAACAGATGATTTCAAATGCACTCGCAATCCTCGAGAAAACAGAATCTCTTGAAGCTGTAATCCTGGGGGTTAAAACTGAACAAAAGATTTCCCAGGAAATGTGAGTTTGGCTTCATTTAATTAACATATGTAATAAAAAGAATGGAAAGAACCTGCAATTTCATGTTTCAAACAGAGATGGAAGTTACGGATTACAGCTTTAAAGATTTCATGTTTAAAGTCAACATGAAATCAAAATTGACACTTTTACCTTCTACATACACAGTGCTTATCTTTTTGTGCATGACGCATGTGCATTTTATTCATAACAAAACACATCTGTGTCATTTTTCTTCAAAGATTGACACGATTCAGATATCATGATGAACACGATTCACCTGATCACGTTCACACGTTCACACCTGACTTGTTTTGTTCTGAAATAGAAGCCACAGACTCAAATGAGATCAGCAAAAACCTTCAGCCTTGAAATTCATTATCTACTGACTATCATGTGCAACTTATTTCCAAATCTCGCAGATGCTGTTATGCAGAGATTCAGGCATTCAGGTACTTGAAACAGAGTCGGCTTGAGCAGGAAGTACTTCAGCTCAAGGGCACAGTGTTAACACAGCAGGAATGCAACCTCAGCATCCTCCTCCAGCCCAAATCCCAGAGGGCCGAGCGATCTTCAGCAGTCTCTTTCATACACACCGCAGGCAGTAAATGGCAGTCGCTCTAGTGCGTGATCCTAGTACATACTCAATCCTTTATTCAACAGAAGGGCACTTATCTCCACCAGTTTTAAAGAGACTCAGACCTGCAGTGTCCAGGTTCACGCCTTTAACGGAACAGTTACATTTACAATACATTACTGTTATGCATTTGGCAGACATATCCAACGCAACCAAAAGTGAATTCATTTAGATAAACATTTTATCAGTATGTGTGTTCCCTGGGAATCAAACCAATGACCTTTGTGTTGCTAACACAATGCTCTACCAACTGAGCCACAAGTGAACAAAAAAAAGCAGTGATTGATCAAATACATGACAGATCATGTGATCTCCCAACTGCACCCCAATTCACAACAGTCTGTTTATAATGACTTATAATTTGAGTTTTTGGGTCTGATTTCACAGGAAATATCCGTAGGTAAATGTTTATGGACAGAGAATAAGTTACGGAGTGCAGCTTTAAGTCACACACAAAGCTATCACATGGACTTCTTTTGTTGTTTTTGTCGTGTTTGGAGCTTGAGAGTGCCCGTTTACATTCGCTTTCATTGTATGTAGAATGTCTCAAACTCTTATTTACATCTTTTATCAGTAACCTGGAGTGCTTGTATGTGGTGCTGGTTGCTTTGGTAACGTCTCACAGAAATGAAGTGGAAGAGAAGCAATTAAGGCCCAACCCCACAAACCCTCCACCCAGACGGTCGCTAAAGTGAAGAGCTTTTGTTTGTTCTTTAAAACCTCTTCAGACTGCTCAAGGAGGAGAAATGATTTGTTCTTTACCATTACATTACTGTACTTCCTGAATATTGATAGAGTACAAAAATAAACAACCAAAATGCAATAAAATCACGTATTTAAACTGAAACAAACACGTACCCTTGAGATCAGAGAGTTGTGATAACAGAAAATTATACGAAAAATACATACAGTGTACATGTGAATTACCATAAACCCTTCAAACAAACAGACAAAAAAAATTACAGAGTAAAAGAGCCCAAAGATTGTGAAGTTTAAGCAGAATTCAGTGTGTATAAAAGACAGAGGTAATGTTCAGAAGGAATAACACACTGAAAGCAGCAATATTGAGCATTTTGAGAAGGGTAGATTGTCTGTGTGTTTTATGCCTATGATTGCATACAGTGTACAGAAAAATAATAAATATGACCCTATTATTATATGTATATGTATATTATTAATAATAATAATATTTATTATAACAATACTGTGTATTATTTATGTTTTGAAACAAAAATAAAGTTTGCATTACTTTAATGTCTATTTAAGTAATGTTTAAAAGTAATATTATTTATTGACTTGATTTGTATAGCCACAACAGAAGGCAGACTGCGGCAGACATCACCTCCGATGTTACACTGTTGCCAAACAGCTGATGTCATTCTGGCTTTGGCCTCCAGACACGCAATAAAACAAACTCAGGTGGATCCACAATAAACTCAAAGGTCTGTAGACATTCGAGTCATTGTAGAAACCTTTTAGTGGGTAAATCTGAGTGTCAGTCCCTGGCTGGCTGACAGCGGTACAAATGTACAAATGCATAAAGATCTGGCAAAAAACAACTACCGCAGATATTGATTAAACATTAATTTTGTTCTCGTATTTTATTGGGGACGGGAAGTGTTGGGCGAGGTTTGCCGTAAGCTATTAATCACTGTAATATTATCACACAGAACATTTTGTAAAACAAACACAACCTCTTTATATTTCATTAAAACAGCATTAATAACCTTAACAACAATATCACATTACAAATAAACTCCATGACTCATTAAAGCAGAATTCATTAAAACAAAGAAAAGTTTTGATGCAAAATGAATAAGAAATAATTAAGGTCACAGAAAGTAACAAATTTGTTTGTACAGAAGTTCAGATGAATGGGTGTCCACAGAAGCACACAAGATGATCTTTGGAACACTGATATTGTGCTGCCATCACACAGATCATCAGGTTTTATCACAGCTCAAGCACAGCACATTTTTCAGTTCAGCTGTTCAATCCAATTGTAATTCTGCTATAATTTCTCATTTTAAAAATCGTATTGAAACTAGAAGCATGCACAAGAGAAACATTATCTCAGACTGTTTGTGCAAGTCTTAAAGAATTAGAAGCTGCTCATAGAGAAGATGCTGAGACAGTGAAACAGACAGACTTATTTCCCAAGACGTATTTCACAAACGATACCGAGCTCTTCTGTAAGACTGTGAGATACTTTGCTATCTCTGAACCCTGAGAACTCCAGCCAGTCTAAACCTCAGTCTCAAACTGAACTCTCACTGGAAACCAGACAATGGAAAGATAATCCAGAAATAGACCTTTTGCTCTCCAGAGACAGAGTCCACCTACTGAGACAATTAGATGAAGAGACTCTGATCTTCTCACAGGTCAAATCTGCCACATGAGGGACCAGCAATAAAACATCACAAGGAGATCAATACCCTGAATTTAAAGTCAAAACCACAATGTCACACCTTCATAGTTCTGCTGAGAAACATACAAGCTGTTATTTTAACAGCTTACAGCATTCATACCGTGTGCATTTGGGAATCTGCCAGCAAAGTGCAGAGAAATACACAATCCTGTCTGTTATCATTTACTCACCCTCATGTTGTTTCAAACCACTATCATTTTCTGTCTTCCACGAAACACAAGAAATGTTTTTAGGTCTCAACTGCTCTTTTCATATAAATACACCTGATAGTCTTCCTGTAGCTCAATTGGTAGAGCATTGTGTTAGCAGCGCAAAGGTTGTGGGTTTGACTCCCAGGGAACACGTACTGATAAAACATACAGCTTGAATGCACCATAGGACACTTTCAAAGTGTGTGCCACATGCATATATATGATAATATAAATTAAACTAGCAAAAGGATCCCAGAATGATTCATTTGACTATATTGTGAGTCTTCACACGAGTTACACTGTTACTGACACAAGCTTTGTTTGCATAACAAATAACTTCTTAAACCAATATAATTCCACTCTTCTATAACTCACATCTCATTTGTCAAAGAACCGAGAGTTGTGTTTCTAAAGTGTTACACACTCAACTACACACAAAAAGTTTGTGAGCTCTGACTCTGTTAATAATTCTTAGGTACTTCTCAAACCTCTGTTAGACCAGATAATGTCATCAGCTTGTAATGGCTGCAGAGAACCTGAGAAGACAAAATGAACCACAAAAAAAATCACATCAGCTTTATACAAGTAACAGTAACCAAATGAATGCAGAGAACTATATGTGCAACATATATGGGAACCCCTTTAATACTGTTTAAAAAGCATCTCAGGTACCTCAAGTTGGAAGAGTATACAGAACTGTAATTTGGACAAATGGTGGCTGCTTCAAAGCTGCAATCTGTAATGATTTTTGGTTAAAAGCAAAAAACGGTTGATGAACAAGCACATAACAGATCAGTATTCAAAACTGTCTCTTTACCACAATTCACAATGGTATGTTTATAATAGCCATTTATAATTTGCACTGTCGAGTTCGACTTCATTTGATTTTTAACATATGTAATGAACAATTACATAAAATAACCAGCAATTTTATGCTTCAAACAGATATGGTGATGATATGAATTTATGCAGCCTACATTTACATAAACAACACACATACACAGACTACTAAAACACAGAGATGGTTCTGTTTAGATCAGCTTCAACAGAAGGTTTCTCCTCCAGTCCTCAGACCTCATCACAGACACACACCTTCAGCTTCTGATGTATGAACACGTCAGTTATATTAAAATCACAACAGCAGAAAGATTCACAAGAATTTCAATGAAGGAGAATCACAATATCTCAGAGAAGCAGGTAACAGCCTGAATATGGACCGTCGTATGAGACTGTCACATTACAGTGATTGTTTATTACCAATCAAACAGGAAGGGAATACATTACTCACTGTAATAATCAATCTGCCTCGCAGGACATCACAGGGAGTTATTGATTTCCCGACCAGAGATGTTGTTTCAGCGCAGAAATGACACTGGGTTTGCACTCTCCATTTATTTCACTCACAGACTGTTAAATTGCTTAAGCAAATGTAATCATCTTTTCCCACAAGGTGTCAGTTTTATCATCTGTGATCTGCCACATACAATCTCAGTCGGTTAACTGACCGTACGGTGCCGGACAAATCTGTGCCATTAACATCTGCAAACTGAAGCGCAGTTTCTGAGCGAGTTTATAAAGTCTGTGTGTTGTAAATGTAACATTATTACATTGTTAAAATCAGAAGTTATATCTTAATGGTTAATGAATAATATGAACCATTGTATTTGCATTAACTAATATTAACTAAAATTAATAAATGCTGTAAAAATATAGTTAGTTTGTTAGCTAATGCATTAATGAACGTTAATGAATGAAACCTTATTGTAACGTACAGCAAATAAATCACTTATACTTTCACTAACTTTTTATTCTGTTGGCTTCACTGGGCCGAGAACGTGGAGTAAATATGAGCTCAGCTGGGACACATTTAGGATGAAATGAGTTAAGCTATTTTCTGCTGCAAAACTAAATCGAAAGTTAAATGTAATTTGCTGCACTCAGATATATTAGGGCCTCAAGACAGGCTGTAATTAACATGAAGGGAAAACAATGGAGAGTCAGGCCAACAGAAGCCAGTTGGCTACATCCCCAGCATTCGTAAACGAACATCTCACTGTCATTTGTCTACGGAAACCGCCCGCGATTACATGAACAGAACGTTGTAATACTCAACACGTAAAATAGGTTTTCTCATTTCTTTCTTTTCTGGGTGTCTGGTGTTGATGACAATGTTGAAGTAAAACGATACAAACTTGGCCAAAAATATCTAGAAAATTCCAAAAGATAAAAATCTATCCTGGTGATTTATTTCAATGCTGAAATATGAACTTTCTTTGCAAAGTGAATTTACACAGGGAGTTTAATCAGGTTAGACACCGATACCCCAGTGCATCGTGGGAAAGCACGCGGCTCTGTCAGGGTATTACTGTCATCACGTCTGTTGCTGTGGGACTATCCTGCTAATGACTCCATATGACACATTCTGCTGTTCCCAGAGACCCAGTAACACAAACCTGTCTGTACTATTACACAAATTCAAGTGGGTGACTTTGTGTGTAGTGCATTTTATCATCATGCCATTGTGTGTGTTCATATTCTGTATTAGATGCAATGTCAAGCAATGGTGTAAACAACTTATTTTTAATAAGATTTGAGTGCTTCTGTTGAACTAAATTTTACCCCTACTGTACTTTCTTGAATCATAACAGAGGCATATTATTTTTTTTGGCCAAATTACAAAGTTCAATCTCTGTTCTTCATTTGTATATATTTCTATATTTGCTGCTTTTAGCTTTATGATTAACATCATTCAATGACCTGCACGACGACTGCAGAAAATGAAACAGACTCTTAAAGCACAAGTGACGAACACTCATTTCTCATACAAGACGACATTGAAGATACTCAAGTGCTTGACATTACGCATGCATGAATCAATGTAATGCTTTCTATTGACAATTCTATTTTTATTTTTATAATGCAAACACATCAGCCACTTTCTACATTGACTAGCATGTCCCACTGAAGACATAAATATAAAACTAAACGCGGTTCTTCAAGTCTCAAGCTCTTTAATCAATGAAATGATTTTCAGATGTCTGAATTACAGTACCAGAAACAAAAACTGTTTTTATCGAACACCACAGCGGTGGAAAACAACAGGTCTTGTGTCAATCAGGTGACATTTACAGTCAACCAGTCCTGGAGTGCAAATCTGTTCTTGTTGCCGGTAAAAAGCAACAAATCACACGAGCATCAGATCTGGGCCATTTTTACACCCTAATAAACATCTGATGTCTGGTGTCAGATCGATCTGATCTACATCTCAAAACGTATCTGATTTCCCTCTTTATGTGGAATTCAAAAAGCTGAAAGCTACAGAAACTGTAAAAACATCAAGTTAAAACAAACTTACCACAAACTGTGATGTGCACTGAGTTCAGAATGATGACATGCATCCTCCAGAGCTGATGAGGGATGCAACTTTAAACACTGGCACAATAACTACATCACACAGGCTTAAACATCAAACAGACGAGACTCATTCTACAAATACATACATTTTGAGTTTATTCAAGTCAGTAGTGAATTTGGAGCAGTCAAGGATATTAATACACATGGTGTGGATATTATGTGGTTTATACCTGGAAAACGGCATTTAATTGTTTTCACTTCAAATGAGAAAGAAAAAATGACCACAAAATATCAAATCGATAAAGATGCTTTTAAAAATAACTTTACTGTCCCTCTCATTAGAAAACCCTTTTGGGATAAAAATGCCAATTACTTTAATACACCACGAATACAAAAAAGGATACAATTTACTTTCAAGAAAGAAAAAATTAAAATAAAACATATATACAAACCTCTGTACATAAATGTGTATATATTGAGGATAAAAATATCATGTAAAAAGGGGAAGAAAGAATTTTTATTAAGCCACAATTTTAATTACGCAGCTTTTTCTCAGTGATATTGTGTATAAAAAGCGATTTCTTGACCATGTTCCTGCTCAACAGACTGAGAGAAAAAAACCTTAATTCATCTCAAATGGAGTTTGATCTAAACATGCATCATCTTCTAAAAATACCCAAAATCCTCAGAGTCCAGCCACACTGCATCTACATTTGCTCATGTGTGCAAAAGGTCTGATGTTTTGCTAATGTCTGGGGAGATATGAAATAAAACATTACAATTTATATCACTTTGAGAGGGGATTGAGCAGTGACAGCTTCTTCTGAACACAGAGCGGTCAGCTGTTATGAGGAGAGCTGAGATGAGCTGTTCATCTCAGCTCTCAGGGACGTTGCTGTAAAATCACTGTAAGGGGAGGCCGCACAGATCTCAGTTTGCTGATGTCTTCTCGCTTATTGGACGATTCCCGAGTCGATGGAGGTCTGCTTCCTCGTGGTCTTTGGAGGGGGAGGAGGGGGAGTCTTGCTTGGTAAGGGGGGTGGAAGGTGCTGGAACATTGAAAGAAAAACAGGAAGTTTTTAAAGCATCTTGTTTCCCTCATGTCTAGATGTCAAGAAGTTACACACAAAAGCTACATCACCAATCCTGAGTATTCACAGCAGTAATAATAATGCTTGTCATGCAACCATCACTAATAATTCATGATAATTAAGGAATAATAATGATAGCTGCATTATAAAAGGGCTTTCATGAATGTGAACTGCTATTGGTTGATAGGAAATACCCGTTGATGAGGTGGCGGTGGAGGGGGCGTGGTCGGACTGGCCAGGTCTGAATTGTCCATTAGGTTTCCATAGTCACCCATGCTGCTTTTGACAGGAAGTGGGGGTGGAGTTTCCCCCTTATCTCCATAACCCGTCCCATTCAGCTCTAGATCTGCATATAACCAACACAGAACACGGCTGACAACAAATGTATCACACACGACACCATACAGCTGCAAAACATGAAGAGCCACCTGCATTCACCCCAGACAGCATATAAGCAATTCTTTCACACAAGTGCAGTCCAACAGGAACATGTTTGTTTAAACAATCTCCTTCACAACAGAAAACCGCTCAAAAGTGACGCTAGTTCTGAGAACAGCTCTTGCATGCCTCTTCATTCTGAAATATTGTTTTCTAATGACATTCATACAGTTCTTTGTAGTTTTGGGCCACTTTACACATATGAACCATATTAAAGTTTACAAAAAAGAAACAGTAATTGTAGTAAATCTCACTACAAAAAACGGAATTGTATTGAAATAACAAAACAAAAGTGTATTTAAAAGCAATTGCCTTGTAGTGAGGCGGCGAATGCTTATTAGCAGAACTGTGTGTGTGAGAGAGAGAGACAGACAAAGAGTGAGAGAAGGGAAGCGAGAGAGATCGAGTGAGTGAAAGCGTAAGAGTCCACAGATGACGACACACGGTGTAAACTCCACATTCAGACAGTGGGCTGAACTCATGGGAGAGTCTGAATCCATTAGCTCTTCAGAAGCAGTGAGTGGGAGACTGGAGCAGACAGGTCTGATCACCTCTGCAGTGTCCCAGAGTTCCCTGCTTCACATCACACCGTTACCTTTATGTGTCATCACACTAAAGCATGCTAAAGCAGCGTCTAAACACAGCAGAGACGTAAACAGACGTCATATACCGGCAATGGGGATTCGTTTTGGAGGAAACAAATTCATTTCTACTGGGAACTGAGTTATTTAGCAAAAGAAAAATGTTCCAAAAAGTTTTTTGTAAGGGACTTTTATAAACAAAATCTGGAAATAATTATTTTTTTTGCCATTTGGATAAAAGAAGCAAAAATCAGCTGATGATCAGATGAATGTAAAATCTCTCTGCGGCTGATTTTATTACAACCAGTGAGTTTTTATTTACTTTCTTTAAAAAAATAAATGTTTGCTCTTTTGCAAGTGCTAAACTTAGCACACATGCATTTTGGAGTGTTTTCAGAAGTCTATTAAAAATGTAATATTTCATAAAAATAATTGAATCAATTAATAATAATTGAAAATGGTCTTTTCCTTAGAGATGAATGATTAGCTTTCATTTCTGTATCTATGACAACTTGCTTTGGCAAAACATGCCCAGTTAAGTGTTTTCTTAGAAGAAAAACATAAAATGGGACAGTGAGGCATTAGTGTGACACTGTGAACGTACTGGATCCAGACAGTAAGCTGAAGTGTAGTTTGGCCCGCGGGGTGATGGGAGGTGGGACAGAGGCTATGGAGTTGGCAGGAGCTGCTGGAGACACGGAGAGCCGTTTCTCACCCAGCACGTTGATCACCTGACTCTTCGGCCTCTGGGGTCTCAACGGGCTGATCTGAGGACAGGAGAAGAGAATATGAGAGACAGAAAGAATATTATCTGCTCCAAAACCTCATTACAGTGCAGTGCTTACATACACATTCAAAGTGAAGTGGCAAGTGACCGATTTAGAACACTACACAGGCAGCTACTCTGTGTTATACAAAGAACACTTCTGCTAAGCAAAGAATGCATACTAAACTAAACATGAAAACAGCCAGCGCATACAAATAATGGAAAGAACAGGTCATTTTTAAACAGATTTAACTATTCTTAAGATGGGATAATACAATCCCAGGGTGTGTGTTGGTTATTAATAAATATGACTCCTCCGGATGGCATGACCAATCCTCCGGAGACCAATGAGAATCGAGTATTCATAATAAATACATTTAATCAATATTACTCTTGCTTCATCCACCATATTAAAACTTTTTATTATGCTCACTGCTGTCCTATATGTGTTCTCAGTGGAGAATACATGCAACACTGTGTTAATTATTCTAAGAAGAAAAAACATACAGAACAGACCAAATATACACAATGTTATTGGAAAATGTTCATTAATAACTAAACTCAAAAGATTAAAGAACAGCAGTTCAAATAGCTCAGGTCCATTTACATCAGCATACAGGTTTGCCTGATGTATAATTCAATACATAATTTCATACGCTTTATAAATTATTCCAGCTGTAAACGACCATCATTGATAGGAGATCAGTGGAATGTACTTCACACACACAATGGTTTTAATCATATTGTGTTTCAAATACACAAGTCTATAAGGGGAGTAACTTATCCTACCGTGTAGTTTAACTTAGTACTACTAATCAGTTAGTTATGTTTTTGGAATAACTTTCCTCTTACTTGAGGTTCTGCAGTTCAGAATCATGAGCTCACACTGAGGAATTTTTTAAGGAAATATTCATTAACATCAGACAGGGCCAGGCGTAATGCTAGATAATAAGGGATTCTCATCATGAATAAAATGAAATGGGCTTGTTATGAAAATGAGTGATGAATCAAGTGGTAAATCTGAGTTTTTCTTTGTCAGTTGACTGTGAATGCATAGGTCAGTGCCCTGTGGAGAGCGTGAGGCTGTTTATGATGAATTATAAAACACAAATGACTCTTACGGAGGTCCGGGGCAGAGTAATTACGAGCTCTAGCTGTTGTCTGAAACCTTGAGGTTAAGTTTTTCCTCACAATACAAAAATTAGGCAGTGAAGTCAACCAGGCCAATTAATATACATCTTATGGGCCTACACTGTTGAGCATTTCTTATTTGCTCCAAAACGTATCATGTGGAGTTCCTGTTCGAAGAGCTTTAAGAAGCTTCATAAGCTCAGCAGATTCACAACTGTTGCTCATTTCAAAGACAGAGTCTGTGTGTTATGAGAGGTTGACTGAGAGGGAAGCACAGCTCTGGTTTTGGGCTCAAACAAGGCATGACCAAATTCAGACCACTAATGAAACAATCAGACCAATTTGTGAACTGGCTCAACCGATTAATTGAAGAGAACCAACTTTAAAGAACGCTTTTCTCAAACTGGAAAGCACTGCGGCTTGCTTTGAGCAAGTGTTGCCAATAAAACATTTTTTTTTCAAAGAATTTCTTTTGTTAGTTATTTATATTTGAGAACACAGCAACCTTATGAATAATGAATGTTTATTCATAACATCTCAAGGTCATTTTAATATTGTGTGATATTTCGCAGTTGTTGGTGACCGCAGGAACCTAGTCTGGGTGGCTTTCAGAACCAGTGATTGCACTTACTGTTTCTGACAGTATAACAGCTTCACTGGGCTGCAGGGCCACATCAGCCGCCTTCAGCTCCTTATCAAACACCTCCTGATGTTTACTGTTCCTCTTCTCCTTCTTCTTCTCCTTCCTCTCTCTCTCGGGTTCTTCTCGGTCCAGCTTGTCCTGAGACTTACTGTGCAGCTTCTTTGGCAGGAGAGGCTCCAAGGCGAAACTTTCAGATGAAAGAGAGAAACAAATGAGAGAAGAAATAAAGACAGATATGATGTACAGAGAGAGAACTGAGCAGAACATTTTATTGGATAAGACGCCCAGGCTCTTCAATATCAGAGACAGGCTTCTTATGAAGTCTTGGGCAAATATTTGCACTCATTTGACATTTAGCTCCAGCTTCAAACCAAGCAGCACGCTTCTGGTGTACAGTCTCAGGAGTCATGGCAACCAACTGTACCAGCTAATTGAAAATGCGGTTCAGTTCACACTTAATAATGAATTCATACATGCACTTCATAATGGAAGGTCCAATACTACATTATAATTTCATGACACGATACTTCTGATATCAGAAACAAAGTTAGCACAGAACTACAGTGAGTGTTTGTATTAGTACAAGTATTTATTTGAACTGAGACAGTTCGAGTCTGGATAAAACACTGGGTCATCATTATTGGATTTCAGATTCTAAGCACAGCCCAAACGGAGCCGCAAGTTTCTTAAAAACGCAGCGATGCAAGCTGAAAATCGTACATCATCCGCGTAAACACAGTCCTGTTAGAGCGAAAATACACATTAAAGAGTGTGTGTCCTGTCGAATCTGCTGACCTGCCCAATAATGAAACTCGAGGGCAGTTTTGTAAAGAGGACCACGAGAAAATGGAGCAGAATTTCTTGCTCTCATTTCCCAGAATTTGTGCGGCCCAGAGGCGGCTCAGCGAATCAAAGAGCTTTAATGAGATGGATTAGCTAATCAAAAGATAGCCCTTCACAATTAAACACCAGCGGAGGGCATCACCGATAGGATCATTCCCTTCAAACACACACTAATTAATCCTTACGGCTGACATCTGTGTGCCCGCCACGCTGGGCTGAGCCCAACCTCTCAGAGAAGCTGGAGAATTAAAGCATGTGTTACAGTGATTTTACCACGCGTTATGGGGGGCGGTTCTAAGACATGACCTCAAATGAAGTTTCTAAAACCATCTTAGAGGTAGGGTAAGCAATTTCAGAGAGGCTAGCAATAACAAGCTAGTTCTGAGCGCATAAAATCCCGCCCTCCCTTCAGCGCAATCTCCAAAGCCACGCCTCCTCCAATGCACATGACCGCATACATAGTTTAAAAGGCAAGTAGGACGTCCTATTATAGCATTTGGATTTGAAGGCTGTTTACAGTTGCTAAGCAACTTGGTGCATTAATACAGTATGAAACGTCATTTGGTGGCTCATCCAATCAGGACTAATCAGTTTATTGATCTCTATTTTATACACACATGCACTTATAAACCCATCTGATTGGTTCAGCTGATTCTCTCTGAACTGATACACCTTATTAAAGGCTTGACTAATATTTTTCAATCTAAGTGTGATGAAACGATCTGCTCATAGACACAGCAGGTGCTGGAATGCGATGAATTCTTTAACACGTTCGAGCGCATTACGGTTGTAAGTGCTCGGAAAAGAACAGGCCGCCCACAGAGGGACGACATACAAATGATAAAGTGCAAAATTATAAGAGGGGGAAAAAAAAAAAATCACTCCCACTGAGACTGTGTTTTCTGCTGGTACTCCAGCAGCAACGATAACATAAATCATTTTCAACAACTCAGCCTGTTTAGCAGAGGTCTGGATCTGTGGATGGAGGAATATTTAGAAAGCGGGGCGATGTTTTTGGATGGTAATCGTGCCCGATTAACACAAGTGATCATTCTGCAGAGCGCCAGTTCCAAAATCTACCCACAGTCAACTGGATCCTAAGTGTCAATATTTTTACAGACTTTTAGTGACTTTAGTGAGAAAATATTGGGTAAAATAGCTACTCAGTGCAATTTTGTGTAACTCTGTTTTTACTCTCAGTATGCTGTATTACAAACAGTTGGTTGAGAAGGGTGGGGGGATATGCTGTGCTCCATCTAAAACTATTATAAACAACAATTTAATCACAACACTACAATTAGACATCCAGGCGAGCGTGTTATCAACTTATTATTGACAAAAAAAATTCAGCCAATAAACAGCTTTTTCAGTAGGCTGGATTTGTGTGTGTGTGTGTATACTTAACCATATACGGGGGCCAAATCTGTTCCCAAAAGTCAGTAAAACCTGACAAATCTAAGCAAAACCTCCTTTTGGGAACGTCCTCATTTGAGTAAATAAAGTTTTTTATAAATTGTAAAAATGCAAAAAAAATTATGTTAGGGTTAAGTTATAGTGTTAATAACTAGCTGTGTATGAAAACAAAAGTCTATGGAATGTCCCATTTAGATAGATAAGTAAACATGCGTGTGTGCGTGTGTGTGTACCCGTCTGATCCCGGTCTGGAGGGAGAATTTTCTGATGATATGGACGTCACAGAGGCAACAGACAGAGGCCTTTGAGATGAGGGCATGGTGAAGGACCGAACCATTGAACGTGGCCGACTGCCACGCCGCTCGTCTGTCATGGGAGGCTGAAAAACACAAACACACACAGAGTTCATTTTTTTTGAAAATGAGTGTGAATGAGGTCCACTTACATACACACGTCTTTTCTTTACACAAATGCTCGGTTCAATACAATACAACAGCTGCTGTGGCATCATGTCAGCTAGCACAGAAAACTGCAGGCAATTCTCATTGTATTTTTGCATGTCTTGAGGATTTTTTTTAACGGTTAATGTATTTTTAATGTTTACTGCCTGACCCAGTTCACTTCCATTATAAGCGCTTTACTGAAACCCCAAATTTTGTTTCAAGCTGCAATCTGTAACTTTCGCCTCACTACCACCATCTCTGTTTGAAACATAAAACTGAAGGTTACTTTATGTACTTTTTACTACCCACACTGAAGTAAAATGAAGCCAAACTGACCTTTCCAGGGAAATCAGACCTGACATCTCAAATTATAAACCATTATTATAAACTTAAGGTCCGGTGATTGTTGTGAACACTGTTCTGTCATTTATTTGCTCAGTAACTGATTTTGTTCATTTTTAACCCAAAAAAGTTACATACTGCAGCTTTAAAACCCCTGAGGGTCGAGTTAAAATTATTTTCGGTGGTATTTGACTATAATGCCACAGAGGCAGTTAACCTGGAAAATTCTTTAGACTCAGGAGGATGTTCAGAGCTGATTCACAAACAAAAGATAAAACTTTAGGCCAGAAAAATAACAGAACATGAAAACAAAAGAGATGAGAAGGTCAGTTCCTGCTGCTAAAAGGCCAAACTCAAGCTGAACCCCACAGCTTTGCCCTTAATAAAGTCTTTGTTTCTTCTCAACTTCTTTCCAAATGTCCGCAGCACTTTCTCCTCCTCTCCTCACACGCCTGTGCTGTCCTTGAGGAGGATATTTAGTACACATCACGTTTACAGACTCTTACACACTCTATAGGTGCCATCGCTACGGCAACCAGAGTGGCTGCTAATTCTAGCATCCTAGCAGAATGTGATGATCAATACCTGCCACCTACATAAACTATCTGTCTCTCTCTCTTTAGTTCGTGTTTTTCATCTTGTCTTCAGTCTTTTGTGGCTCTCTCGTTGCCTCTGAAGAACCCAGTATTCTCCTGTCATGCAGCACAGCAAGCCTGTCTCTCCTGAAGGAGAGTTAGGGGTCGGGATCTTTAGAGTTTCTTTGGGAATGTCTTTGTCACAGTTACAAAGACACACATCCAAAAGTACAGCTGCAGAAACCCTGTGAACTGACACTCCGCTGCATTACCTTTTAGACCATCACAAAATTCATTTTATTCCTGATCACCGTTTCACACACCAAAAACAAAAAAGCACTAATTCATTTCCGTGACGATTTAAACAGTCTCTCTCTGGCACATACAATTAAAAAGTTTTAATTCTGTACCAGTGTTTTCACACAGTACAACAAACTTCTACAGAGCAAAAATAAATAAATCACTGAAATCACTGAAATGTTTAAATATGCAAACATGTTTAAACCCTTTAAATATTTATCAGCATCAATAATATATTTTTTAGGGTCACTCAATGTAATTGTGTTGTGACTAAAGAAATTTGAAGTTGTAATAATAATTATATTAACATTAATTAATTATTTTTCACATTTAAATGATTGAATAATAATTATTTTAGCATCTTCAGTGCAGAATTTGTAAAAATGTATCTTGGCATTTTATCAGCTAGTTTCATGAGACTTCATCCTGTGACAAAAACAGTATTGGAGGAGTTCCATCTACGCTCTCCTTAGCTGCTTTTTTCATTATTTGGTCCAAATCATCCATTTCAAATCCATTAAAAATAAAATTCAAATCATTTTCTAATTATATATTTGTTTATGAAAACACCTTCTAATTAAAATATTTTAAAATCATGTTAAACTTGATTTCGGTCAAGTGACCAGGTTTATGTACTGGAAAAAATCAAATATATGATACATACACACACACATATATATATGCCACTGTACATGTATGTGTATTGTATATATATATATATATATATATATATGTATATATATATACACGCACACACACACACACGTACAGTGGCACATTTTGATAATAACAGAGCTCAGGACGAGGCTCTGGACAGACGTGACTCACTAGTGTTTTGACGCCATACTGTTTCTCCACCTTCTCCTTGAGTTGTTTAAAACACGCCTCCAAACGCTCGTGAAAGGGTCGAAGGGCCTCAGTCACCTTTTCACCATGAATACGGACTCCTTCAGCCAGGTAGGGGATCTGAATCACACACACAACAAAAACTGTTAGAGAAGGTTTAAGCACGTTGGCAAACCAGCAGTTGCTGGTGTAAGGTAAAGTTAGGGTTAAAAACAAAACGCTTCCAACACATTTTACTCATGTTTAATCTGACATCAGAAAGGTGGGCTTGATGACACTCTTATAAAAGTTCTTCACAACACAAATACCAGAATGGAACCAGATGATTAGAGTTGAGGGATTCAGTTGTAGATGGTAGTCATACCTCCTGGCCCATTCCTACTTCCCACAATGCATTTCTTCTCTTAGAATGAGACATGAGCTGTGAAGCTTTTCTGTGCTGACTGAAGCTTCTCAGATCTTTCTGTCTGTTAAACAACTGCAGTTTCTCACTTCAGTCTGAAGAATCACTGAGTTTAATTTTTTAGTTTTCTCTCTTCTACATTCAACCTCTGACCTGACAGACTCATAAAACAGGAGCACAGCCACTAAACACTTTATTTACACATTACACAGGATTAAAAACTCTGTACAAATGCATGCATCACATAAAGCAGCACATTTCCTCTTTAACATTCAGAGTCGACTACCAATCCAAAAACAGAGACGTTCAGAGAAAAGTACAATGCAGCACCAATATTTGTCAGAATGATACTGTAATGCTGAACACACACACACACTGCCCTACGAATTGTGAAGAGAGGTATTGTTGTCTCCAGGCGTGGTCTGTGAATGCAGAGTACGTCAGGAAGCTGTAAAGTGGAGATATTTCTGAACCAAATAAGGTCCAACGAGCATCACGTTTACTGATGCAACGCTGTGCAATGAGAAGTAGCTTCTCTGAAATGTTCACGTTAATAATTTGGCCATCAACAGTGAAAGCTGAGTGTTTCTCTGCAAAGTACCTCAAAAGATTAAAAGATGTTTTGCTTTAACTTTAAACGAACATAAACGCAGTCTAAAGGCAGAATGATACTGTATGCAAGTTAGCAAATTACAAACATGAACGCGGCCAGCGCACTGCAAGAGCACAACCCTGCTGTAAACACTGAGTGTGCTGTTTAAAAAACTGCAGCGAATACTAACCAATACTAACTTTCCAGAGTATACTGCAAAATAACGGCACAATACTGGCAGCACAGACACCAACAATCTACTGTAATTATACAGTATTCATACGGTGAAATTTCTGTACAGTTTATTACAGTAAAAGTAAAATACAGTGTATTTTTCAATTTACAGTAAAGTACTGGAAGCAGAGATGCCAGCAAACTACTGTATTTCTACAGTATTCATACTGTGAATTATTTCATAGCCTTTCGCTGTAAAAATTAAATGCAGTACCTGTTTCATGTCTTTGAGTGATAATCTGTATCATTTTAAACTATATAAAACAGAGATATCAAAGGGTCTTATGCTGAGTGGTCAGCATCATAATACACAATACAGTAACTCTCTGTGAACCATCACCGCACAAGTATTAGCGTAAATGGCACTAGATCAGAATGCACTTAATAAGGCCTGATCTACAGTATGTGCCATATTGTGAACATAATCATAATATTCACATTACAGCACTCTCTCGTCTCTTATTGCTTAATTACATGGAACTAAATTGGAACAGAAATGATGCAGCTGAAAACAGACACAACGCCAGTTCAGCGTCCTGCAGTGGCTTCTGACACTAGAATAGAGACAGAGGATTCCCAGTTTAATAAGGGTTGTTATCACCACAGGGAATTTCTGAAGGAGACACAGATAGAGACAGATAGAGAGAGTGAGAGAGAGAGACAGAGAGAGCAAGCACAGTGTGTCTCCAGGGAAACCCAGACCTTTTTAAACTGATCACAGTGACAGAATTCTGGGTAGGCGGCATAGCAACAAACCATCCGCTGCCAAACCACACGATCAGAACTGCGAATATTTTTCATTAAACCACCGTTAATTAAAAATAAAACACATACTGACACAACATTCATAAATAAACACTCATTTCTCTTTTCACCCGAGAATTTTTTTGTTCATGTTTGTCTTGCAAAGCTCTGCACCGTCCTGTAGTGCTCCAAAGGGTAAGTTTGGATGTTACCTTACAAAGAAGCTGTCAGCACTGCAAGTAGTCACGAAACTTTCACAGCACCTCAATGGTGCAGCGATTCATGTGATGGTGGTTGCTACGCAGTTGCTAAGGTATTCTCAGAGGTTTCTAATGCATTGCCATGCAGTTGCTAGGGAGCTGTCCAAATCTGCTCTTTAACTTACTCGTACGTTGAAGTTCTAGGACCTATCTGAACAATTCTGCTCAGCGCACAGAATGCAGGGCTACAAAACATCTGTCATTTCTGAACAGCAGCACAAACAGTATCTGCAACAATATCTACCTATCGTAGCGCACCCAAAAACATAATCAAGACCTCGAAAAACGGCATAATCGAACCCCTTTAACACAGATTAACCAAAACATATAAAAAGCATCTGAGACCAGACAGGACAAAAAGAAAGACGGGAAAGCAAACAATCAAAACACAAAAATGTGCTGGGGAATTGTTCTGGAAACTCTGGAGTAAAACAGCAGAGTGTGAAAAATGAATGTGATGTTCTACCTTTAAGATTTTGTTGATCAGCATCTGTTCCTGTAGCTGAAACTGTGTGAAAAACAGCACAGAGGTCCTGGGTTTGATTCCCAGGAAACACACATACTGATCAAATGTATAACTTAAATGCACTGTAAGTCACTTTGGATAAAAGCGTCTACCAAATGCATGAATGTAAATTAAAGCTGATAGTGTAAATAATTAAATCTGCTGTAAAATAACAGGAAGGTGTCTGCAGTGAGAGGAACAGAAAATGTCTCCTGCAGTAATTCTCATGCAAATGTTTCTGTATCATGTGTTTCATGCTGTTTCCTCTTTTGATTTGTCAATCTCAGTGTGTTTTCATTGTGGAGCAGCAGAACAGATCTGCCACTTTAAAACTGATCTGAGGACAGAAGAATGAAGAGATGCTTTATTGGATGACAGCTTGACAGCTGCTGTAATTCAACTCATGCAAATTTCCTGACCTGACATGAATGTGTGAGTAGACGGAACGCCTTATAAAATTCTTCAGTCAAAAACACACAGATTGTTAAACTACCACAAAATAATCTTTATACAGTGACATCTGAAACATATCTGGGTCATTTACAAACCCGGCTGCATTTAGCATCCTTCAATAACATGTAAATAATGATTTTTACTGCGAGTTACTGGCAAGCGTTTCTTTAAACACTGTAACAAAAAGGAATAACTTTATTTTGAAATATCTTTCCTCCTTCCTCATAAGGAGGAAAGTTGACATTAAATTGACATAAAATAATAAGACTTAAAAGTTGTGCGCCCAGGCTGTGAGTTAACCCTGTAACCATTATTACTCTTGTTAAAATAATGTACTATTGCATAAATCATACAAGTGTGTCAGGACGACATCATCAGCCTGTCAGGAAGTGAATTTAACAAAAAGCAAATGGCCTCTTCTGTTTCATCACTATCTCATCTCACAAAATGCTGTCTGTGGGGGACTGACTTGAAGGGGAAATAACTTAATTTTGCATATCAGCATTTAATTGTCTAATGAGCACCATGTAGTTTTAAGACCTTGAGAAGGTGGTGAATAATGTCAAAAACAGTGAATCCTCTTAATGTCAATCCTGCTACCTCTCTGCTAATTCTTCATACAGCTTCTTGACAGGTATGCTTTTAATTCTCTGGACATACTGACAATTTCCAGTATCTTTACATTAACAGCACACATTTTTCTCAAAACTTCACTATAATCTCTCTTCACTCTCATTTAACATGCCTATCTTTTCATTTCTGTGAGATTACATCTGCTAAGCAAACAAAACAGCCCCTGCGTCTTCTTACATTTCTATCCACGTCTCTGAAGCGAACAAGTCTCTC
The DNA here is from genome assembly GCA_036877525.1 of Chromobotia macracanthus. Taxonomy (NCBI): domain Eukaryota; kingdom Metazoa; phylum Chordata; class Actinopteri; order Cypriniformes; family Botiidae; genus Chromobotia; species Chromobotia macracanthus. The sequence goes on from JAZGTH010000029.1 coordinate 1,610,467, forward strand.
AATAACCATTAAACAGCATAACAGCCTACAAAGTGACAGTAACCAAACGCGACATGTGCCTGGATCAGACAAAACGCCTGAATGGAGAGACAGCTGGTCAGACTGATGACTGATATCACACAACAAATCAAAGACAAAGCAGGAGAACAACAGTTTCCTGGTAAAATCAGAGCCGTCACACCTTCTGACCAATCATGTTCCCTTCATTTTCCATGAGTTTGAGATTACTGGATAAGGATTTTTAAAAATAATTTTACAGATTACACTTCTGTAAATATGAGGAAATGCAAAAAGCAATAGTGTTGAAGGTTAACAAGAATAAAAATTCTAATCTGATAAATTCTCACAATATGTTTTTAATGTTTCCATACAGAGCTGTGAATCAGGCACATGTCATTGTGCTGTGTCATACAGATGATGTCAAATGATGTTCTGCGTCATTATTCCACATTAAACAAACAGCTAAAATTAAATGTTATCAGCAGTTGTGTAATAATATTATCTAGTACACAACACAGTCATGACCAAGACAAATGAAAGGGAAAATCTGTTTTGCCGTTCTGAGCGATTACAGATTTAAGATTAGATGATAAAGTCAGTCTGCAGGACTGACACGCACCCATTCACCTGACATCACGACACTGAAAAACATCAAAACATTTTTATTCCAATTAAATCTCATGTTGACAAAGACGCTTTAGGATCATCCATCAAAAAGTTTAAACTCACAATGTGAAGGCGTGTTATGACATTTTAATGATGTGAATAACAATATACCAAATAGTGAAATATTTGGTATATATCTAGTGGCGGGCCTGGATTGAACCTACACTTAAAGATGCAATCTGTAACTTTTGCCTCTCTACTGCCACCTCTGTTTGAAACATAAAGTTGCAAACTCTAAGCAACTGCTGTAAAACCAAACTACATACGCTCCATCATCCTCAGCATACACAAACACGATTCAGTAGCCGGGATTTTTTCTTTCTTTTTACTGATGTGACTGTCAAACTGACATTTCCTGTGAAATCAGACCCAACAGCCCAAATTATAAATTATGGTAACTATATGGCAACTATACCATTGTGAACTGGGGTAAGGTAAGGAGACTAAACACTGATCTGTCGTGTACCTGCTCAGCAACTGATTGCTGTTTATTTCTAATTTAAAAAAAGCTACTGATTGCAGCTTTAATGTTCCTAAAACATTTAAAAGCATAAAAAGCGCCACACGAGGACCTGCATAAACATTGTTGAGTCGTGATGCGATCGTTTACTTAGCATTCTGAATCGATTCACTGACATGGTTTGAACTAATTCATGGCAATGAAGCACACTTACCAACTTTAACATCATGTTACTAATGAAGCTTAAATCAGAGACACTATTAAAACATCTCTGCCTTAACGCTCTCATACGCACCAGTGGCAAAACAAGGAAGGATTGTGAAATTAATATAATGGCTCTGTCTTTATGAAAATTATTACCCAAATAAAAAATGCTTTGAAATCACTGCAGTGTTCCAAATGTTGCTTAATTTTATATTGTCTGCATAGTTTTTGCAGACTAATAATCTGATAAATATTACTGATAATCTAATAACTGTACTGATAATTTTTTTACCTGCCAAGCAATCAGATCTTTCAGCTTCTCAATCTTCTCCTGATCGTGTGGATGCTCCTGGGTGTATTTCTCAGTGAAAAAGGCCTGCAGATGACAGCAACACAACATCTGCACTGTTTACAATCAAAGTGTTGACATCAGATTCTTTTAATTTTGCATTGCTGCCCTGTTCTGTTTGTTAATGTGCTTGATCTCTTTGCTTCTCCACAATAATGAGCAGAATAATCTCATACCTTCTCATAATTAGTAAATCCACCCATGACGGCCGGGTCCACGATCCCGTTGAGAAGCATGGAGAGGGGGTTGATGGGAAGACTGGAGTCATTAAGGTGTCGCTGAACCATGTTGTTGATCTTCTCATTGGTCAGCTGCATGGTCTCCATAGCATTTTCCAAAGGACTGATCTCTTCCTAGAGCAGAGAAACAAAACTGCATCCAGTACCTCCACGTACCTTGCAAACGTTAAATGTTATTTTTGAGGGACGAGTTCTTCTGAAAACTACTATAACTAAAGACGACACTTAGCAAGCCGAAAAAAATTTAAACAAATGACATATTTACAAGCAAAGTTTGCAAAAGGCAAATTTCCGTCAGCTGTCTTGTACTGTACCTCGTTCTTACACGACAACCAGAGTTCCAATCCATAAAGCTAACTCAGTTAATGAGCAGATAAACAAGAGCTGGTTTTCAAGTCAGCGACGTCACACTTTTCATGGACTGATCATTCAAAACCAGGGTTTTAAGCAAAGCTATTACTAATGAAGACTAACCACAAATTTTCACTAAACAGATTTGTAACCCAGAAATTGTTATGTAACCATCACAGAATAATGATATAAATATCACACCTGGCAAATTAAGTTCTTAAAAACAACATTTTACTATTTAGAGAACTGTATTATTGTCTCTGTAACAGAAACTCAAAGTCATTAGCGTTTCAGTTTGCTGCCACTCGGTCTGTTTAATGAGGACAGTAGCTGCTTAAAACACTTTTCATCGGCATTATGTTCAGTTTGGATCTGTATTAGGTCTTTATGCAAACAAACTGCATATTTATGCACAGCATATTATAAAAATGATGAAACATATACTATTAATGAATAAACTATAGCAACTCAAGCCGGATCTGTGACAGAGATCAGAACTGAACCTGTGAGAGACAGTCTGATGTGTCTATCTCAGAAAACTCATAGCAGGATGCTAATGAGATGCCATTTGAATATGCAGCGAGATGGCGAGAGGGAGAGCTAAAAAGAGAGAGTGTAAATTAGAAGGAATAAACAACAGAACATCCAATCTGGCCATTACATGCTGCCAGAGATTCTCTCTGCCCTGGTGTCTACAGTGGCATATTGGTATGCACTGTGCCAGCACACAATCACAATTCCCAGAGCGAGGAGGGACTAAGCAAGACATAGAACAGGAAAGCATACTGAAGGAAAAGAGGACATGATGTCAGATGTGCTATACTACAGTGTAGTGCTGGGAGAAGAGACGGGTCGTGTCTACCATACTAGAGTGTAAAGTGAGGTGAGACGGGTTGTGTCTACTGTACTAGAGTGTAAAGTGAGGTGAGACGGGTTGTGTCTACTGTACTAGAGTGTAAAGTGAGGTGAGACGGGTTGTGTCTACTGTACTAGAGTGTAAAGTGAGGTGAGACGGGTTGTGTCTACTGTACTAGAGTGTAAAGTGAGGTGAGACGGGTTGTGTCTACTGTACTAGAGTGTAAAGTGAGGTGAGACGGGTTGTGTCTACTGTACTAGAGTGTAAAGTGAGGTGAGACAGGTCGTGTCTACTGTACTGGAGTATAGAAGGGGGTGAGACTGGTCTGCCAGTATTGTAATTCAAGATCATTCAAATGAGGGAAACTCTCTATATTCAAACCATCCAATCAAACAGTATTTGTTGAGAAAGAGCATTAATGATAAAACCTGTCATACTCACCGCTGAGACAGACATGACTTCAAACCAGCGCAGGATGCCGGGCAGTTTGTAGGCTGTCACGTAAGTCGTCCTTTCAATCCACATGTTCTTTTTAAAGAATAAAACACAAATCGAGCGAAACATTAAGCGAACAGTTAGAGAGAGAAGCCTTTAGCAAAACGGTGCATTTAAGGGAACGAGTGACCGCAATTTATTCCTGCACGTTTACACACCTTCATTTGAAACCGCAGGCTTCATTTAGTGCAGTTTAATGGATGTTTACCCAATGCTGGCGTGAATGAAGGGGGTAAACTGTATATCTTAACGCTTTAGTGTTGTTAAAATTGAAATCTCTCTTTATAATAACTGTGCGTGTCTCCTAAAGCCATTTCTAAAGGTGTTTAGAGGAACAACCATCAGAAACGATTCTGAGCTTTTCTGAATGGAGAATTTGAAAGCACTTTAAGCGTGTGCTCACTGAAATAACAAAAGAAGAATCTTTTATTTGGCAAAGAGGTATGAAAAGCAAACTCACCGCAAACTCGTTGTCTGGATCTTTCTCTCCTTTTCGGACTGGTCGTGAATACTGGAATTTCTGGACCTCATTTACGGTGTAAAAGCTGAAAGGAAAAACATCAATAATTCATTCTTGAACTGGTGGGTGTTTCTGAGAGGCTCGTGTTTGGTCAACAGGCAGAATTCTGGGAGCTCATGGTTTGGATGGAGAAGTGTGTGCTTGTTTCTAAGACAGCCCGTTTATCATGCTTATCAAAAACACTGACGCACAAACTTAAAATGACAACAGTTCACCATCCAGCAGAGTCCCTGTTGAGACACACAAACAACAAACCTTCACGACCAATTTCTGACCAATTTTTTTTAAGGTTTTCTTCTCTCCCAGTTTAATATCGAGAAGCAATGCTGAGTAAATCATTTGTTTATTCCAACAAAATCAGTAAACAGTGTCACTCACAACCAATGATATCTGGGCTGATACTGTTTGTCTCACCAATGCTGGATGAATTTTGCAAAGATTGGATGAGTTTGTTTAAATTTTGTATAATAGACCTGTTTTTTTGCTATTTGTGGAGACAACACAAATTAGTTTTTTAGTATTTTTGCAAATCAAATGGTTATTACTTGTTTTGATCATGAATTACTGTGCTTATGAATTAATCTGTTAAATGAATAATCGTTTCTTACACTAAACTCAGACTCTAAACTCATAACTCAAATATCATTTCTTTTCTTGTAAAAAAAAAAAAACTGAGCAAGAAACACAACATATGGTGTAGGAGTTTTTGAATTACGTTTCATAATTACACCGCAATATAAATAAAACATAACCCTGAATTTGTCAGCGCTCCAGAGACACTCAGACAGGAGCAAAGATGAGAGTGGCCGCCTGCGTTTGCCTGGCAAAGCCATCAGGTCTGACTGATGGGAAAAAATATCAATCTGTTCTGCTAGCAAAGAAAAGAGAGTGAAATAGAGAGGTAGTGAGCGAGAGAGAAAGAGAGGGGAGGATAAAGAGAGAGAGAGAGGGAAAGCAGTTGACCTTCCCTGTTCACAAACACACAAAAATGTGATACATTGTCTGGTGATTTTCATTATCAACAGAAGACAATTATTCCAGGTGTGGAGTTAAAATACCTCTGACCAATGCACTCGAGTAACAATGGATTCAAACTGGATTTAAAAGGACACAGCAAACCTATTACAATATTTACAAAATGTATTAGCTACAGGGCGAGAGAGATTCAGCCCGAGGCATGAGAGAAGAGAAGAGGAGAATCTGAGGAGTTATAACTCCATCCATGAGGTTCTCCTCTCTTCTGAAAAAATAGCAAAGAACTAACATCCTGTCATGTGACCTCTGGCTCTAATGCTTATTTATTCAGAGAGGGGACTTCTGGGTAAACAGTGAGTTTTAATTACTTTTCACGCTCACTGGCGGCTCTGACTGGCTGCGGTGAGCTGCCTGAAACGCTTTATCAAGATTTGTGATAACAGCTCTGTTTGCCCCGCAGCGCTGAATTCAGCCTCAAACAGAATTATGCTTCAATTGCAGGTGTGTGTGTGATGAGTGGAGTGAGGTCAAACACTGTTTGCCCACTGCACATTTCCATTGTAATCAGCTGGATTCTGAAACACAAGCCTCAGAGCGCCAGGTCTGCCTGTTTACAGATCCACTTCCACACACACAGGTCAGTAGTTATAAATAACTCATTCTTTACAAATCCTTTAAAACCTATTTAATTAACATTACTTAACATTAGTACCAAGTCCTCTGTCTCAAAAAATGGAAAAATGACAGACATAGAGATACAAAAGGCACACTGATACGACAGACAGACAGACAGAAAGATGATATTGACTCTCACCTCACAATCTGTTCTGACACGGGTTTGTTCTGAAACTTGGGTGGAAGTTCTAAGATGGGCTTCACTGTGAAACACTGAATGTCTGTTTTAAACAGACTAAGAAACAATAACCAGAACACATGACTGTGTGATATATTCATTGTCTGCTTTAACAGCTGATATTTCAGTTTGATGTCAATGTCATTTCATTCTGTCTGGTAAGGATACACTGTCCAGTGGAGCTTCTGATATCTTCACTGGGTGGGGTGGTGGTCTTCATCTTCTCAGCATTGGGGAACTGAGTAAGCAGCCTGGCCTCAAAATCCTCCCGTCGCTCATACTCCTTTCCCCGGTAGATAAACATCTTATTCTACAAAACATCATCAACATCTCATTGTAACACCTGGATCTCCAGAGCTTCACCTGGACATTCAAATATCATTCCCGTCCAACTCTGTGAACATCATCTGCATGAAGGTTTCAAAACATTTTCTTGTCACAATTGTTATTGAATGAGTCAAATGCACCAAACTTGTTGAGCCAGTGTACTTCATGATAACGTTCATGAATATTAATATAATAATAAATGTTAACTTTAAAGTCACTTAACATTAAAGCTGTAATCTGTAAAGCTGTAATCTAAAAAAACAGCCTCTCTACCGCCACCTCTGTTTGAAACGTAAAATTACGGGTTACTTTACATACTTTTTAATGCATGTTGAAATCAAATGACGGCAATCTGAATTTCCTGGGAAATTGGACCCGACGGCTTGAATTATAAATCGTAAGCGTACCGTTGCGTACCAGCGTAAGGTCAGGAGATAATCTCGAAAATTGATCTGTTGTATACTTGCACAATAACTGATTTTTGTTCATTTTTAAACAAAAAAAAGTTATGGATTGCAGCTTTAAACAATTTCGATACTGTGAGGCGCAACTTAATGATTAATGTAACATTTTTGTCTGTTCCGAAGCGTTTCAGAACCAGTGATCTTTAACATTCAATCATCGTCTGTGAGTCATCATAGATTTTATTACAATACAGTAAAATAATGAGAAAGACTGAATTTCATCACTCAAAAATCTCATTCCATATTTCCAAAGATTTTAGCATCTGAAAATAGTCGATGTGTGTGTAATTCAGAGACGCTTGGCAGTCGGGTAACGTTCAATTATTGCACATTCTTATGAAGACAGTGTCAATCATCCACACCCACCTACAACACCGTCAATATGCCTCTACTCCACAGTGTGTGAGCAACTACACACAAACCACTGTGTGCACATACGCACACACACAAGAGGTTTAGACAGAGAAAGATGGGTATGTTGTAACTGGCATACTACACTACCATTTAAGCAGTGTGTTGCTGACAATCGCACACATGCACACACACACTCACAGCCTGCTCAAACATATTTCAGTTGCCCAATTAGCGAAATGCAGGCTGGAGGTGAAATATGCCCAGGGCTGTTTTCAAATCTGCTTTGAGCGATAAGATGACAAATTGCACTGTGCTCTCGATGGCCGTTTCCACACCGCCAGCGGTTCAGAGCACAGCAGTATAAAGCGCTGGCGCTTGGATGACTCCACGCACATACAAAAGTGCCACTTTAAGGAGGAAAACAAGATTGCAATTCCTTTTTGATGCCACAAAGCTGAAGCTTCTCTCCGCGGAGAAACATGTCAACACTGGCAGGAGGCGACCAGCCTCTTTTTCCTCAGGGTGACTCGTGGAAGATGGGCGACTACAGGCTGCTGGAAAAGCTTTAAAAGAATTACAAACAATCTGAAGCGATTCTGTCCCATAAACTCAGGCTTAAAAATGGAGCGGGTAATTTACTGTGCCCCTAGTGACAGCAGACGGAACTGCAGCCTGTTTGTTTGAACAAGAGAGCTACACACAACCTATAAATGAATGATTTAACGTGAATGACAGAGGCAACCCCACACTATAATGAAAAATACCTAATGTGAAGTGACACATTTTAGATAACAATAGAAAAGTACAAATAATTTGCTGCCTTCAGTTTTTATGTTTCATCAACTTGGCTGTGCCAGTCATTTCAATTTTCAATTTCACTATTTAAACTTTGACTCATGTTGAGTTGCTGTATAAAAGTTGAAAATTTGTGGAAAACTTATTTTAATAAGTTACTGCAACTTCAAGACTTACAATTTTAGGGCAGAAAAACTATAGTGGGGTTGAGTTTTACAAAAACATTTTTTGGAAGTTGTATAAGAGAACATTAGTTGAACACATTTTAATGGTGGAAAGCATTTTTTTACATTTAGATATATAATGTATACCATACAAGTCGACAACTGTAAACATACGTTTTCATTAAGCAGAAGATTATGGATTCTGGGACACGTGATGCTGTTATAACTCACCCTGAGGAACGAGGGGAAACCCAGCCCATAATACCCCACAGCAAAGTAATCCGGTTTGGGTCTGATCACCTTCACGATGTTCTCATAAAACTGAGCCTGCTTTCTCTGGAGGAAAGACAGAAAGAATCATGCGGTCATCTTACATGCATTATTTGCTAGTTAAAGACCAAGACGGCAATAAGTTCAGAATCTGCAGGGCTACAGTAAAGCATTTTCTGGTGAAACTGGGGTCAATCTGACGGCATCGCTTGATTCAAAATAAACGCAACGCTTGTCTGGACCCCAGCCTTTCATTGTGTGCGTCTGGATCAATTTGTCATTTACTGCCAATTAGACAGCACTGCACTAATGAACAAACCGCAGGAGCTCATTACAGGCCCGTATTAAGACAATTTAGCTCATTTGGTTCAACTTCAAAGGCCTGAGTGTCTCATTCATTGTGTGTTTCAGTCTCAGATGTTGGAGGAGAAAGTTTGTAGTTACCAGTAAAGCGCTCAGCTGTTCAAAGTCAAACATCTCAATCTCATATTGTTCTGCTAACTCCTTCCCCAGGATAATGGCCTCCTCCCACATCTAAACAACAACAGAACACATCAAACATCAACAGCACAAATAAACAGTCAAAATATTACTGTGTCACATCGAATCTGTCTTTTAAACAACGCAATCAAACGGAAAGTGTTTTTCAGATTTGTTATGAAGTGGATGCAAAATGAATCATTTCAGCTTGTTTAAAAAACAAAATCAATGCATAGTGTTTGGCATTGAGGTAAGAATTGAAATGATTTTCTGTCAAACTGTTGTCTGAGCTTGATTTTTCGAACCCGATGTGAAAATACAGGAAAGTTGCATAAGGGTCATGCGGGGTTCCTAAGTCCTGCTCAGAGCGACGAGTGTGTGAGGCGTCCTGGTTTGGCCTGACCTTGGATCTTTGGAACAGAATTATGTGGTTTTATTCGGCGAACCAATATCCAGACAGAACAGAAATGCACGCTTTGAGTCTCATGCAATAAACGGCAATGACATCGTCTCATTTCAGACTTCAAATGCCAGATGTAAATAAAACCTCCAGCCTGTATTATCCTTCAGCTGCACAGGATTTGATCTAAAACTAATACAAAGTTTGAGTTCAGCCCGACGGCATCGAAAAGAGACTATGATTATATATCAATATCTGCAGAGCATTATTATAGAGAAAGCTGCCAGTAATGGTGTCTGCAGTCTGCAGGAGTGTGAGATTAAAGAGATGCTGTGGATTGACTTATTCACACTGGGAAAGACCAGAGAAACCCTGCCAATGAAACAATACACTACAATACAAGAAATGCATTCAGTAATAAACGGCAAGACATGTTCTAATAGTGCTGGCTGATTTACTGCATATTCACAACGTAGTCAAAAAGAGACAATGAAGCAACATTATGAATATCAAATGCTCTTAATGTGGCCATTAAGTTTTTTAAAGAGCGAGTAATTAGACTCATTCCATGATCCCTTACTGTCTCGCAGCTCAAGTTTGTGCTTTAAAAATCATTGATTTAAACAGCAGAATTGGAGATCAATTCATTACTGCAAATCTAATTTATTTTCCATGAACCGACTTGCTTTATGATGACCTGTTGGCATCGTCACTCAAAAAAATGCTCTGTGAAAAATTCCCATCTGGCCTGTTATATTTATTACAATATTGTGGCAAAATGTAACAGAATAAATACTGAAAATAAAATACACAGAGTTCTTAAGTGTGGTTGTTGTGTGAAAAACAGTGTGATGTTATTTATAACTACAAATGTACTATTTTAAACAAACATTTAAGGCTGATTAGTTGAAATGATGATTCTTGGAGGACAGACGAGATGGTGAAAGTTTATTTGATTGCATCTTCCTCTCTCAGCTCTCAGGAGATACTTAGCCATGACATGATGGTATTTCCCAGCGGTTTGAACAGCGTTACAATAATCTCCAAAGCTGGAATAATTCTCATAAAACGCATCGAACAGAAGGTCTGAAGCCCTGAGCAGCTCCTCAAACCATTGTCCAGCACTGACTGGATCTCTCCTCCGAACACACATAAATCTGTCTCAATTCCCTCATGCGCTCTCTTTTTGACAAAAGCAGACGTACTCAGGCAAGATTTTGAGCTGCTGAGTCCAATAATGGGGTCCATTTCAGGGCAGGAGAATTGGTAAGTGAGTCCCCAACTGTGAGACCTCCACGCAGGGCACAGATCTCTGCACAGCCCCTTACAACCCCCAAATCCCCTCAGTTCGTCTATCCTGCCTGTCAGAATAATAGAGATGTAGCCAAAACAGACCCGCCAATAACTTCTCTCTCTCTCTCTCTCTCGATGGCTCAGCTTTGAGATACACCAGCCACTGAAATTTCTGCCAGTACTGCAAATGTAGGGAATTATGCAGCTTCAGACATGCTGTCAAGAGTTTTAGGAGTTCTGTTTAATACTGTATTTGCACAGAAAGAAATAAAGAAAGTAATAGGAGCAATACTAGTTTTAGTTAGTGACTCCACAACACTGATAGATGTAATAACTTGCAGCTGGAGACAGTTACCTTGCCCTTGTCAAAGTAGTTGATAATCTCCTGGTACAGCTGGTCTTTGAGTTGACCCTGAGTGGTCACCTGGTAACCGTCCCTCTGCGTCAGATGAGCAGCACACGCGTCCTCAGACCACTGACAAAAACATCACAATTACACACCTTAAACACACTGTTTTACCTGCCAGTGACCTAGTTCAGAACTAGTTTAGAACTGGGTCTAAACTTTGTCCATTTAAAATATACAGCATTACCCAACAGACCATAAGGACATAAAACTCAACATGAAAAATAAAAACACACATGCATTTTGAAAAATAGAGCTTTTATTTTATTTGATATTATTGTAGGTACTTTAAATGGCTTATACAATGTGGAATCACATTTTGAAACGAGTGCACTGTTCTATGAATATATGCTGTAACTTTCATAACCTAAAACTTCCAAAGATCATTTATTGAAACTAAGCTGAAAAAAAATACCTCAATCTAAAATTACACAATCTGCTGAACCTAGAGAGAAGATTTGTTAACAAAGGACCATCTACATTTGACCACACCTGTTCTGTGCTTAGACATCGGACAAACTCAGTCGCAATGAGATCCCCTGACAGTCTCTACCCGCTGCTCTGAAGTTTCCAGCATTAAAAACCAACATCTTAAATTAATAACAAGATCTGATCATTTCAGTCTGATCTAGAGGTAGTTTGAGGTACAACAGATTTACAAACAGGCTGTTACTGTAGAACGGGGCAGTCAAAAACTATGCTGGACCCAACATTAAAATCTCTGTTCACATTTTAAGGGGACATTTAAATGTACCTTATTTTGTAAATAAACTGATAAAAGGATGGGCTCCTTTTAGGCAACAAAAGAAAATAAGCCCACACACTTTCTCAGAAGTGTAGCAGTGTTCAGAGCCCCACACTGAGGCGCAGATAGCTGCTGGCTATATTAATTTTGTTGTGCAGAAAACTTGGAGGGCTTTGGCTGTATTACTGGTGTCAGCACCCAGAGCTCATCTGATAACACTGATTTATGTGGCCACACTCTAATATTCATTACAGAAACTGCCGGATTGTGTAAACGAGTGATTATAAAGGAAGAAACTGCAGAGATTAAAAGCTTTTGGATGCTTTTTGCTGACCTTTCAGTTCATTGCTTTTGTGGAAGAAATGAACCCCCCACATACACACACAGGATAACGAGCAACTTGATAGGCTGAAGCAGGTCAGCTGACTCTCCTGATAGGCGCTGCTATTGGCTGTCACGCTGAGATGCTGTATTGCGCTAAGGGCCCCGTCACAACTCATTCACTGCAGTGTAAATGTAATTGACATTTCGTGTTGGGCAGAACAGCGGGGGGTCAATCACCCCAGAAAATCGCATCATCAGCAGTGAGAGAATATCCCACAAACAGCCCAACTGAAGTCTGCCTTTACAAGATGCTGCGTCCAGTTAAAAACACAGCAGATGAGGGTCAGTTAGGCCCAATCAGATGAATCTAGAGGTGTGCTGCGTGTACAGCAACCATGTATAAAGCTAACATGTTTATAAAAGTGTTGTCTGTTTGCATCTGCTGTCTAGATTTAGTGCATATGTTCACATGTTTTTTGTTGAGCGTTTTAAAATCTCCAAAAAAGCTTCTTGAAAGGGCTAAATAATGATGTAGATCTGTCTAAAAAAGAATAAATATTTGATTAAACAATCTAACGATTTCCTACTAAATCACTCCTAAATTTATTTCCACTGTAAAATTAAATGCATTCAGATCTGTCTGTTCCTCTTCTAAGGAGAAAGCTGTAAATAACATGTAGGACAGACGTCTCCGGCGGTCTTCTGTCTATATTTCTGCGGTCTTATACAGTATATATGACACGTGTATGTGATCTTCAGGGGCCTCAGGGTGTGAACTTAACTCTGCCTCCAGGTCTATTAGGAAATTTCTCCAGAGAGACGGAGATGTCTACAAGGCTGTGCTGAGCACACGCAGCTGTCTGAAGATGCACCAGAGGTTCCTTGATTTTCTTACCGTGAAGAACCAGTGGCGTTCTCTCAACACCAACTGTCACGATCAATAAACTCACTGAGAACATTTCTACAACAAAAAGAGCGAATCGACCAGAAACAAGGTGGGGTTGAAAATCTGTTTCAGGAGTGACTTCCAAACGTGATAATGAGATGACACTGGCAAAATTGTCTCGTCTTATCTGGGGTTGTTTCTGTGAAACAGGACTCTGAGGTGTGTGTATGTGCGAGAGAGCGATTCTCATACTCTTGTATGCAGAAGAAGGCACAGCTACGGCAGACAGCTATTTATGAAAGCAGCAGCGTGGGATTGCGAGTACGTGGTGTTCCCTCGTGTATGGTGACAGCCAATTCACTAATGGAGTCCTTTCTTAACATCCTGAACAAACCTTAAATCTACTACAAAAACAGCCAGAGCCCAGACCTTCTCCTAATAAAGTACCTATAGTATCGATCTACCTAAACTAATGTGAAATGTCTAATAACTGCAACTTTACCTACAGCAGAACCCAGATTACTATGACAAAGTAACAGACACAGTTATTATATTTGTATTTGCTGAAGGAAATATCAGTGCTTGCAGGGCTGCAGCACAATAGGAAAATAACAGCTTTCTTTGCATTGCCAAGACAGCTGCAGCATACAGAACGCTAAAATGACCAATCACAATTGATTATGTAAATGAAGGCAGGAAAAGAAAGCCAATCACAATTTGATATTAGCTGTAATTAAAAATATTAGTTGTCAGTCAACACCGACCAATGTCAGTAAAAGCGAGATTTTCAGATTTTAATCTTATTTTACAAGATTACAAAAATTAAAAAAATTGAAATGAAAATCACATCTACAAAGCAAAGTCCTAATAAACCCAGAACATGAAGTTACAATCAAAATTAACTGCAAAAGTATCAAACGTGGGTCATAAATGTAATATTTTTAAGTGCAGTGACGTTTTAAACTGTTTTATACTATGAACGTTTAATACTTTAACACATTGCCCTGCAAGCGCTGTAATCCCAGTTTTACAAAGTCTGAGTGTCCTACTAAAAAGCCTGCCTTTGAAATGACTTTCTAAATGTCAGCTGACACAATTCTATGTAAACGCTCATTCAACTGCAGTCGGAAAAAGAATCTGCAGCACTTTAACACTAAAAATGAAAATCAACACAAATAATGTGTTTTCAACAGTGAGATCCCTAAATGAACTGAGCTGGATTTTTAAGATCGTGCATTTGAATAAGTGCATAAAAATCATTATCACACAGTACCATATTCATGTGTCCTTCATCTGACTTCACACTGCTGAATTTTTCAGAAGCTGACTTAATCTAACTAAACCTTTGTTTGGAGGGCCATTCCCCATTTATTCTAAAAATAAGGAATAATTATAGTAGTAATTGTAATTAGTAACCAGTGAAGCAGCCTAATTATAATTCTGTTGGTGTGTTCTCATTTAGACAGGCAGGTAAACGTGTGTGCACGTGTGTGTGTGTGTGTGTGCACGTGTGTGTGTGTGTGCACGTGTGTGTGTGTGTGTGTGCACGTGTGTGTGTGTTACCTTGAGGAGTTTGGCATGCAGCAGCAGAGTGTATCCTGCCTCTGTGTAATTATCACACTCCTTGTGCAGGTCACAGAGTTTGTATAGGTACCTACACACAAACACACACATGCACACACATAGGCATTTTAACAAACTGAACACAAATCCCATTACAAAATAAAGAAAGCTTTAATAACAATCTCACAAATAATTCAACATTGAGTTACATGGATTTACAAAGAAAACCTTTTTATATTACACTCCTCAATACTCAAGACATTAATAATAAAACTTCAATCAGAACAGTAAACTAAGGTGTACCTGTGTTTTTGCACAGCCCCTTTAACATATGTTTACACATGTCAACAATTAATGTTTGGTCCTTGCATATTTTAAGGACAATTCGACTCTCATATTTTATAATATAATAAGGATTTTAAAAAGCTGTGAGCACTTAAGACTGTTAAGATGAGCAAAAGCACTGAGCCATGACAATATTCACAATATAAGCACAGCTAAACACGCTGCTCATGACAACACCCAGAGAGCTTTTCACAAATAACGTTCCACAAGTATCTTTGCTTTCTTTAGTTCTATAGGAGGAAAGAAAGTTCTGTAGTCTCACGCTGAGGCATGTTCAGAAAAAATGTTTGAATATACAGATATAGTCTCCAGGGCCAAGGCCAAAAAATACAAGCAGGAAAACCAGAAAACAGGAAGAGGGATTAAAACACTCACCTGATGTACATCTCTTCTCTTTCAATCTCCTTATAAAAATTCTGCAACACAAGAACCACAACAAGGTCACATTCTCTTCACTTATTCATGCTAAAGGCACCCTGACCTCAGCAAACAAAGACAAATATTTAAAAAAAAAACTTTATTAAACCGATAAGCAGCTCTGGAAGAATAACACAATGTCTTTTGTCCTTGTTCACTTGTCATGTTTTCATTTCATGTGCATTTATGTCTTTTAATGTCCCTGTGTGTTAAAGTAGAAAACAGTGCTGCTGTCATAAACATGCCCATTGGGTGATAGTGTGAGATTGTGAAGCAGGTCATAAGTTAGAGGTCAAATGTCAACCGCAATTGAATATGTCAATGTCATTAGGATAAATGCGAACAAAGCTACAACAACAGTTCACAGTTAATGAAGTCTGATGTCCCAAATCAGATGACAGATTGGACCAATCAGGTAATTTAAGGTTAATACAGTCTGATGTCACAAGTCAGATGACAGATTGGACCAGTCAGGTTGCAGAACAGCTGATGCATTAGAGTATGCATCTGTATTCATGAACACAGTGACTGTACTGATGGACGTGTTTGTGTGTGTGTTCTCACCAGCACATTAACGGTGCAGCTCATGCGGTTCTCCTTATTCTCGTCATGCATGATGGTTCTGTAGTCCAGAAGCCTCTCCAACAAACGGACCACCAGAGTCACGAATGTTTCACCAGTTTTAGCCAGATACTTGTGCTTCCTGCAGTGCTCCAACAGACTGTCACACACATGCGCACACAGCATATACATATATATCCATGATGGAGGTCACATATGATAAACATCTGAATAATCTGTTACAGAAAACAAGCAACTCCATTTACAATGCAATGCATTTCTGCAATGTCTCATTTCTGAGCAGAACCGGGAAACGATGTTAGGCGGCTGTAATTTTATTCATTATCAGAAGTAGGTTAGCATATTACCAGTTAATATTATTTTTCTATGCCTGTGGAGCATTTGTGATTTCTGCAGAGAAGTTGCGAGAAACGTACTACATTTTGATGAAAAATTATGAAAACAAACATCTTTCTTTTGATAACCTGCACTGAGGAATCATGCTGCATGCAACATTTAATAAGTATTTATTTTTAATTACATTCCTCTTGGCCACTCGTCACGTCCCCCGTGAAAGCCTTTTGCTGCAGGACATTTATGTCTTTCCTAACACTCCTTTATATGTCAAACGAGTAACAGAACAGCAGCTCCGCAGATATGTGCTGTTAAGTCCAAAATGTTTTTTAATCTCAAATAGTTTTTAAGTTCCCCTTCCTTCAATAAGCTGTTATGGAAGGATGGGGAGTTTGCAATATTTGCAAATGTTGCATCACATTGTGAATCATGAAACAACTTGTGCAGGAACAACTGTGTTGAGATCAGAGATCTTGTTCAAAATGAATGTCAGCGGTTTGTTTCTACCTTTGAGATCCTTCAGAATGAAGCTCAGGTTCAACGCTAGCATGCGAATGTGGATGGTCACACGTTTATCACATTATCCGTGTGATGTCGCAACGAGTCATTTCTGCGGTTCAGTTTTAATAATAAATACACAAGGAGGAAGTTTTGAGTTCTGAAAGTTACAATTTCTTTTCATAATGCACAAAACTCTTCCCCTGAAAAGATAAAACTCTATTCCATATCCATCATGATATAACCCCTTTAAAAAATATAGAGGGTCAATTTTAATGTCATGCTGGGTTTAAATGCTCAGATCTCTTCTGCTCTGTTGCAGCCTGCAGTAATTATAGCAACACTGTTATCTGTGTGTGTGTGTGTGTGTGTGTGTGTGTGTGTATCTATGTGTGTGATCGTGCATGTTTGAGTGTGTGTGATCATGCACGTGTGGGTGTGTGTATCTGTGTGTGTGTATGTATGTGTGTGATGAACCCTCACATCTTCTGGAAGAGAACTTTATATTGCTCGTCTCCTCGGCCGCCTTCCACCTCGTGATCCAGTTTGGTGATGATCTCATTCTCAAACTGCAATTAAACACAGCGGCCGTAAGTAACGACTGTGGCTAATTTTTCATTTCATTAGTGTCGTTCCTCCCAGCCCCCCTCCCTCACTCCCTCCCTCTCTCTGTGTGTCACACAGTAATCAACCACTATCAGTCACACCAACTGTGAGCTCAGTGTTATCTGCTCATTAGCATCAATGAGCTTCATCAGAGATAGAAAGAGAGAGAGACAGGCAGAAAGACAGCTGTCTGAGGCTCAGTTTCAGATGCTGTGCTTCCTATTACAGCTACAAGGAAACATTCTTAGAACGTTGGCCAGCATTCTATGCCAAGAGTTCTTTCAACGTTAGAAAAACAATCTTGCAGCAATGGATGTGGAACTTTTTTAACGTTATATATCATATATATCACAAATGTTATTATTAAGTTAGTAGAATGTCTTATAAATGTTACAGAATTTAAAAAATGTTTGAATAACCAGGCACTTGACTACAATATGAAAAAATCATAAATGATCATGATCCACATGACCTCAGAGACCATATGACTTCTGTGTGAGGAACAGACCAAATAATTACAACAACAAAAAATTTCCATAGATGTGAATTCTAGGGAAATACGGACATAAGTCTGGAATGACATGGGCATAAACAACTGATGACAGAATTTTTAGATCAACTGTTTCTTTAAAACACCTCCAATAATGTTTGACGTTTTGCTCCGAGCTGCTTTTTTTTTTACAGTCTGTCTGTTCATGCCACATTTAGCACATATATTTAGACAGCTGACATCATCATTCTCATTAATGCAGGTCTAAACATGCAGGGTGTCAAATCTGTACTGAATCTGAGAGACGGGGAGTGTGGACCAAACAGAAGTTTCCATCAGGCATCAGTCCAAAGATGAGAAACCATGAACCTGTAGATTATCATAAAAGAAAAGCAAGACAGAGGACATTGTGACTGTGGCCTTACAGCAGTGAAGTGTGGAGCAGACGTTCATCTCTGTGGGCCGTGTATTCTAGCAGAATTTCTCCTTAATACAGCCACATATCTGTCTAAGATAAGAGGAGGCACGGTGGAGCATGTCTGCAATGTTTATTGGAACTCTGCTGCTGGTTTAAATCTCTGAGAGCTTCGTCTGTTTCATCAAGCGCCCTTCAAAACATATTGAACCATTGAGAGCAGATTCAGAACATCTCAAAGTCCACGGAGCGCTTCACTACGATTTCCTTTGACTGTTAGCAGAACTTTCTCATGCAGCATTCAGGAAACTGCAAAAGCATTCAGCACCTAAATATCTCCACAACAATGTCCGGACTGAGTGTCCAAGACACTAATCCAAGAAACCATCCAGAATCAGGGTCACTGGATTACATTCCATTATATTGATGCATTTTACAGACACTTTTCTCCAAAGCGACTTCTGGGAATCAAACCCACAACCTTTGCGTTGCTAACGCAATGCTCTACCAGTTGAGCTACAGGAACACTTGGGTTTAAAGGTCATGGTCACGATCAAGGGCACAACTGGAATTAGAATGAGATTTGAGAACTGGTAGGAGAATATTACCTGAATAAAATGGTTTGGTCTTGGTTTGCTCCTCACACAAAACTGTCACTTGGCTCCATAGAATTGATGACTTATGTAATGTTATAGTGTTTGAGAGTGAATGGGTTAATACATTGTGTCAGCATGGCTGTGCTGTGCCTTTTAAAGAAACCAGCACTGCTGCTGGTGTGTCAGAACTGACCGTGAGGAAACTGCGTCTGTAGTGAAACTCGCACTGCATCATGTCAAAGAAGATGGCAATCGTGGCTTTGCGCAACTCGATCTCTGGAACCAGTGTCATCTCCAGAATTGGACCCACCATCTCGGGGATGAACTTAATCTTGTGTGGACCTGCAGGAAAAACATGAAAACACAACATGAGGGAGAATTCAGAGACTGGGAGGAAATTCCTTATTATCTGGTAAAACCTTCCTTGAACTTTGCTGTATTTTCTAACAGGAAGTGGGGGTGAGGCATATCAAAGGGCTTGACTTTTGGAAACAGACAATAGCCATTGACTGTAATTTGCTACATGCTAGATGGTATTAGAGAAATTCTTGCTCTAGAGAGCATATGATTGGACAAAATCAGTGAGTGCAAGGGGAGTCAAAGTATTTGGTCTTATTCCCAATGAGAGACGTGTACTTTATAAACATAAATATAAAATGACATAAATGATCGCAAATGCCAACAAACATGAACTAAAATTCCCACAACTTCATTTTCCATTATGCCGTACACAGAATATATGATTTCTGTGCGTCAGATTTTCGTCTGGTATTTCAGGGGCTGGTATGCTAGCACGGTAAATATCGTCTCTCAGTTATTTCCTCTCTGTGCCTATTTGTGTCTAACAACAACTTTTATGTATTTTTCTCAGGTATGTAAAAGAGAATTTCTATTTCGGCAGCACAGTTTCTAAAGCTCTTGAAAAGGATACTTTCATCTGAGAATCTACAGAGTTTCCCACAATCACAGCCCTGAAGAGAGGCAAACATCTCCACTCACTGGTGTATGTGACTAAACTCAGACACAACGAGCTAATGAACAGCCAAAGACTGCTGAGACGCACGTCTACCGTGAGGTGGCAAAACTTCTTCCGAGAGGAACATGGAAGCTGAAATACTTTCACGGCAGCAGTTTCGGAGCTGTCAAGCCACTAATTAACACCTTGTACAGCACTTCCATTAAAGCTCTAAATAACCAGGAGGTGCCTCGTCCAAAATAACCCGCTGGAAATGTGTGTTCAAACTCCGAGCTAAACAAATGCTACATATGCAAAAGGACCTGACAGCAAAGAAAGTTCATGACTTATATACAATTTTTATATACCTTTTTTGTCATGTCTGGACATACTGTCCTTTGAAACAGAAATTAGGACGGGGCATATCGAGAGATTTCTCCCTCTGTGCAAACAGTCAGTGGCCTTTATGTCATGGGCGTGAATCATGGTTTGCTATTTGTCACCAGATCTCACGGGAAAACGTAACTGTTTTACAACAAAATAGTTCTAAACTACTTGTTGCTATTTGCGACTGCTAGTCAGCAGCAGGTGAGAGAACATTTTGATTTTTTGGTTTTGGTTTAATATAATGATGATCTTTGAAAAAGTGACTCACCCAGATTATACCACATGTCTCGAATCTCAAAGCCAATCTGACGTCTCATGTCTTGATACCTATAAAAGAGAAACAAGAAAAATAAAGAATACATATATTAAAACATATTTAAACATCTTGGTACATTGTACCAACAATGGCTCTGTCAATGGTGTGAGTTTGGGGAAGGGCTATCTGAAGACAGAAATGATGGACTCCACCTTAAATGACTTTTAACTGTTATGACCCTGAACATCATATTCAAAAACGTATTTGAAAAGTAAATGGGACAGAAAAGCAATGAGGACTGTGCTCGGGCAACCCTCCAGCCAGTCCATTTTTAGAGTATTTTTACACATCCCTCATGAGCACACTGTGTCAGCGACTTACACACTTGTGTAACAGAAACCATAATCTTGCTGGATCAGGACTGAAGGAAAGACAATATTTCTGTGTCTCCAAACAATGCTCTTATTTAAAGCTACAATCCGAAACTTTTGCCTCTCTATTGCCATCTCTGTCTGAAACATAAACCTGCAGATAACTTTCAGAGTTATTTTCTTACCGTGGATGTTTAAATTCTAACCAACTGCTGCAAGAACAAACTACAAATGCTGCAGCATCTACAGCCCCTGCACATACTCTTTTTGTTTATAGACGGACAAAATTATAAATCATTATTAAACGTATTATTATTATTAAGGTAAGGAGATTGTGTTGAGCACTGATCTGTGCTGTACATGCTCAATAACTGAACTCATTTTAACCAGAAAGTTCTGAATCTCAGCTTTAAAGCTTTAAAGTGTAAACTAAGCAGCATCCTGACACCTCTCCTCTGCTTTACCTCAAACGGCCTCAGCACGCCTGACACGCGTTCATTAGCGCCTTCATCACGCCTGACATTTTGGGCAGCTTGTGGCTCTAAACTGAATTCTTAGCCTCCATTGATTGCTTAGTCAATAGCTCTCATCCAGTGGCAATTTATGATGACAAGGACGAGAAACATCGGAGCCAAGCTAACACAAAGCAGCAGCCTCGCTGAAGTCCTCAGAGTCTCACCCTTATCACAGCTGACCCTTGATACTGACGATTAATCATTTCACGGCAGATGTGCCGAGACAGAGCTGGCGAGATGGGCACTAACACGCTAAAACACGGATCGCAAATCACCTCCAGTCCGAGCAGGACATCTGCCTCATTAATAATCTTGAGGTTGCAGCGAAATGATGTGATCGGACTTGTAATCAGATTTGTTGACATTTTGTAAGGGAGGGTCTGGGATCAGTTAACATCTGTGTGTCAATGCACTGACAGGAAGAACACACAATGTGTTCTGTCAAGTATTAGGCATATTTAAATAAGTATTGTACATTTACATTACATTTATGCATTTGGCAGACACCTTTATCCAAAGCCATTTACAGTGTGTTCAAGATGCGATTTGCTCAGTATGTGAGTTCCCTGGAAATCGAACCCACAACCTTTTATTCTGTAACTCTCATAGCGTTAGCTCCATGTAAACAAAACCTCACAGTTTGCCACTGGTACTCGAGACTGAAGATGCGTGTGTTCATGTGTAAATCTGATCATTCTGAAATAACTTCAGAACAGTGTGAGTGTGTTGCTGTGGACTGTGGTGGAAGTGATTATTTTGTGCTAACTGACAGCATGACACAAACACCATCAACACCCTGAACAAACCTTTAATAACCAGCTGTAAACGGGGTCGACCAGTTAAAGGTTCTGCTGACACTACAGAACATCTAACTCATCTCAGACATCAGAGAGAGATTAAACACGCACACGCGCATTCACACACACGTTTATTTATCTAAATAGGGACATTCCATAGACTGTTTTAATACACAGCTAGTTATAAACAATATAACCTAAGTGTAACAGAAAACTTTCTGCACTTTTACAACTTAAAAAATTATTTACTGTTTTAAATAAACACACACAGGAAGAATCGTGGCAGCAAAACTTCAACTGTCCACTACACACACACGTTTATCACGTACATATCACCACACAGACACTGTTCACTTCTCCAGCCTTCTCTCCTGCATCTTCCTTTAAAACTATCCAGTCATATTTCTGTCTATCTATTAACTGCCTCACCTCCTTCTGATGTCCTCTGCTCTTCCTCACCCACCCCATATCTCTCTCTCTCTCTCTCTGTGTGTGTGTGTGTGACTGTCCATTTCCATACTCTATAATTTGCTGCATGTTTCTGGTGTCTGCAGTAATAGACAGAGAGACAGTCAAGGCTGCGTGATTTCTCTCTCTCATATACACAATACACGCATGCCCAAACACACATACTCGCACATACATGTTCTCTGTCTCACATGCATGTGTGCACACAGCAATTCAAGCACAAATGAAGTCTGTTAACACTCATATAGACAAATCCAACACATCTGGCTGGAAAGTAACTGAATGCTGTACAGTGTAGAGTAAAGACAAAGCTTTACTGGTGCCACGTTTGTTCACTTTTACTTTTCAGTATCATTTGAATAATTTACATATGGTGGACGGGTTAAACAAAGTCACAGATCCTTCTGGTAATCACGTAAAAATGCGCTAGCACCTTAAAAACACCCGACCACCCCTATAGCAACATACCTGCAATCAATCAGAACACCTTAGCAACTGCAAAACAATGCCCTGGCAACCACCCATCTCTCTGATGAATGTCTTAAACCTGCACAACTGTACGCCGCTGTGGGAAAACTCAGGCAATTCTCTCCTTTGTTGTCATGCCTGTAAAGTTCTAGAGACTGTGAGAATCAGGGGAGAGAGAGAACGTGAGACAGTGGAGTCAGCAACAGCACCAGTCTCTCTCAGGTCAGCGTGACTCCTCCAGCGGAGAAGTAAAGAGAGAGAATGAGGTGATGAAAGAGAAGCTGAGCAGAGATGGAAGCTGAGAGTGGAGAAACCGTCTCACTGGAAAGATGCACGAGGGCAAACAGAGCAGAAGAACAAAGACAGAGAAGCTAAGCGGCACGAATGAACGTCCTCAAAAACATCAGCACTTTTCCTGATAAAAAAAGCACCAAAATGCCACTGTTTTTTTTTAATTTAACAACACAAGCTGTATTCAGGTTGAAATAGTGCCTGCAGACAAACAAATCAAGCTCCATTATAGCTGACAGTGTACTCAGCTGTGTGTGTGTGTGTTTTGTCTTATTTTTGGATATGTGGTGGTAAATTTAAAGAGACAGTTTACTCGAAATGAGCATGATGTCACCATCCACTCGTTCCTGAAACTTCTAACAGAATATAAATGCAGGATGTGAAAGTTGGTGAAAACCAGTGGCTGTCAAACTCCGTAAAGGACAACACAGTGACCTTAAGCGTACGACATGATACACTGTACAAGCGCAATATACTATGTGAAGTCTTCTTATTGGTGCCAAACATTTAACAATGATAGAATGTTTTAGTTATATTAAACTATAAATTATAGATATAAATTATAGAAATAATATAACTTGGTAAATTAAACTGCTATAATACAATTTTATAAAAATTAGAAAATGATATATCAAGTATCAAGCAGTAAATGATCAAAATTTTGAATATCCAGAGATGGTCTTCTGTTCAGACACACTGGTGCCAGAGTTCTGCTGCTACAGACATTCTGGCTGTTAGAAAGAAGCTGCTGAGATTCTCCAGTTGATGTCTGAAAGCTGCTGTATGTGTCAGCTGCCAGTAGAAGAACCTCGTGTTTGGAGAAACATGTCTGAGTGTCAGTGAGAAGCTGCTACACGTGAACTCCGCATGAGACTGAAGAACCAAACCTGATACACGGTGATCCAGCTCTACAAAAATGAAGACAGACAGAAACTTCCAGAACAGATAAGAGGCCTTTCATTCACTCCATCTCTCTCTCTTTCTCGCCAAAAAGCTTGGAACAGTGACACAGAACCTTTACATGAAGTTTTTATGAGAATGAAGGAAAGTTTGAAAGACCTCACAGCTCTGACACAGACAATATGTAGAAAATGCACATGGGAACCATATTGCCCTGCACACTTCATGCCTGTTTTCAAACATACAGAAGCCTATGGAGCTTCTGGATTATTCTCCTAAACATATTTTCATGGTGATCAATTGTCTTAATAGCGTTTCTGTTTTGTGTGACAGTATTACGCAGCAGTGCATTACGGGCCTGTGATGTTGGTGCTTACTTTTGGAAGATCTTTGCCCGTTTGTCACTCGAGAAGTTCTCCAGCTGCAAAGACTCCTGGGTAAGAAACGCCACAGCAAGGTGGAAGTAGTTGTTCCAGAGCTGTGAACAGAAAGAAGAGACACCAATGGATTTAAACAAATCCAGAAGGTTCTCTTGGGTAAAATGAGGATCTTGATAAGAACAGCCATAAGCCAACAGCTGCTAACACAAGCAAACTGCTCAGAGAAAAGCGGTTTGAAATATTTAAACCATAAGCTGTGAGATTGCTGCCTGTTAGCTTATCATTGAGCTATTCTGGTAGCGCAAAATGTAATGATTCTCCTCCCTCTTGCTCTAGCACTTTTAAAATTACAACAATCTTCTAGTCAAAGTGATAGTTACCATTAGAAACCTCACTGTTCACAAACCAAGACTGTACATTTATTTTGAAGCTGTTTGGTAACACTGTGACTCAACATAAAGTTAATCTTGAAGGATCTGTTCACTCAATAATGTATATTCTGTCATTATTTACTCACCTTCAAGTCATTTCAAACTTTTTCTCGTGTGGAACACAAAACGCAAAAAATTTTACTGCATATTTACATGCAATTACAACAAAAGATTTTGGTTCATTGAAAAAGCAGAGCAGCTCTATTGTTGTGCTCTGACAGACTCACCTGCAGTTCAAAGTTGGTCTGATCGAGAAATTTCTTGTTAAGAACAGAGGCATACTGATTAATGGCTCTCAGGAAGACTCTGAAAGATAAGAGGGAGAGATTGTTTTAGCTTTTGCGCTCTTTAAAACCCCATAAAACTGACAAGAAAACATCTTGTTTGCGCACTAAAGCAAACGACCCGCGTCTCCTCGCAAGACCACGCTCATATTCCCACAAAACTCTGTTTTAATTCATTGTCATATTTAAATGAGGCTGTTTGTTCCTAACGACAGCCAGAATCAAATGAGAACCATAAACACAGCTTGTTAAACACGGAATAACGTCATTAGTGGCTTTCCTGAAACAATTCCTCAGCCCTGAGACGCACAGAATTCAAGTAACGTTCAGCTAGCAGAAGCAAAAGCACATTAAGGAGAAATGATAAAGTTAATCAGCGCTCTTTAACTCTGCCATACTGAGACCTGATTACCAGATTATTAGACAGACTTAAAGACTTCTATCCACTTAGTTCGATAAAGGCGGGCGTTAATGAACGGTAAGAGAGAATGAGAAAACGTCACACACTGTGCGGTAAAAACATCAAAATGAAAACAACAGAACCAAAAAGTCACTTCAAACACACTGACACTGTTTGGAAATCTGCATTACATACAACAGTAGCTCAAATGTGAATGTAAGATATACATAACATAACACATACATAACATTTGTCAGATATGCAATGTGACCTCTGCATTTAAGTAGTGAACACACACGCTGCAAGTCATGAACACACACACACACACGAGGACTGGGCAGCACTGCAGCACCTGGGAAGCAACTGTGGGAAAGGTGCTTTGCTCAAGGGCACATCAGTTGTTTTCCTGTCAGCAGTGGGAATCAAACCTGCGACCTTTGGGTTACAGGTTCAACTACAACCATTATTTCTGTCTTGTATGACATCAGACGAAGGAAAAGCTGTTTGAGAAGATCACATCCATCAATAAATCACCCAGAATAAGACCAGGAAAGTAAATAGGCTGAATTGTATTTTTCTGATGATTTTCAGCTACTCTGTTACGCAGACTGAAGCCCATCACGATCCCACAGTGATGTGCTAACACTTAAGAAACCCCAGCAGATACTTTAATATTAAACTGAGTCAAATGTCATCAGTTAAAGTAGACAAGTCAACGCTCGTTATTAATTTCCAGTATGAAAGAACGAGCTCTGATGTTAATGGCTGACCCTTCACATGCGAGTTTGTCAAATGTCCGCCGTCTCATTAGCATGATTGGATATCAGAGCATGAACTGAAAGTTTGCTTAAAAGGCTCTAGCTGGGTAAACAAACTGAAGCTTTATTAATCATCCTTTAATCTTGAGGGGAGCTGCTGATATGAACTGAATGGATCTGTGATTGACCAAGAGAGAGGCAGGAGAGGGAGAGAGGGTGAGATTAACACCATTGAAAAGCAGTGCAGCATCACTGCTCTGCTGTCCTGACACAGACACAGATCTGAAGGGACATCAGTTCTCAGCTCCGGGCATTCACTCGTTTATTGTAATGGAGTGACGGAAAGTTTCTCATTAAGGCCAAGAGACACAATCTGTTTATAATGAGCTGGAGGAGAAATAGCTGCTTAATGTGACTGGAGACATTAATAAAACAAGCGAGCATTACTAAATCAACAGATGCAGAGAGAGACTATAGGCTTTACTTAGAGTGGATGCCATTTTAATTTGATGTAAATGAAAACAAGGAGCATTTCAAGTTAGGAGTACAAGCTTTTATGTTTTTGGGAGTCTACAGGTAACGTGCCTCAACATAAACAACAGAATACAGAACATCTACAGACTGCTGCCCCATCTGTGTGTGTAAACAGAGCAACCACTGAAAGCAGTGTGGACAGAATATAAACACAATCTGTGTGACACACCCTTCAATTTATAACACACAGACCAACAAACCTGACTGCAAAATGCATTACTATGTATTGTAAACTTGTAATGGTCTTATGTTTAATGATAAGGAAAAACAAACAACATATTAATATTTAAAGCTACTTTTGTAATGTTACGATTTACTTGCCTGCCACAGTTCTGCAATTATATTTCTCAGTGTTTATTAAAGCTTCAATCTGTAATGTTTGCCTTTCTACTGCAATCTCTGTTTGATATATGAAACTTTGGAGGCCTCTGGAGTTATGCTAATTAATTAATTAATAACACATCATTCTGTTAATCTTTAAATAATTTGACAAAACTGTTAATAACAGTAATTCACAAGCAAATCAAGAAACAGTATTTCTGGTCATCTCTAACTAAACACAGTCCTCTGATCGTCAGAAACCCCACACAGCCGCATGAGACGGTTCGAGATGGCTCCTCTAACGCTGTTCCTGCTCAATAAAAGGTCATGGGGTCAAACGAATCCTCTTTTAATGATTCCTACCATTTGAGCTCTGTTCTTCTTCGAGTGTGTAATCGATAGATGAGGATTCAGTCATCTGAGCCGAAAGCAAACAGCAGCAGAGGTCTGATACCCTGGAATCTGTCTTCATACAGACTGAAAAAGCAAACAGAGCAAAAGCAGCCATACCAGCTGGTTCCCTGCCTAATGTTCACCAGGATCCGACATCCCCTCGCAATTAAACCCATCAGTCTCCATACGCCCTGCCTGGCATGACGATCGCTATAAATGCCACGTGAATATATTATCTGACAGCGCTGCATGCGACGAATAACGCAGGTTCTGTAATATATGCATGCGTTTTATCACACAGACGCTACTGTTAGATCTAATGACTTTGATGGAACTGCTGAGCCGTGAAACTTAAAGCTAGTTTGAAGCATCAGATTTCACAAGCGTCCATTTACTGGATCCTTCTGACAGGCAGCGGAAGTAAAATTTGCGCCTCCATTTGAAGACGCACAAGGTGAAAGGTGGGTGGTACTCGCCAGATAAACACAACCACACGCTCACTGCCACACTAATAAAAAATCAATACAAAATACACATTAAGCTCTTTAAACGCACAATCATAAGATATTTACTGCATGATAAACAATTTCACTACATAACAGTCACAATAAAATCATGGCAACACCTTAAAGGAAAGCTTGTTTTTGTTCAGAAATCAATGAAATGAAAACAATAGTTAATATAATCACCAACAGCATTTGACATTTTGGATTAAACTGATAAAGGGGTTTTCAGAAGAATATGTTAGTAATTCCTGAGGCTCTTCTGAGTTTCTACAGCTGTCCCAGACACTGGCTAACCTTGAGTCAAGATCTGTCTTCTAATGTTCCTCTAAATGGGTCTGAAGTACAGTGCATTTCATTAGACGTGTGTGTGTGTGTGTGTGTGAGAGAGAGAGAGAGAGAGAGAGAGAGAGAGAGAGAGAGAGAGAGAGAGAGAGAGAGAGAGAATATTCTAGGAGCAGACCATGATGTGGTCTTGTCTGAACTTACTAAACTCAGGAAATAAATATTAATAATTAAGAATGAAGTGCCTGCAGGCTTTTAGTCAGAATTGTGACTGCCACTTTAAGAGCTGAGGTCTGCGTTTATGTTTTATTTGTAGATGACAAAGAACGGAGAGAGTAATCACAGTGTTCTTCTAAAAGAGACACATGACAGCTCCACCAGTCTGGATGATGTGTTTGAGCACATTTACAAAGTCATACCAGAAGACACAGTGGAATGGCCTCTTCAGCAGGGTTATTTATTTGAAAATTAATTACTGCTGTTAATAAATTTAGTGTTTGAATATCAGCAGGGACAATATAGCAGAGAAATATGAGGATGAAAATGGAACGCTGTAAAAAGACCCATAAAAAGTCACTCAGCTGCTGCATTAGCAGAACCTTCGAAAGAACCTCTTGGCAGTCTCCACATCCTGGTAATGTACCCAAAGAACTTTAAAAAAAAAAAAAAATTCTTCAGAAATAAAATTTCTTACTAATGATACATGTCAGAGCTGCGATTAACTACCAGGTGTTGCCTGGCTTGGCAATTTTAAATGAGTTGTTATTTCCAGGTTTCCTAGACATGGGAACCCAGTGGTTTATAAGCACATCGCTAACACAATTGTAAGAGCATTCTGTTTGGTTGCTAGGCAGGTTTCTAGGGCCTGCTTACCCAAAAGTGGCCACCTCTACATGATATTCTGGTCTCTAAATATGGCTGCTTAAATGTCTGCTGGATGACA
Source organism: Chromobotia macracanthus (assembly GCA_036877525.1). Taxonomy (NCBI): domain Eukaryota; kingdom Metazoa; phylum Chordata; class Actinopteri; order Cypriniformes; family Botiidae; genus Chromobotia; species Chromobotia macracanthus. Next base: position 1,639,828 of record JAZGTH010000029.1, read on the forward strand.
ACCAAAAGTCCAAATGCAACAGCACTGCAACTAGCGTTACAGGTTTGTTCAAATCCGTAAGCCAAATATAAACACAAACTGTAGTGATGTTCATCTGATAAAACGACACTAATTACACACTTCAATTAAACACTGAAGGAAATACCAGCTGCAAGAGACAGTTCCTGTGAGGTTGGCATCACAGTTCCAGCCGCTGCTTTTCATCCCATCCAGCACAGCAAATTCCCGGTTTCGTCAATTCCCGGTTCCACTTTCTTCATCTGAGTCAATTTTCTGCTGTACTGAGCACAGCAGCACAGATCCGCTGAAGAGCTCCCGTCCCTCAGAGACACACGAACGCTCAACAGCTGGTCAGCGTGGACCTGTTGGCCCGCACTACTTCTACTAACTGCTCCTGTTGCACATTTATCACTCTCTTTTGGCCAGGGTGAACAAACACCCTGATTCGTGCAGATATTTTTTGATTATTCAGCGTAATGGGAAGATGCTAGTCACTGCCCACTGTTTGTGGGCTAATGGAGGGAGGGAACTGTGGAGTGTTTGCAGATTGAAGGGTGTTCTTTGGGGAACAATTGCAGGTTCTCCCTCAAACATAAATATTGCAGAGAATATAGTGTTTACGTTCCACAAAACCCTGGAGAAAGGCTATCAAACACAACACACATTACAGGATGTGAACACAACCACAGCTAAAGGATGCTTTAGAAAGCAGATAATTACAGCTTTAAATTAGGACTGTTCCTGTAGTTCAGCTATTGTGTTAAAAGGAAAAGGTTGTAGGTTTAATTCCCATCCCAGGGAACACACACACTTAGTCGATGCACTGTAAGTCACTTTGGATAAAGTGTCTGCCAAATGCATAAATGTAAATGTAATGTACATGAACTTTAAAACCAAAGTCCAATGTCTCTGCCAGTCAGCTGCATCTGTAGACAAGAAGCAATCTTGCTATGACCGGCCCCTATTAGCCAACCTGTGTCTTTCAGCAAATCAGGTCATCACAGCACTAAATTAATATTCATGAGTTAAGTTTACATAATGTCTAACCCACTTTACAGATAATTTCTTCACCCCTGGTTAACTCTTCTATCTCCCCAAAGCTTTGAGAAACACTAGCTAAATCACCCTAATTAGTGTTAAATGAGCTTGTCTTGTGTGGCGGCTGTGGGAAGATCAGGGTGGAGCGGGTGTACAGGACAGCTGGGTCAGAGCGACACACGGGGATAAAGCCCTGCCTAAAGAGATTACTGTAAACCCATTACAGGCACCGAGCAGAGCCGAGAATCTCCTCACACATTCACACTGCCGATGATGTGAAGGATACTAATCCCAAACACCTTGCATGCTACGTAGGGCGCTATTTTTCTCTAGCGGCACAAATAGACCTTTAGATGTGAGCAACAGGAAAACAAAAATACAATCTTTTTGTGTGATTTTTAATCAGAATTGGCAGTTGTGGAACTTTCCCTAAATTGATGCAAATAAAAACCGCTAGACTTATCAACACTAAAATATAACGCTAAAAAGTCAATCATTACTGTCATCATCAGATGAATAATCCTGTTATTTCTGATGAACCGATAACTGTTTTTGTTTCTTCAGCGGCTTTTTGTACACAAAGCACATAGCTTCATTTAGCCTGTAGCACAACACTAAACCCAAACTAGAAAATCGTCGCACTCTCGTCAGATCATCTGCATGCTCATCTAGCTTTAATGCTAATGAGAGTTTATCAGCCAATCACACTGCTAATTGAGTTCAGAAAGCTGCCGTGATAACGATCAGCATCCATTAGCATGCTAGCATGAATAGACTAGCTCATCTTTGCGCTGAAAGATAAAGCAAGGTCACAGCCTCCACTGCCAGACCAATTCACCAAATTACACCACCGTAATTTTGCATTCGTGATCTGATAAATAATTACTTTTGCAGATGAAGCATAAAAGAATGATTTCCCCCAGGGCAATTGTCACCTGTCTGCCAGAATTCGCTTAAAAGGTTGCATGCATTTACAAACCTGTTAATGAAATCCTGTTAGCACTTCAGTGTGAAACATAGGGATGGGTCAGGATGGTTAACTAGTTGTTCAGCTAAAAATAGTGCAACTAGGACAGTCAGTCCAAGTATCAACAGGTTAAGAACAACTAGAACAATCAATACATAATCACAGTACAGTTTTTTATTATGGTCCAAAAAAACTGATGCTTTAGTAGATTAAAAAGCAAAACTTAACAGATGAAAGATTTAGTTAATCTTAATGCATGTAATAGATTTATCAATTCACTGAAAAATGTTAATATAAAGACTGCAATGAAAGCTGAAGAAGTTGGAATGTTTAATTAAAGAATTTATAGAGATTAATCATTTCAACAGTGCTGATAGCTAATCCATGAAGGCACCACCTAACTGAGAACTTCTACAGAAAACATCAGCTATATTTCATTATTAGAATCTCACAATAAAACAAGTAATGAAGTAATAATGAACAAATGAGTCAGTCGAACTTCTGAATTTTATTCTAAAGGCAGAAGAACCTCAGCTGTGATCAGTTCTTGAGTTATATCCAAATGAACAGAAACAGCAGGACTGAAGAGTTGACATATACATATTCAGGCCTGAGAAATAATTCAATACAAATCAGAAGTACCGCAGAACAGTTTTAAATAAATCAGAACATGAAAAAATCAACATCCCACACTCATCTGACATCTGTGCCAGTTTCTTTTATGAGTTAATATTACATGTCTCATATGCCAGTTTCTCTTAGCTTATATTACATGTCCTGTTTTGATAATGACCATTCTGAGTGTCACAAATGAGTGAAACAGAATAGAAGACAATTTTGAGGTTTTACGAAGGTAGACTTCCTTTAACCTTTACCGACTGAAGACACTTCCTAAATGCATTCTGGACGCCCGTTTTCCTGCCGTTTGGTTAATCTCACTCTCAAATACCACATCAAATAAACTGTAATGGAAGAAAAACACACTGCATGAAACTGTCTGACCTTTACCTGTGAGACAGAGCAATAAGATGCATTTCAGAGGCCAAAAACCCAAGAAAGAGGTCCAGCACTCAGAAACGACACAGAACAGTGCCTAAATGTGCCTTAAAGACAACACTGGGTAAACACAGCAAAACTCTACCAGTTAAAATATGCAATGCAAAACCAGTACTGATGCTTAGTATCTGGCGATTTAGTGGTTCAGTTTGCTAAAGAAAGCATCAATATTAGTGCTGTTCATACTTAGGGTTAGTTAACTGCAGGTAGAAGGGACGAGTAAAAACTATTTTTTGTGTGAATCAACGGCACAAATAATGTGATTTTAAACTCTGGTGATCCGAAAATGTTCCTTTAAATTGTGAGCTTGTTAAAGACTGCTGTTATGAGACACATGTATATATAGTTCTATAGGTGGACTGTTTTTGTACTAATGCTCCTCACACGGCGTCTCAGACACTACACAGAGTCTTCTGAGGAGGAGCTGAGAATTATGCGTAATTGGGCTCAAAGGAATAAACACAGACTTCATCACACATACTAACTTCCACAAAACACAAAGCTGCCATGTAATTATTCTCATAATTGAGGAACAGCACATAATTAAATTCTGTTTACCTTTTAATTTACCCAGCAGTTAAAGCTAATGTCACACATACACTTTGACGCCCACCAAACCGCATCACATGCAGAAACCTCACAACCCAGTGAGACACCTTGCTGTCTACAGCCTACACAGCTAACAATTTTAGGTTGAAACGTTTAGGTAAAAACGTCTTCCTGTTGTTTCCATTACATAACAAAAATATTTTTAAAAATGTTCTTTTTAAATGTACTAAGAGTGTTTAAAAGAGTGTTTTTGTAAGGTTGTATTAATGTTATTATTTTTTACAGAAAGATGATTCAAACTTTTTTATAATTCATTTTTTTTTTTAAATTATTTCATATATTTCTATAGCATTTTTACAAATGAGTACATGCCCGAAAGGATTTTATACTATATTTTTACAGCACTAGGAGGTTTTGCTCAGATTTGTCAGGTTTTGCTGACTTTTGGGTAGAAATTTATCCTAATATATGTTAAGTAAACCCACACAAACACAAAGTTACAAAATGCAGTCAGCTTACTTACTAAACAGAGTTTTGCAGTGACTATGCACCACACACAGACAATCTGCATGAGTTAGTCAATTTTTTTGTTATCTTGCACCATTTTTATCGAATACTATCAATCATACAGTCTGATTTACAGCATGTTTTATATTCTACTTCCTAATGAAGTTACCGGCCGAACTGCTGAGATTTACTCACATACCAAAATTAATTTAATTTGCATTCGGTTCCTGATGTGTGTTTTGCACTCCGGTCTCTAAACTCCAAATAAAAACATGATTATACCGATTCTAAAAACTCAGACATACACAAAAATCAAAGGCAAAAAAGGTGAAAGAGTTTTTTTAAAGAAGGACTGAAAGAAACAGATTAGCAATCACACAAAAAAAGAATATTGCGATTACTGCTGATAAAGCACAAGCGCTTTAGAAAACAAAGCAGAACTCTCAGATTAAAGTGGAGTTTTTAATACCTCAGTTGATCTGATACTCACGGACACAGATAAAATGGCCTGCAGAAACTCTGAAAGGCCTAAAGAGTTCATTTGATTCTCAGGTATGAGGCGCTTTGGGGACAGTTTGCCCAGCCACCAAAGCACTACTGCACACTGCTAAAATATCTCTGGATCGTAATAAGTTATTAAACCTCAGTGCCTTTCAACTACTACAAACAAATAATTTCACCACCCAACTACATAAAAGATACGAAAGGTTGTAAGAGTGTAAACTGCCAATCTAAGCCCAGCTACTGTCCTGACAAAGACACAGCTGAAGACAATGCTTAGCTTAGCAATTTCAGTGAGCCAGCTGAAAAAACAACACATCCGGTTTACTAGCACAGACTGGAGGTCACCATCACCCCACACAATACACCAGGAACGCGTTCCTACAGAGCGTCTTCCTGTCAGACTTCTGATGATACTCAGAACTAGATCTGCAGGTCAACACAAATCAATCAGATTCATTAACCGTGCCACAGATATTCAGTGAATTCTTACTTTTACCTCTCAACTGGTAAATATAGTTTTAAGAGCTTCAATTTTATCCATCCACAGCTCTCAATTTCTCCAAACCCTTCAGGAAGGTCAAAGAGGTTTACGGGGCAGTTCATGTAAGCTCGCTCTCATAAAAAGAGTCATTAGATGTGAAAATGAAATAAACCCTCCCAGAGACTCCTCAAGAAGAACAGGGTCTCCACTGCCAGTATACAGAAGGGGGGTGGGGGGGGCAGAGAGATTGGAATAAAGAGAGAGAGGGATACAGCAGTCATGCTAGTGAGAGCAGTGCTAGTAACATGTCTGTGAGCATTAATGAGTCTGTGAGGAAGAGATGATGAGGGTCACAGTGTTAAACAGATGCTGCTTCTATGTTCAGTTTTAAAACAGCTCTTCTCGTTTCAGTATAATTGGAGCTGTGTGATGTTAACAATTCTCACTGGCTCCTATTCATTCTACACCAGCATCAGGAGATACCAGGTCAGTCTGACACACAGGGAACTCCTCAAAAATAAACTGCTCTTAAAAGCATGAACACCCAGAAGAGGCTTAAATATACACATATAAATCACATCTACACATACCAATCAATTACCATAAAATGTACATGATCCTTTCAGTCACCTGCCATTTCTAGAATAGGATAATAAAAATAATTTTTATTGATTCTGATTTACAAAGGTATAATTCGGATGAATTAGTAAACCAATAAATATTATTTTTAAACCTCCTCTATTAGGACTGTCTACATACATTGATTCATACATTGGTTCATTGATTTTACTGTACATGAATGAATATCCTGTTGATTCAGTCATTCAGAGAGCGCCAACCCTGAATCACATGTACAATAGCTTTACTCTCTCTCTCTGCATTCCGTTTCTTTTGTCTTTACTCTGTAATTCTGTCATTTTTCTGCTCTCTGAATCACAAGAGACTCAACACAAGAGATCCAGCACAACAGAGAGCAGCTAGCCAGCAAAACAAATGCCAGCATGTGCAAATTGAGTCACGCAGACTGAATGGAGCTCGGCTCTCCGTTTGAGAACGGTACGTTCTGGGAAAGGTCACCCTCACAAAACAACACAGAAACTGTCGGAACAACAGGGAGAATCAGCTGGTATCAAAAAGACACAAAGTCCTCCGGGTTACATGAGGAAAGAGCAGAGTTTGAGTTTTCCAAGCAGATGAAATGCTGAGACCACAAAAGCGAAGCTCTGGAGCAAAAATCAGGAATGTTTTGAGAGTTTACGAGGGACAGAGACACTGGTAATAATGCATTTCTAGCGTTTACATCAGAATTACACTCTCAAAAAAATGCAGTTTACAACAAAAGGACCCCGGGCTCTGTACAGAACTACACTTAATGTGAGAAGTTTATTAAAAGGCAAAACATTCTTGAGCTACGTTTCTTTACCTCACCGAAAGATAAAAACGAACTAAACACTGTCACAACACTGCTACACAACACTCACTGCTTCACATACCACCCCGTTCATCTTAAAGAGAAACAACATGCCTTAGTGCAGCACTAAGTCAAGTGTATTTAAAAGAACTCGTTTGCTATTTTTTTCTAGGCAAACACGCCTTGTTTCTATGTAAATGAGGCACACTAAAACTCATTTGAGACGCAGCTGTGAAAGGAGAGATGATCTTTGAACTCGGATCAAAATCGTATCAAAGACATAGAGCTCCATCACTGAGCGCTTCTCAAAGTTGTGAAAAGTTCGTTCAAAGTGCAACGCTGAATGAGATGGGAAGCACGACAGACGCTTCTGTGATGTGTGAGGAACTGTTTCAGCAAAGGCCGGAGAAAAGTTTGTGTGTACAACTGCCAAAATACAGAAACACGCATATATCAGAACAGAACAGAAATGGAAAGAGATCCCCAAACATTAGACCAAACATTGTGTCATAACAAAATGTGCATTTACAGACATCAACACCTTATAAGTCACCATGAAATAAGAGAGAGGGAAAAATTAGGGTGGGCCTCGATTTCATTCTTCGGGAACTGATTGGACCGTTGGAAGGTGGAAAGACAGAAACTACCTGGCCATTGCACAGTCAATATAGTCCCGCCTTCAGGTTCTTTAAAAAAATATGAATAGTACATTTTGTTTTCATGGTGACTTTAAACTGATGAAGTTAAACACACACTGACAGTTAAAGCTCTGTCTCCATGCAACACAGCTTATTTTAAAGCTTCTATTCACCTCCACAGACACTTGAACATTAGATGAATGTTGTCCAGGATCTTCTGTTAACATTTTCATTCAATTCAATCACACTGTGACAACAGGGACTAAAAATAATGTGCTAATCACATTGAAGAATTTATTTCAGGCCTGTGGAAACTCACAGTTAGGGCAGATTCACACTGAGAATATATTTTCACTGCAACAAGATGTTAATTCTATATATGCATCTTCAGAAATCTTGTGCAAAAATATGTCAAAAATAATGTTAATATAATATGACAAAAAAATATTTTTCAGTTATTAAATATTTATAGCCTGCTATAGCAAAAGAACGAATGCGTTCCTTGTAGCCCAGGCACTAGCAACATTTAAATAAAGGGTTTGATTACCAGCGAATGCATGACCTGTGAACTACTTATACCTAAAATGCAATGTTACTCGCTGTGGATAAAAGCATCTTCCAAACGCATCAATGTAAATGTGTGAACCAGATTAACTAAGACACAGGACGGTTTGATTTTTTTCCCCCAAAAGAATTTCTTTTAATATGGATTTTACAACTGTTCTTTTTTAAATAAACTTTCTTAAAAGCAGGGTAGGCGAACTCTTTTGCGAAGCATTTTTTGTTATGCTAGTTGAAAATTCACATTCTGACAGGAATCACTAAGTGGTCAAAACATATTTATATTTACATATCTCCTGTGTAAGGCCATAAACTTTTGGTCCAATCATTGCGTGCAGTCCGAATGAAAAGATAGAATGTCCTACTTGCCTGTTAAACTATGTACGTGTTCATGTGTTGGAGGAGGCGTGGCTTTGGAGGTCGCTCTGAAAAGAAGGTGGGATATTATGCTGTCAAAGTTAGCTTGCTATTGCTAGCCTCTCTGAAATTGTCTACCCTACCTTTAAGAAAGAGAAAGAGAGAGAGAGAGGGAGCAGGAACACCACCAGTTAACAAACAAAAGCTTATTCTTCTCCATCAACTGAAGCCCACAGACGGTTACAGAGAGAGTTCTGATTGTTCTGCTGTCTGCTGCACCTGTGGACTTCTCTGTTCAGAGAACAGAATGTGATGGGCACACCTGTGGGGTGGAGGGTCTTCTATCAGGACTGACACCGAGATGTCTGCTGAGAGTCCACACTCAATATCACAGGCTGACCTCTGACCACTGCAGCTGGCAGAAGCACAAAACAGATATCTTGTATCCCAACCCAATCTCTGCAGTATTCTTGCAAAGCAGAGACGGGCAGAAGAATATATTAAGAATATATTAGTCACACAGAGAAATCAAAACATTTTAGTCCCTCATTTTTCATTCTGCCACCTGTCTAAAATTCCAGCAAATATTACAACTTACTGAAAGCAAAAGCAGCATGAGTCTGGAGAGAGAGTCTACGTGATCTTACACTTTGATCTCTATTATATGACTGATGACTAATAAACCAGAATAACTGATTAACAAATTACCCATAACATAGACATTCTAAAGGATTTTGTGTTTCCAACTTCAGTGAAACAGTTTGTTGAGGACCTCTAACTCTTCTAAAATGACACAGACCCTGTGCACAAAGCAAGGTCCATAAAGAAATGGTTTGTGAGCATGGTGTGTAAGAACATTACAGTACAAAGCCAGACCTGAAGCCCACTAAACCACTATTGAAATGAATTGGACCGGTAAGACAGGCTCCGCCTCCACTGCCCGATTTCAGTGCATGACCTCACTGATGTTCTAATTCAAAAGCAGGGTAGGCGTTTTTTTTCCAGAAACATTTTTGTTATGCTGGTTGAAAGTCTCTTCACATCCTGATAGCAATCACTGAGTGATCTAAATACATTTATATCAATATATATCTTCTGTAAAAGATGCAGGACCATAAAATGTTCGTCCAAACATCTCTTCATGTGAGAGAAAGGGGGAACAAGAGACAAAGAACTTGGAGAGAGGGAGAAGGAGAGAGCGCAAGTAAGAGAGTAGAGATTTATAATTTATGGCTGTCATATGAGTGTCTGATACAAAGGTGCACACAGAAACTTTTACAACACACACAAAGTGCTGTCTGCACGGTTTGGAAATAATAATAATAAAAAAACATTTTTGTCTGTAAACAAGAGCACTGTGAATGAGGGACGAGAGAGAGACAGCGACAGTAAGCAATGTTCCATGCAAAGTTGCGAGCGTGTGCAGTCGTGCATTTCTGATCTCACACAGACTGTAGAAACATCCACACAGGCCGCAGATTCAAAAACATGTTTGAAAAACTTGAGCTGTCATAAACAAGAGCTAAACTCAACATGAAACGGCATTCACACACCATTTTACTGCGGTAATGTACTTCAAGCCAAGAGTTTTTCAATGGGGCGGAAATCTGCAGCCAGCATGATTTGGAGCCGGCAATGAGGAATTGATTAGATGGCGATGGAGTGAGCTTAAATAAATAATGGTTTGGTCACATCAGTAAGAGAAAAAATCATTTTGGAGGTGAAGTACGTCATTATGCTTTGATTAAAGACATTTGCAAACATTTGGAAGCCCTCAGAGGTCATGCATTATTAATTTTGTGTCTTGTTTTCACATTTAACATTTGTTTTAACATTTTGATTGTAATCTGGACAAAAAAACTGAGAAATAAATAATCATTTTGAGGGGCTTATTAAATAGTTTTTCCTCACAAGAACAAAAAACAAATTCAACTCAGCTGAGAAAACTGTGGTAAACTAAAGCTAACTAACAGCTGATACTCACTTGTTCTGCATCATGTTCATTATGACCCAGTCAGCAGGATAGACATTTTTCCCAATGAGATCCTTGAACATAATGAATGTCTCCATGAGGAAATCCTGAAAAAGAACAGCAGGGACTCAGATCAACCTGACAGGAAAACAGTGTGAAAAATCAAATCTAACGTGAACATTTAATCCGTTGCTTAAAGACGTCTGTTATTGGTTTTTCCAGAGCTGAGATTTTACTGTTTGAGTTCAATGACATTTTTCACCCAAAAATGAAAATTGTTCCATTGTTTACTTGCTCTCGTGACATTCGAGACCTTTCAAAGGTCCACTGTCATACTGACAGTCGGTGCCATTGACCTGTTTGGTAAAGCTTTTTGTTTGATACATCAGTCTGTTTATCATAAACTCACCACCACGTCAGAGCGCATCTTTCCGAAGGTGTTGATGAGGTGTGTGTAATGATAGTCATCCATCTGCCGCAGAATGGCGGTCATACACGCTACAAAACTGCCCTGCAAACAGAGAGAGAGAGAGAGACAGAGACAGAGAGAGAGAGAGAGAGAGAGAGAGAGAGAGAGGATTCATCAGTAAGGGGAGAATGCCCGGGACACATATCATTCATAAACTGACAGCTAATGGCTGTCAAGATCACAGAGCAGCTATTAAAGTGCCACCGAACAAAATGAAGACTGTTACGCTTTGAAAGGAAACATCCCCCACAACCACCACACACACATTTGCTTTTCTAAATGGGGACACTCCATAGACTTGTATTGTTTTAATACACAGCTAGTTACAAACAATATAACCTAACCCTAAACCATACTGTAACCCCACACTCTAACTTTCTGCATTTGTCTGCATTCACAAACTTTATTTACTATATTTTAACAGCACTTTAACAAATGCGGACGTCCCCAAAAGGATGTTTTGCTCAGATTTGTCAGGTTTTGCTGACTTTTTGATACAAATTTGTCCCCAATATATAGTTAAGTAAACACACACACACACACACATTCATCAAAACTCTGAAACAAATGAGAAACAAAAACAACTCATAATTCATAAAACAATTCAACTAAGTCATTCAGCAGAGTGACTGCTGACATCTGTATTTTGAAATCTGATTACAGCAGAGACACACAGTGGGAATCTAATGACACTTCCAAAATACTGGAATTGGGTCGATGTTACATGCAATTAACCAGAAACCAATTGCTGAGAAATAAAACAAAAAAAAACACAACAACACAAAAGTCATATAACACTTCCCATGAGCGGGAGTAAGAAACAAATCAGGGCAGCTTATTAGAAAATGTCACAGTTATGTGCTGAAAAAAGCTTACTTGATATTCAAATGTCATTTATGTAACATTAAAATAATGAGAGTCAAAGACAGAGTAAAAATATTCGAGTTCTTTTAAACACCATAAAACCTCACACAGAACATAAAAATAATTAAGCAAGACTGGAAGCAGAATTTCTTCTAATAATTTAACTGTTACTGTTGAAAACGTTTCACCTTTAACTGGACAAAGTATGAGTAAAATGTCTAATTTTCCCACAAAACCAAAAGAATAAAAATTGCATTACTTTAATGCGAACATAGTGAAAATAAAGTTATGATCTCATTCAGAAACAACTAAGGCCATTTTATAAAAGAATAATTAAACCAAATGTTTATCAAACCGTCATATTAGTTCACAAGATGTTCATATACACAATGCAGAAAGTATCTTATGTGAACAAACACGACTGACAGTGGCCAGCTAAATATGAAGCTGGCCTACATAACTCACAAAATCACAACACATCACACACACATGGCTTCTCTCCCTGACAGCCTCACCTCACTGACAAAAAACCCAGCAGAACGTTATTCTCAAACTACAGCCTGAGAAACACAAGAGGTAAAACGTGTGTGAAATACTTCTGTTTCCTAGCATCAATATGACACGTTCCCTCAATTTACAAATGTAAGGGAGAAACAACACAACCGCTGTCGGCTGATAATGTTTCGGAGGCTGGTGGGTTCATTTTTCACGGTGTGTAAAAACAGCATCAGGTGTGAAAACAGAGCTTTGCTTCAGCTAATATGATCCTCTGGCTAATATTTAAATTTACTGAGACGTTCTATCACAGAGTGTGTGTTTGAACAGGACTCATAATGACACACAACACCAGGGCTATAATGGCTTTGAACTGTGCTGACCACACACACGCACGCACAAGCACAAGCACACACATTTGTAATTTCATAAAGACATTTACTTATTTTAGATCTCACTATGTAAGAACATCTGGCACAAATGACACACACAAAGACTACATAACGGTCAAACAAGTCCAATATAACCCACTAAATAATTTCCTCCATGTACTGTATTAATCTAATTTCAGAATGCAGCTTTTATGGTATTTTATCCCTTTATAGTGTATCATTATGAACTGTTGTTGTAGGAGCCGGACAGAAGTTTGTTTTCCCACTTAAAATTAACATCAAGAAACAGGTCTGGACATGTGAGTAAATAAAGACAGACGGTGAAGGATTTCTTACTTCACTAACGAGTAAAATATAAAGTGATATGATTTCTTAATTGGACCAGAACGTCTGCTGGGATTTCCCTGTGGAGAAACTTTTAGAAACAGCCCAAGCTTGACATTCTAATCACAATGATTATGTTCTTCAGAAGACACGTGAGCAAATGAGTTCTGACAAACTTCACTGATACTGACACAGCTCGAGCAGATGAGAAAAACAAAGATCTACAAGACAAATGACAGAGGTCAGTTCTCATCACATTCATGTTGAAGAAAATGGAATTGCTGACATGGTCATCTTCTTCTCATTTGGGTGATGGACAGATCATGGTGAGGAACAGAAGCTAATGCTGGCAGGAGAGAAAGCCCAGGAGGAAGAACAGAATCAGGAGACCTTTTGTCTCCACGCAGCCAAAACCGAATTAAACCGTGAGTCAACACAGACTTCCAATTATTTTTAACCAGCAGTCATTCAAGTTTAAAATGAGTGACGCACAGATATCTATGCATCCTGCTGTGAGATCATAAGAAGCCAGGAATAATAACTAACTGTCTTTTCTTTAGCCTTTGTAAGCATGTCATTATTTCTGATGAAGGATTCTTGTCTTTCACTGGCAGACAGATGGTGTGAATTTGGCTCTCTAAACTCTGGTATGATTTAGTTTCTCTGCGGTGCCCCAGAGGTTTGTCTGGTACCTGATGGACAATGAGCAGTTGTCTGTGGTTAACTGAGTGTGAAGACTGAGAGATCTTAACATCATCCAAAACTCTTACATTCAAATGCCTCATCACCATTCCTGATGCATGAATTTTGCCGAAATGTTAAAAAATAATAAGTTTAATTTTGTTTTAATTAATAAGTTTTAATTTGAGATATACGTTTGTTTAAAGGGCCAGTTCAACCAAAACGGAAAACTTTTTCATCATTTCTAATGTCATATATATATATATATTTTGTGTTCCAAAAAAGAAAGTTATACAGGTTTGGAGTGACATGACAGTGAATAAATGATGGCACAAATGTTCAGGTTTGGGTGAACTATCCCTTTAAGTTTAGAATCTAGATCTCCTCACTTTATCTTCCTTGATAAGCAGAATCCTGTAGCCAGTGTGAAAAAAAGAATTAGGAGTACCCTCAAACAATTTTAGAGAGAGAGAGCGAAAGACAGAGAGAGAGAGAGACAAAAGCAGCATCCTCTAAGGTTCATCGCTCCCCTTCATCTGTGTTGTGCTCCCGGCCCGTTGCTATGGAAACTGTTTTCATAAGGAGGCTGATCAAATAAAATTCCGAGAGGAAGGATGAGATTGTGCTCAAGAGTTCTCCCTGACTTCAGGTCCAGAGAATCCTGAGGGTCAGCGTGGACCGTACGGGCACACTTAACACTAGACAACATCTAGACGGCTACCTGTTTATATAATCAACTCTACACTTACCTACAGAAGTCATCCCATACTCCCTTTCAGGAGTACATTAGCATAGATATGACATCAAAGCTAACACACATGGACTAAAAGCCAAAACGCACACATAGAAGCAATATCCACTGGAAACACAATACCTGGGTAATTTTAGCATGTTATTTTAAAAGCATCATGATATGCGGTGCATTATTCCTGGTATGGATATGACTGGGATGCAGTTGCTGTTTTATTGTGGATGGACTTACTGGATACACCAGCGGAGAACATGCAGGAGACTCTGAACATTCTTTACATCTAAATTGGTTTAGTACTCTGGCTTCAGGTCGACTCGCTTTTATTACAGTGGTGAAGCTTGTTCATTTACAGCTAAATCACACTAATTAAATAATGGCTCTGTCAGTTACAAATGGAGCTACAAAATCTCTGAAGCTCCAGAGAAAGAGAGAGAGAGACAGAGAGACAGACAGAGAGAAGCTGTATGAGGAGAAACCAGCTTGAGCCCAAAAACGTGACAGAAACACCTGGAGGAGGAACATCTGTGTGACAAGCAGAAAAACCCACATCGAACATCTGATACAGCAGGAAAAGCCTGGATTATGTAAACGGGAAATATTATAAAGCAGATCTCATGTCTTCACGTCAGTTATGAACCATAAACATCTAGTAGGTGTTCAGAAACTTGGCTCACCCTTAATCACCCTTAGTCTGTAGTTCACGGTTTGTGTTCAGCTCACTACTGAAATCACAGAAACACTCAAAAAAAACCATCCTTCAGTCATGCACGGATGTATGTGATATAGATGTTCTGCTTAATTATTACCACACACACTCACTCTCTCTCTACACACACACACACACACACAGAGGGAGAGACAGAAAACAGTTCAATACACTGTCAGCTATAATGGACTGTAATTTGTTTACTTGCTGGAAACAGTTCAACCCCTGATACAGAACAAGTTGTTTTTTTGGCATTTTTAGGGCTTTTATCAGAAAGTATGTGGATGTCTTTAGAGCACTGCCTCATATTTATGACAATCTGTTCAGCCACTGTCTGTGCTCTGCACCATTTGTTAGTCAGCATTTTAAGTAGGGAAATGACAAAAAGTTTGGTCACCCAGAAAAGTGAAAGCACACAATCTCTTCAACAAAGCACACAACATCTGTAAACCCGCCACTATTAAAGCCTTTATTGTTTCAAGGAGAGCAAATACGTTTGCAAAAACCTGTAATGAGAGCAGACCTGAAAGAACAAAAGCAGGATTATTTATTTTTGTATTTATTTTATAAATAAAAAAGGCAAACTAAAACTAAAACAGACTGTGTGTCCATAAAAACAGCCATGGTGCAACACAACAATGAAAACAGATGTGTTTCTTTTTCATTCTGAGATCTCTCAGACCAATTGCAAAGACATTTTCTGTTCCACACTCAGAAAAACAGTTACCCGTTACGGTTTGTTTTTACTAGTACTACTGTTTAGAGAGAGCTCGCAAGCTTTTAAAATCACTCTACCCTGCAACACTTTTCACGCAGAGGTCAAAGCGGGACGGGACGCTGGTGTTGAAGCCCTGATGCATGTGAAGTGTGTACTACAGGGAACATACAGTACAGAACAGAAAGTTCACCTCAACAACACTAACAGATCAATACAAATCACATTTCACTGACACAGCACAGTCAGCAAGTCCAGCTACGTGAAGTTTCCTCAAACAACCTTGATGTGTCAGTGTTCAGCATATCAGACTGTCCAGAAAGCTTGATCAGGGCCGATCACAGAGCCACAATTGAATGTCAAACACAGTCACATGCAGTCAGACTCTGACATGAGGTCTGGTCCACACTGCAGCCTTTCCTACCTGAAACCGGCTACTTGGCAAAAAGCATTTATATACAGCCACTAACCCCAGGTCATTTTGAGGTGGATTATCTAGATAGTACCACTAGTGTGGACAAATAAACATTCACATAATGGTAAGTCGGCAGAAGGATAAAATAAGCAAAAAATGTCAATTTTAAATGTAAAATGTAAATTTGTGATCAGAATGTATGTCAATTCAAAAGCAATATTTCACAGATATATCTAAAAAACATTTATGCCTAAAATCAGCTCATATATTTTATAATGATATATATAATAATGATATATGTAATCATTCATTAAACACACCACATTACTGTTACTTTTTCTGTTCGGTATTTGTCAAACAAACACAAGGAAGTTCTGCACTCTGAAACGCATTTATTCAACAGCAGGAGATAAAACAGATGTTTCTCCCTTCTGTATTCTTCAGTGTTCTTTATTTATACAACAATGTACAAACACATATCTTAAAACCTTTTCCTCAATATATACATATTACACACTAAAAATGCCTTAACACTGGTGCATTTACAAATGTAAAAGAGATGTATAATAATAATTAACTATGTTAATTTAGAAATTACAGGCTAGATCTTACCCAAAATGTCAAATACCTGATTTTGTTGATGGGCTCATGACCTATGGGCTCAAGTAACTACTAGCGATCTGATTTCTTCATTACGGATGCATTCGTAAATTCATAAACCCATTTCTATCATCACCACATTAGAGTCTAGAAAAGATTTGTTCAGAATATTGCTGATTATTTTGCTGTAGATATTTATTTTATTTAAAAAAAATAAGAATACCGCTAATGTACTAGATTGATAAGCAGTATCGGTAAGAGCTGTAATACTGTTAAAATCTTACACTCATCCCTAGTCACGGCACCTTTTTAACATACCTTTGTTTCTGATACAGGTAACTAGATCATAAACTTGTGTTCAGAAAAACTTCCCAGAATGCCCAACAGCAAATCTGGCATAAATGCAATCACACACCTCAGGAAATGGGATGAGCACCAGGCATTAAATGGCCATACTAACACACAGACAGACATGCAGACTCATTTTAACCCTGGATAGAAAGTGGGAGAGAGATTATGTTTGGCATCAGAGCAGCTCCGAGCATCTTGTGAAGAAGGGAATTGTTTTAAGCTCCTAATTAAACCAGCAGGGATGCGCTTTCTAAACCTCAGGAGAGCTGATGTTTGTGTGAGAGAGATTCTCCACATACTGATGTCCTGGAGAGCAAGAGAAATCACTCTGCCTTCAAGTGCCCACGGTAAAGCTCCTATTTAAACTCTGTCTCCTCAAAAGCACTGCAAACTGAAATAACTTCACACAATCACTCAATCCTGTCCACCTAATCCAGAGCGGCTGTCCTCCATCTTCGATTTCTGAGTTTCACACTCACACTGGTTCATCAAAACAAATGTCCGTTCCAGCATTGTCTTAATTCTGCACATATTGTGGTCATCAACAGTCTAGAACCCTCCTATCTGTGTAATAGTCATTCAGCTCACTCCTTCTGGTTACCAGCCCTTAGCTTTAACTATCTAGCCAAATCACTACACATAACAAACAGCGGTTAATGGTTGGACAAAACCTGACTTATTACACAAAACTATCAGCACAAGGGTTACAAATTTATTTTTTCTCTCACATCCGTCACTCTCTATATTCAAATGTGTGTATAAATGCAGGAAAATTATGAATAGAAGCGATTATACTGTTGATTCAACAAAATCCACCCAAATGCTCAATAAGAGCCTGACTCTGAGAAACAGAAGTCTTAAAATAAAAGCTTGCTTCAGCAAATTATTCTCTCCAAGAATAATTTCTGGCTATATGCGGTTCTTGAGTTGCTTATGTGGTTCTTTAGAGTTAAAAATGTTTTAAAGGTTTCTCAGATCAGCACACTGGCTTCTGGGGTGTAATAAGCTACAGTGCACAGATTTCTAATGGACCAGAAAGAAAAATACATCATCTCATTTCAATTTCTCAGTTTTGACTGCCGTTACGTTTAGCCTTTACTAGAAACGCCAAGCTAACCAGCCTCTACTATTAAAGCTAAAACAATTCTGCCATGCTTGCCATTCTGTTCTTTTAGCCAACGCTTTATGGAGGAAACCATCTGTGCATCTGTAGGTGTGTGTGTTTGTGTGTTTTACAAATCAAGGGGAATTAAAGAGACTTCTAGGAGTCCAAATGATTAAACAAGGCCACAAAACACACACGCGCACACACAGAGGATAAAGCAGCCAGGACAATAAAATCAATGTTTGCTGAATCAACACAAAATCTTTACCTCAAAGTGGCCGTTCTGAAGGCAGACAATGGAAAAAAAAATCCTGGGGGCAGTTTAGGTCACAGTTCGATTGTTGACTATTGGCAGGAAGTGCAAATACATGCAAATAAAAATGCAAAACAAATATTTATATGCATACAAGTATGCACAGATTATTGGCCTCTTTCTAACAAAACAAAACAACTAAATCTCAAAGCAACATTTCTTGTTTTTAATTTATTTGTCAAGCATGATTGTGTACAGTCAGTTGGTCATTATAACAAAATAAACCCATATTTTTTAATCATGAGAAGGATATGAGGGCAAAAAATGACAATTTTTAGGTGAGCATTGATTCCCCCCCAATATTTAGTATTAACATTAAGTATTTTTTATTATTTGTATTTAATACGTTATCCTGTGCATGTGTTATTCAGACAGATCTTTGCAGCTGCTATGTATGTAAACCAGCAGGTCACTGTATGACAAAAAGCTGGATTTTCCAGGCAATTCCCCTCTCTCTCTCTCTCTCTCTCTCTCTCTCTCTCTCCCAGCTTTGCTTTTGTCCACCCCGCCTCCTGTCTCTCTCTCTCTCTTCTCTGGTCTCAGTTCTCGCAGTCGCTGGTTCAGGATGGATGTCTCGTCTGCGCACATGCCATTGCTCAGCGCCGGACTGCACCGCATGCTCTCGGCAGTGTGTGCGTGAGTGTGCGTGTGCATGCATGCGAGTGAGGTGCGGGGGAGTGCCGGTTAGATGCGAGCGAGTGCGTGCGTAAGAGTGCGTTCGGGGCAGATCTCAGTGGAATCTCTCACGCTGGATGTTTAACGATCACGGGAAGCTCGACTGACGATATGTCTGCCCTCATGGACAAACTTCCAGCATGGCAGACCCTCTCTCTGGACTGACATCTGCTCTCCAGCCCTGACGGAACCCTGCGAGCTGAGAGGGACGACATGCGCCGGTCATCTCTCCCTCCTCTTCATCACCACAATCATTATCACTGATCTCTATCTGAAGGTGAGTCTCCAAGGTTGTCGTCTTCTCGCGGGTCTTCACTCGATCACTTTTAACCTGTCGGGTTACTCACACCTCATTTGTGTTATTGAGAAGATCTGAGAACAAGCAACCAAGGAACATTTCCAATATGCCAAAAGTGAATTAAAACAAAGCGTAAAGACACAAAAGTTGATTTCAGGATGCAAATTGAATGCGGTAAATCTGAGAGCTTCATCAGGACTTCATTTAGTATTCTAATAATCTTATTTCAGCCCACGCAGAGAGAGAGACAGAGAGAGACAGAGAGAGAGAGAGAGAGAGAGAGAGAGAGAGAGAGAGAGAGAGAGAGAGAGAGAGAGACAGAGAGAGAGAGAGAGAGAGAGAGAGAGAGAGAGAGAGAGAGAGAGACAGAGAGAGAGAGAGAGAGAGAGAGAGAGAGAGAGAGAGAGAGAGAGAGAGAGAGAGAGAGAGACAGCTGGCTGATGGCAGTATGGAGCGTGAACCAAGAGGGTTGAGGGTTGACAGTGGATTTAGAAAAGTGTTTTCAGGCTACAGGCTAAATCAGGGACAGAATACAGAGAACAGAGATCACAATTCTGTCATCATTTACTCACGTCATGTCCTTCCTAATCCATCTGACTGACTGTCCTCTACAGAACACGTTCAGTCTGAATAATGTTCACACTGATCATATACACAAAAAAATCTGTATGAAATGATCAGAGGCACCAAAGTGACACAGGCAGTCACATGACTTATGAACTATATTTTAACTCTTCTGAAGTCATGTGATAGAAAAAAAAATGAAGCTGAAACACACACATCTTACATTACATACAAACACATCATACCAGGACTGACGTCAGTGATGCCAAACAGCATTTCTTCCTGTTTGCCTTGTAACCGAACATCGTCATGCAAAAGTGATATTTGGGAGATAAAGTCATGGAGCCACAGTAATCACTGTGCTTCTAATGTATGGAGAAATTGAAAAGATTTAAGGAATTCTGGTTAACATCTATTTGTGTGTTCAGTGAGTTTGGAATTTGGCTTTTAGACACAACATGAGGATGTGTAAATTGCCAATTTTTGACTGAACTTTTCCTTTAAGAATGTGTGTGTTTCAGTGGCTCAATTGTTCTGATGAAAGACCCTTAACAAGAGTGTAATGGAGATAAATTCTGCCAAATAGAGGCAGACCACTCCAGTACACAGGGCCAAAAATCCACACACATGACACACACACACACACACACACACACACGTCAAATGCTCTCTGTAACACACTTCATTCTGATACATGGCACATATTACAGTACAGACACGCATACTAAGAGAAACCACTTCAAGGAAGAGCTTGTGTGTGTGTGTGTGTTACAGGAGAGCGTGAAAGTGATAGACTTTATCTGGCTTCTACCTGAAGGATCACGACTGTCTTTCCTATTGGCTCCCTGCGAGCACGACATTGATGTCTAAAACACGCCCATCCTCAATTTATTTCACCCTCCACACAGAGAAAGAGAGACAGAAACAGACAGAGAGAGAATAAGAGAGAAACACCTGTCTCTAGGTCTACCACTAGTGGAACAACAATAATTTGAATTTATCTAAAAATAATAGCACTTTTTGCAATTTAAACATCCAGGTTTAAATTAAATTCTGAATTCACGATTTTTAATAGTACCTCAGATTTTGGATCCCATCGTATTTTCATTTACAGGTTTTGTTTCTATTTGGATGCTGCCTTAGATAGAAGCAGCCTATGCAGACAACAAGGGTGCTTACTACAGTTTGGAACAGAACTGACAGTGAGAAAAGATAGTGAATCAGAAACTTGAGCTGCACGACAGTCACAGAACAAAGACGTGAAGAGATACAGAAGAACCAACAAACAAGATGAGTGACAAACATGATTGATCAGAGACATGATAACCACAGACACGCAGAGTGAGAGAGAGAGAGAGAGAGAGAGAGAGAGACATCAGAGAGGTGAGATAGTGTTGTACAGTGGTGAAAGCGTCTCTCTTCACCTGTCTCTCACACACAGAGAGCAGTGCTGCTGGCCATGAAGAAGCAGATGTGTCTTTCTTGTGGAAATGGCTCGATTATAAGTCTGTTCTATCACTGTACACATGCAGTAAGAGAGCAGATACGCCTGAGGAGACACTGAATACACAAAACAGCATGTGTGTCCATCATTATCTACACAACTGTGTGTGTGTGTGTGTGTGTGTGTGTGTGTGTGTGTGCGCTCACAGAAACTGGCATATAAAACACAAGCCTTACCATGATTATGGCCTAAATTCTTTTCTGTGAACAATGGTAAACCACATGAGAAGCAGACAGAAAGCCTTTAGATGGCAGTACTGAATACTTGGCTTTAAACAGCCACGCTTTTGACTGTAGATATGAAGTCTGAACCATGCAGCATCTTACAGTGCACGTACTGAAACATACTCACCACAAAACACGTTAAATGTTCTGCGATTGAGTGATTCCAGCTGTTTGAATGCAGCTGTATGTTCTGTTTCTGTTTGAATGTCACAATATATACAGGCACAATACATCCGGTACAGCATCTCCATCTCATCTTAAGTGCCACATGTTGTTTCTGGGAATTAAGAGCTGTATGTTGAATGAAAGCTGACCTCTGATGTGTGATGGTCCACAGAGAGACACTCAATGACATTAACAGAGAGATAGAGAGATTGAGAGATAGAGAGAGAGAGAGAGAGAGAGAGAGAGAGAGAGACTGTGGTTGATTAAGAGGCTGCACATCACAGTCTTGTTTACATTCACATTTATCAGATGCTTTTATCCAAAGCGACTTACTAAAGTACTTACTAAAAGTGAAGAGAGTCATTTCTGCTCCACCAGTGTCACCAAATGGAATTGACAGAAAAACAGGCTCTTCTGCTATTGGTCAAACAAACAGATCCCGCCCCAAACTTATTACTGGTTGAGCTAATGTTGTTGTGTTGTGTTGCTGGTTTGGTAAGAATGCTCAAACAAACAGAGCAATGTTTCTTAATAGCACCGCTGTCTGTCTGGGAAATTAACCTGAATATGGCTTAACTCACAGTTATAAGTGCACATTAAAGTAGGATAAAAAAGTATTCTGACATCAAAGTAGTTCCACATTTCAGCTTTAAAAATAAGAAGCGTCTTATGAAGATTCTTCACCTCAGGATTCTTTAATGAGACCTTCCTGTGCGTGGCAAGTGTTTATGAATGTGTGTGTGTTTGTGTGATGTTCTTAGATAATATTATGTCATGCTTAAACCACCGTCATAGTAAAGTGATGCTAAAACTTCATGTGAAGATGAAATACACTGGCAGTGTGGCCGACTGTATTAGTTTGATGACTGCTGATTTAAAGGACATACTACAAGACCAGATACAATCTGTCTCTGTTCAGCACAGTAAACTAAGTGTTTAAAGGGTCCTCTCCACCTGAGCGGAACCGTTCACAGACAGGCTAAAGAGATGCTTTTAATGGAACAAGTCAGAGCTTTAACCCCAGATAAAATGACAGCAACAGTCATTAAAATGCTCCAGCATCAGGGAGCCACAATTATTAGAAGCACAATCCTCTATTAGCAGCAGTTCAGAAGGGCCGCTCATCTTATGGTATTACACAAACCATTAATGGACACAGAGACTCCATACCCTGGCTTTAACACAACAGGGATCAGACATGTAATATGAGGACAAACTAGTAGAGTTTATAAATATATTCCCCATGCCATCACAAACACAACTATCTATTCTGCATGTATCATATTCTATAAACAGAAATATCTAAACACAATTTTTTATATAAAAAAAGGTGATATATCCAAAATGCCAAGTGGACCCTAACGATATAATACTGATGCTAACAAACTGAACCAGTTTTCAACTTTTAAACCATGTTTGATGTTTTCAGCTGGTTCCATAAAGCTGCAATCCATAACTTTTACTGGTTAAAAATAAACAAAGGTATTGGACATGTACGTAACATAAGTGTCCAAAATGATCTCCCTACTTTACCCACATTTCACAACAGTTTATCAGTTTATCAAGTTTATCGTTTAAGAGTATAGGATTTAACATGAGTGTCAGGTCTGATTTTTCTAGGAAAATGTTAATTGTTAGTTGATGTTAATTCGATACCCGCATTAAGACTCTCAAAACTCTCATATATTCTTATCAGTCATAAACAGTACTGTAATGTCTCTGATAGTACATTACATGCGTCTTCTACTCTCACTTTCAATGCTCTTGAAAATACAGAAAGATGCAAATAAAACTCGGCCTTCCCAATGCAGTGGGTGGGAACACTCCCGCCTGAGTGTGTGTTGTCTCTGAAACATCACACTAATATCCTGTAAGGGCAATCACCAGGAGAAACCCAGCACACAAACCAAATGAATAAATAAAGGAAAAGCTGAATACAAATCCGGATTAGGATGAGCTGTGGGCCTCCACACAATCTCTAGAAGTGCCGCGTTTCCATTGTTTCAGGCCACAGTTACACAATAACACCAGCTCCTGTTGGAACACAAACATCCACCACAGCACAGATTTCCTGCTTTATTAAAACATGTAGATCGTGGGAGGATCAAGATGAAATACGACCTGCGCTTCCTGTAAAAAGCTATTAGTCTTACATAATTAACCCATCTGATTTCACATCTTCTGTCAAACCAGGATACGCAATTTCAAAGCATATTCTTTCGATGCATATTTATAGATGACCAGATTAAAACTCCATTCTGACAGCAACTTGTGCTAAGTGCAGGCTGAGCCGCAGCTATGCTGAACACACTAAAAGTCCTGATCATTCAGAGCAAAATCACCATAAAACATCAGTCCACTCTGCATTCAATAACAATTCAAATCAGCAATAAAACCTGCTGTAATAGCATCATAAACTTTCCTTCTTTAAACTCACACACATTTACTTCCATCTCTATTGTTTTCATAAACAGTTAGTTATAAACAATATAGCCTAACTGTAACCCACACTCTAACTTTCTGCAGTTTTACAATTTTATAAAAAAAACTTTATTTACTATATTTTAATAGTTTTTTCCTTACAAATGAGGACATCCCCAGATGCTCAGATTTGTTAGGTTTTGCTGACTTTGGATACGGATTTGTCAAACACACACACACGCAAAGTTTTCAAGCTAGCTCAGCTAAAGTCATGTATTATAGAGTATGTGTCACTATAGGAAGTACACACACATTTCTTTATTCAAAAAACAACCAGACAACACCAAACTGATGACAATGGATAAAATACAGGGGTCTTGAGAAGCAGCTTTTAAACTATCTGAAGTGTCGGAAACAGGACACTCATTGGGCAGGCTAAAGTATTAAAAAAACCGACGGACAGAGCACATCTGAACTCATCCCAGTCGAATACTGGAGTAGTTCTATCCCATCCATCTATAAACAGAGGGTTCAATTCACTGGAGAACACGACCCCAGTCAACCTGAGCACTCCTCTCCATCTGGAACGACAAGTGCATTTTGGGGTCTGGAGAGGACAGAGGGATGGAGAAAGAGATGCAAGGATCTCAGATGAGAAAGTTTACAGGTCACTTCACTTCATTTTTTGGCTAAAAGGAGAAGGCCCCCGTGGGGGTGGGGGGTAATATTCTGATATATGGGGGGCTGTCCATCATCCCTGTGTGTGTGTTTACTTAACCATATACTGTGGACAAATTTGTTCCCAAAAACTTGACAAATGTACGCAAAACCACCTTTGCGGACATTAAACAATCTTGTGGCATTATTGTAAAATAATGCTATAAAATAAACATTTTGTTTTATTGTAAAAATGCATAACTTTTTTGTTAGGGTTAGAGTGTGGTTGTTTTATAAACTAGCTGTTTATAAAAACAGTAGAAGTCTATGAAATATGTATTCCATAGATATGTAAAATGTGTGTGTGACGTCAGTGATTTATTCACGGCAGCTGCATTATTGTACTGCCTTACAACAAAAGCCTGCAGAGAAACGTCTGACTGAACAGATGTTTGTCTTTAATCAAGTGTTCGGTGTCATCTAGAGAACGCATCACTGATGCTCCTGCTTGCATGCAGAGCGCAGAGTCTGCAGGCTTCAAATGACATGCGATGATCTACCACCAACGTTCCTGAGTGATTATGCTTTACTCCGAGCATCGCATCCTGCTGTGACTTTGTAATTAAATATGTGGGCCTGCACTCAAAAGAAGGTTAAACTGATCACCATAGCTGGTACAGTCCTGAACTAAAACCCTTAATCCTGCTCAGATCGGAGTGTTTCTGTCTTTCTGCGTGGGTGTACAAACCAAACATCATTTCCTGAAGAAAACACTACTGCTGCTTGCCCATGCAAAACCCAACAGCACTAAAAAAAAAGCCCATCTCATAGTCTCTATAGCACTCCGGCCCCTAGATATGCCTTGGGGCCTTTACTGTAAGTCTGTGTTGTTTATCATTGCCCAGGTGAAAAATCGTATGTTCAATTACTTCAATCTGTTTATGGTTTGACCAACAATAATGCCTGTGTGAATTTCAATAATGAAAGAGCGTCTTCAGTCTCTTACATTTCTGTGAGAATGAAAAAACTTAACATCTATACAGGTTCAGCCCAGTTTCTGTGAATCTAATAACATCTAATTGAAGAGTCTGGAATACCTCTCGAGGTTTAGATGCCCTTCCATCACAGAGAATGAGAGTTACTTAGCTGCACTTTTGTGGTAGTACCATGTTGAAAGTCTAATGCTGTGAGACTTTCCTAGATTATGTCTATAATTCAATCATTTGATAAGAACCTTAAGGAAGGAGAGATAAACCAATGCTGGCAGACCCTCAGCGACTATGAGCTTCAAGACTCATTCAGAATCAATACGAATCGCAGACACCATTACAAACTCAGCACCCAAACAAGCTAGCTGTAAACACACGTACACACACACACACACAGACACACAATCACAAACACTCGCAGGTACCAGTCTGAGATCAATACAGGTGCTGAAAACGACAGAAAACAGGATGGTATTAATGGTTTCACAGGATGTTTCTGAGAAGAATCTTCAGAAGACAAAACATCTAAACATTAGAGGCATATCCCGCCGTTCCTCTGGATGGATTCAAACAGCAAACCTACTTCACTCACTTCTGAATATGATGTATTACAAGCGCAGTTTTGGTTGTCAGGAAAAACCCATTTCAAATGTATTTCCAGTTCAATTAATCAGAAAGGGTATTGCCAACAGCTCCAGTCTCCCGGAGCAGCATTAAAACCCAGGGATTATGTAAACAACAACCCGGGGAATTATTTACATAACACTCTAAAGAATTAATTCATCAAATTATATTCTCACACTTCCCCCCTATTTGATATCATGGTATCATAGCAACAGCCAAGTGGGTTTTCTTTTAAAACGGCGTATCAAGGGACTTCCTGTTGTCAGTTTGTGCTCTTGAAAATCATTATTGCCTTCAACCATTATATTTGTGAAGACCTTGAAATGACGCACTACAAATCAAAACAAACGCAGATGACGACAAACCTAATATAACATAAACAAGAATTTATTCGCACACTGGTTTCTTTAGCGGCGTTTGCGGAGACAAGAATTACTTTTACTGTTGTTCATATGGGATGAATTTGAACAAACCCCGAAGCCTTGATATAAAGCTTTGTTACGGGCAGGATTGATACACCAAATCAATGTTGCTGTTTCAGAAGACAAGTGAACAAGAAATAAGAAATTCATTTGGTAAATGATACAAAAAAATGTGTTTCTGATACAAATGACAAAAAAATGTGCATTAGACACACACACACACACACACACACACACACACACACACACACACACACACACACACACACACACACACACTAAAGGATGCGAGCCAATAATGGGATGTAATATCACTGACATGGTCATTGACAACAACCTAACAACCACACAGCAACATAACCCTAACCCTAACCCTAAAAACACTACGAACACTTCAGCACTAAGTAACGCTGCTTATAGAACCTAAATCCTCAAAACACATGATCTCCAGAGAGCAGATCATCAACATGACGTGTCTTCCAGAAGACAATGTGAACTTCACACCACCAAAAAAAAAGCCTGTTTGACTCACAGGCCTTGCAGAGAAGCTGGAAGTGTTTGTCAGGCCGATGACGCTAAATCACGGGGCTAAAAGTGTGTCTCTTTCTGAGTTAGCTGAGGGCTGGTGATGTCAGGGCGGCAGAGATATGATGCTTTTTCACTCTGATCATTCTCTCTGTGTGTGGTCGCTCCAGGAACACACGAGATTAAGCGATGCAATTAACTGTCAAAGACAAACAAGTCATGGGCGAAGACAACACTTCGGAGATTGACTTCATAAATTTAACCACAAACAAGCCAGGCTGGTAAACGGGCAGAGGATGCTAATTCAGAATTTGAGAATGTTTGCGAGCTAGACTAGACTGGTAAATGATATTGCAGCTTTGCCCTTTTGTGGTTGCATGATTGATTATTTTCGCATTTGAGTCAGCTCATTTAAGCACAAAACGGCAACAAAATTACACGCAAGCTATTGCAGTTATAGGCAGATGTGTCATTTGAGGCATTTCAAGTCTGCTAATTTCCCAAATGTTTGTGTTGCAGGAACGATGGTGAGCAAGGCAGCTGGTAAATGCATGCTCACCAACTCTGAGTCCGACTCAGAGACAGCGGCGACTTCTATGGCCCTGGAGGTCAAACGGTCGTCGGACGAAAGTCGGCAGGTACGCAAACGCAACAAGGCCCTTCAGGTGCGCTTTAAGGACATCTGTGAAGCGCAGAATGAACAGGCTGCTGCGGCACGAGGAGGAAAGCCTGTCTCCTACAAGGTGGCATACCGCAAGTACATGACCGTCCCTGCTCGGCGGTCCATTCCCAACGTCACCAAAAGTACCGGCGTGCAAACCTCGCCGGATCTGAAGAAGCGTTACCAGACTTTTCCATTTGAGAGAAAGAAAGGACACACAGTCAAGCACGCTGCTGCAGTGGAGAGCTGTAAAGACCAGGATGATGGGTTTGTTATTGATGTAAAGCGAGCCAAAGCTACAGAGGCAAGGAGAGAAAGTGCTCCAACCCATAATGTGAGAAAAACCAGAGCATTAATGCACACCAGCAAGTGCATTGCAACCATAGAACAACATCCACAAAGCAGGGACTGTACACAGAGAGCAAACATACCGTGTTCAGATGCTCTGGTCCTACCATGTCCAACAGATGGGACCATGGCGGGAGCGGACAACTCAGACCTTCAGATCTGTAGCGTTAGGAGTAAACACAGTAAGGGCTTCCAGAGAGATTTGGAAATGGATCGCTCAGCCAAACTGCAGCTGTTGAACTCTGGGGACAGCAGTGGGAGTATCCTCCAGGATTCATCCTCTAAGGTAACAGGACCCATTGCATGGAATTCTCTCACGCAAGTGGAATGCTTGGAGAGTCCGTCAGAGCGCAGCAAACGCAAAAAGGCGCTGCAGCTCAACGGCCTTCAGTCACAAACATTACCGCGGGCCAGCTGCACAACGCAGGTCCAGTGCCACATGGGCACACTGTCAGCTCGGCCGTTACGTGCCATGGAGGAGGCGGCAGAGACCTCGGCCACCACAGCGCCTGTTCCCATGCCGGCGCCTCCTTGTAGGGGAGGCACAGGGTCAGGAACTCTACAAACGGATAATGAGGCTTGCAAGCAGATTGTACCTGTCCATCAGGATGGGGATGTTAAAGCACAGCTCCAGGCCATGGAGAACATGATCAGCTCTAGCCAGGAAACCATTAAAGTGCTACTGGGTGTCATTCAGGAGCTGGAGAAAGGAGAAGCTCAAAGAGAAGGGTAAGATGCTCAGAATGTTATTGTCAAGCATGCAAATGGGATGAATAAAAAACAGTAACATTAAGGCTGAAGTTTGCAATGTTGCTATATGCATATTGCGATATGCACATTTGCAGTATTTTGCAAAATTGGATATATTGTACAATTTAAAGTCAACGCTTACACAATCTTGACAGGAAATTAAACTACACATAGCTTTACATATAGTTGTCTTTGCACATTAAACTGGGATAAGAGATAGAATCTAACAACTGAATCATCTCCAGATCACAACAGAGACATTAACCAATGACAAATGCTTTTACAAGAGAAGACCAAGACACTAAAATGTTAAAACATTAAAAAATTAGGCGGAACCTATCAACATTCAGCAAAATAAATCCAACAAAAGCCCAAATAAGAAGAACTGCATTTGTTTGAGCGGTGGTTAATACCTTCGTATCAAAGAGAACAAACGGAGAACACAGAAGGATTAAAGTGGAGACACTAACTACATGAGCAGTTTGAAAAGTAACCTGCCATTACAAAACACATCTAACTCACTGGTGCATATGAGACTCTAAATCTTCCATCCGGTTTACATACAGATCTAACTAACCTCACACGCAAAATGCAAATTAGACAAGCTGGGTTCAAAAAACAAAACCTATTCATATGAGCACGATTATTTACATGTATAATCAATGAATATTTACAGTTAGAGCCAACCAAGGACAAAATAACGAATCTCTCAGCACAACATCATGCAAATCAGCCTAAATTCACACGTTAAAATATTCCAACACGCATTTACTTTCCACCAAATAACTGGGCACAATGCACTGATCACCATTTATGCACAAACTGTAAACTATTAAATGGGGCCTTTATGAGGTTTGTTTGCATTTGCAATTAAAAAAAACAATGCCAAAAAACAATGACTGCGATACTACATAGCTAACAATTTTAGGTTGTAAGAATGTTCTCTAATGTTTCCATTCAGTAAAAGAACATTATTTTGAAAGTAAAAAAAAATATTATTTTGTAAGTTCTAGAAACGTTCAAAACGTCCAGTTTTTTTTTAACGTTGCATTAACGTTGCTTGGTATAAGAACATTATTAAAAAAAAAAAATTAATTCTGTACTATTTTTAAAATGCTCCACTACTTACAAATGCTATTATTGATATGCATATGTTCTACTAATGCTACTGCAACAACATTTTTTGATAACTTTGATAAACCTTTAGAAGAACTTTTAGATAACGTTCTGAGACTGTTCTGGAATGTAACATTTAGACATAAAAATTCAGCCACCTCCCTCAACTCCACACACACAGCTCTGCTCTGAAGATGAGTGGGGACTTCAACACTGGAGGCCTGCCAGGATAATGATTAAAAACTACATTAATTACCTGCAAGACGACATGTCGACTTTATCTACCTGCAGCACAATTAATGTCACAGCGAGAGTTTCATAAACAACCCGTCCAGAGAACCATCAGGAGACCTGACAACATCATCATGGGGATGATTAGAGATCCGTTCAATCACAAACAGGAATTATGGGAAAATTGCCACAACAACAAACACCTTCAATAATATAGATGAAATGGACTACCTAGTTTATACTATATAGAAAAACTCAAAGTTTAGCACTCATAAACAACTTACAGGATTTAGTATTTAGTACATTTTTGCACAAGTTTTCGTTTGTTTTACGGAGCGGCGCTGTCTTACATTGCACCATAAAACACGTCAGCAGTTTCTAAGGGCTGATGTTTTTCCAGACGTTACACTTACAGTATTATATGAATACATCACCAGGGCTGCGTACGGCCTCTTAGGAATGAAGATTTGTGTGTTTTCCTGCAGAAACACTTAATGCTTATGTGGCTATAGAACATTAGCCTCATTTCACAAACTCTAAAATGTCATTTGCTTCACAAAAGAGTGAAAAGTCTACAGGATGCACTACAGGTGAATGCATTTATAATTATATCTGTCACCTCCACTGGCCTGACGTAAATCACCATCATCTGCACGCACACAAAAACACAAAGACACTTTTAACTCAAATACGTTACAGGACGAGAGGGATAAATCTGCCGGGTAAACTCAAGTACAGCAAGAAAAAACGTGCCATGCATTACATTATTTTTAACACAAAAAACACTGATAATATGTATAAAGCAAACTTATGGAGATTTCTGTACATTTTGTTCTGGCTTATATTTGAACCATAACCATATGGAAGGGTCTATTTCTAGATAATCCAGTGAATTAACCTATATATAATGCAACAATCCTGCCTACTGAAAGCTGTAGGAATACTGGACTGTATTTTTACCAAGGTACAGCAAAATTGTGACCGGTTGATATATTTCTAAAGAGCATTATATCAGCCGGCCCAAGCTCTATGTATGGCTAAAATAAGTTATTTATTCTAACCTAAACCAAAACCAGCCCATATTTATTGCTAATTCAAGCTTAAATCTAGTTTTTTTTAAATGAACAAAAAAGCATGTAAAGTAACCTGCAACTTCATGTTTCAAACAGACATGGCGATATAGAGGCAAAAGTTATTGCAGCTTTGAACATATCTGTCACCAGAAGATTAGAAAATAATACCTCTGTTTCTTTTTGCATCCATTTCAATGGTAGAGAAGATTCAACAGAAGATTATATCATTGTCGTCTTTATCAGCAGAAGAACACAGCCTAATAATGAAAGTTCTTTGTATGAAACTTCTAGTCTAAGTGTCTCTCTCTTTTTCTTTCAGTACACAACATAATCCAGCAGCTCTGTACATTACTCACACATTACCTCCCACACCGCGCCAGCTGCTCCGGAGGGCATGGCTTGCCTTTGAGAAAAGCACATATCTATTGGCTGAGGTACCTTGTGGCAAACATTATTCCGGCCGTCCTGCTGCCCTCCTGTCTAACCTGAGGCTCACAGCAGCAGCCCTATACATCACTGTCCCCATTAGCCAGAGAAACTCTCCTCAGATAAACCCCCACACATCAGCAAACAGCACTTCACATGCACTCATTAGGGACAAAATGGCCGTCAGTAACCCACTCCTTTTCACAACAAGCCCAGAAATTTGACCTTTTAAGCAGTCCGGTGCAGAGCTCAGGGGCGGCAGAGCGCTGAGATACAGAGAGATCGTCATTAATGGCCGATCTGCAGGCTGATCTGTGACAGCGTGAGAGGAGCCAGAAATAAGGTCTGGACTGTTGTCACGGAGCAAGAATGAGTCAGAAAGAGAGATGCACAGAGGGTTGGAGGGTGTTTTCGTAGACCAGCTTTTGGTGTGAACCTGAGTTCATCTGAGTTCTGTTAGTTTAAGGGGGTAACGAGGAACCAGAACTGTTTGAAATCGATCTGAGGTATCTGACAGATGATTCATATGGACTGTTCACAAGTGGTATGAAAGCAACCCAACATGTAAATAAGAATCAGTAGTAATGATGTATAGTTAGCGTTTGTTTGCAATGCATCTGGGAGTTTTATTAATAGAAAATTCTATCAATTAAACTAATAACAACCTCTCTGACATACTGACAATACGGAAAATATTTTTACTCAATCTGCAGTTTTTAAAAGGTAACAAAATGTGGTGATAAGGCAATTATAATGGACGTTTTTAGCATTGCAGTATATGGGATTTTTTTTGTTTTACAAACTGAGGTCAAGTTTGACAGTCAAATTTGTTTTCTCTGATAATCGACAATGCCAGAAATGATTATTCCAAAATATTATTCCAGAAATGAGAGAAATACAAGACCACAGGTGACAACATGCCCCATCAAAGTAAAGCAATTCTGTCACTCTGACCTCAGTAGGGTCAACAAGACACTTTCAGCTGGCCATCAATGCAATCGTTATGGCAGTAGGCCGTAACTCCATACAACAGCCAACACTGGAAGCTCTGCCCTTTGACTTCAAATCATCAGAGTGCCAAGATGGAAAACACGACATTACTACAGTAAACAGTGACAGATAGTTAAAGGAGGAAAAGATTCAAGGTATTGGTTTTAGCATTTATTACCGTGTCTTATAAATTCGGCTCAGCGACTGTAGCTCAATCTAGCTTGAGGGAGTAAACAGAACACTTTTTACAGCTAACACAAAACACACAACAGATCAACTCTTTTGTGAACTAAAGTAAACACTGACTTCAGTACACTGGCAGAATGGTAAACAAGACTTGCTCCAGTGCGATTATAAGGGGAAAATACGCCTATATAGCCCAGTTTAAAACAACAAACGTTACACATACACAATCCAGTTATAAATCTAGGTTAGGCGAGTATAATTTGGTTAATATCAAATATTGATGCTTTCAACGTTCAGAAGCTGGAAATGACGGATAAAATCACGGGTAAAGTGAGAGAACAACATCCAAAAAGATCAGATGAGGGAGAAACTTTGAACTGGAGCTCTGGTTTAGTTAATGAACTTTCCTGTTTCCCCTTGAGCTCAGTCTATTTTAGGTGAGGATGATTGCACATGTTCAGCAGTCATGATTTCAGCCCCTCTGGTAAAACCCTGAGAATTGCGGGTAAGAATTCTGTCTACGGTAAGTCCGCCAATGGACATCCTGCTTAAAACAGCCTGTGAACTGTCAGATCTTATTGCCTGTTCCACTGTAAGCTGGAGAGATACAAACTCAACGTATATTAGACTATAAATCTACATGACATCCAAGCCTGTCAATGACAACATAAGCTTTGTTCCAAAACCTGCATGCTGCCTACCTAGAATGCATTTAAGGTATCATTTACATTTATGCTTTTGGCAGACGCTTTTATCCAAAGCAACTTTTATCCATAGCACATTTAAACTGTACATTGTATCAATATGTGTTCCCTGAGAATTGAACCCACAACCTTTGTGCTGCTAACCAATTCAGCTACAGCAATAGGCAAGTATCACAGGTGCATTCCCAGATTAGGCAGAGTAAAATACCTTGTTCTGGCTAAATTTCACATTCCCACAGAACACATTTGGGAAGAATAGGAATGCCAACTGCATCAGAGGTTGGCCTGACTGACGCTTTTGTGTCTGAATGAAGTAAACTCACACAGTCGTGATACAACATCTAGTAGAAACCCTTTACAGAAGAATTAAGAGGTTATAGTATCAAAAACAGGACCAACTATTTATTTATTCTCATGGTATTATAATTAAATTTTCAACCAGCATGCCAGCTTATGTACTTTTGGCCATGTAGCGCGCTAGCATATTTTAGTTATTTTCAAGCAAACGGCCAAACAAAAAGGGCAAACGTGGACACAAGCACATAATTTTACATCGTGACATTTCTGCAGCATTTGCACACAAACACTGAAGGATTTCAAGACTGTTATTGTCGCCTCTTTCCTGATTACCCTCACAAACACAGCCAGTGTCCTCCACAGGACAGCTGGTCTGGAGAATGCTAACTCGTCTTTCCCGCCGCCAGTATTGACCGTGAGCTGATAATGAGAAACAACAGAGCGAACGAGACAGGCGGTGAACGTGGAGGCGGAGTGGCCTCGTCGCCTGTGTAATGACTCGCTCTCTCTCTCTCTTTATCTCCAAGCAGGCTCTCCTATCGGACTGGACAGGACACGGCCAACTGCGACACGTGTCGGAACAGCGCATGCATTATTTACAGGTTGGTGGCTGTTTTTTTGTTTTAAGCTACAGTGGTGTGATGCACTAATAAAGGTGCTCTACCTGTCCTTCACTTGTTCCTCCAGTTGCTTAAAAGAACGGTGTATCCAAAAATAAAAATTCACTTACTTAGTTTGCCGCTATTATTCCTACAGGACAAAAGTAGGACAACAAAAAGTTTACTGTGAACAAGGTCCAAATAAATCAACTTATTAAAAGGCCTCAAAGGAATTTTAAGAATACAACAGAATAGATCTTTACTGTTTATCAAAAAACAACAAAAAAACATTTAGCAGCTCTTCAGAAAAGGCAAAATGAACAGTAATCATAAGCAGCAAATACAAACAAAGGGTAACACAAAGATAGACAGTGTAAAACGCAAACGTAATCTATAGAACATATGCGCTGTATTCAAGGTTTTGGAAGCTTGTGTCATTCTATGATTTTAACCCAGCTAAGTGAGTTTAGGTGACAAGCACTTATTTTTCTGTAGAAAAGTGCACCTGAGCGAGCGTGTGAAGGTCGCGCTGTTAAATGGTTCTTTTAGTGCATCTGTCTCCAGTGAGTGGAGGAGCATCGTGTGGTGATCGCTGAAGTGCCTCGGTCTATATATATATATATATATATATATATGCATGCGAGCCCTTGGGATTGTGGGTAATTGACAGGTAGTGTAGCAATACCCCCAGAGGTGAGATCTGAGGGCTCAGGTGGAAAACAGGGTTTCTATTAAATAACGCTGTTCCTTCCTCACAAAGCTCTCGTATGACTTCAGAGATTCTGAATACAGTGCAAAAGTCATATGGCACTTTTATGGGCCCTTTTTGGAGCACATACTGTATAAATCACCATCCACTTCTGTTGTATAGAACAGAACAGCCTTGATATTCTGCTAAAGAAAAACTTCAAAAAGGTTTCAAATGACATGACAGTGGGCAAATGAAACTACAATATTCATTTTTGGGTGAACTGGCCATTTAAAAAAGTACAAACCCAAAAAAAGTGTATTATATTCTGGTGTGGAGCATTAACTGGAATGAAATGAACTCAGAAAGCGTCTCAGAGGAGAACTAAGCAGTGCTGAAAACAGAAAGTGTCAAAGTGACATCTGCACTCCTGTGAAAAGACGAAGCTCCCTGCAGAAGACATTCAACAGACACGCACTCAAATTTAGCAGCTCCCTTTGAAGCACACGGAAGGATTGAGGAAATCTAATTACACGCAGCCCAGTGAAAACACTCGACGTGAGGGAGAAGGAATCTCTCCTGAGCTGAGTTGCATGAGTGAATCTGGAAAACACACAGTTCAAGAATCCTGACATTATCTTTACACTTTCTATATGATTCACTGTAGGCAACTTTTTGTTTCGGCTACTACGGTTAGCAGTTGACTATTCGAAGGGTAGCCTGACTACTGTTAGCTACTGTCTCAAAAACTACCTTCCATATTTCTCTTTGTGTGTGTGTAAATATTACCTGAAGTAAACTTACCCTTGTTTACACAAGAC
The DNA here is from genome assembly GCA_036877525.1 of Chromobotia macracanthus. Taxonomy (NCBI): domain Eukaryota; kingdom Metazoa; phylum Chordata; class Actinopteri; order Cypriniformes; family Botiidae; genus Chromobotia; species Chromobotia macracanthus. The sequence goes on from JAZGTH010000029.1 coordinate 1,676,008, forward strand.
ATACAGAATGGCTTTGCTTTCATATAAATCATGCTAACAGAGTTCAGCCTGAGGGAGCCAAAGTGATCTACTTAGCATAATATGGCTGGGAGGAGAAATCTGATGACATAAACAACCAGAGCTCAGTCTCCTGGTCTTTAATCTGAACAGCTGAGCTGAACGAGTGTGTCTCATGTTACCTACTACTTTTGTTCCTTTATTTTGAGAGCTGCCTGCTTAGACAACATTTTAAGTCATAAGAGACACACACCTGACCCAAAGTTGTCATGAGAAATGTACTTAAATCCTAGCAAGAAGCTAAAAGTGAAACTACTGGAATCAACTGTGACATGAGTCTTCTGTTTATGTAAGCGATGTGCTGTGTGTGAGCAAGTCTAAACAGATCTCCCCGATGTCCAACATTATGTGCCGTTTCATTCTGCTAAAATCCTGCCGAATCCTAAAATGTGTTAAACAGCTGACAGTACTGCATTCATACTGCAATCTGGGGTGGTTGTGGCCTAATGGTAAGAGAGTCTGACTTGTAACCAGAAAGTCACTGGTTCGATTCCTATTGTTGACAGGTAACAACCGAGGTGCCCTTGAGCAAGGCACCTTACCTCTGATTGCTCCCGAGTGCCGCAGTGCTGCGCACTGCTCCGGGTGTGTGTTCACAAGTCACTACTCTGATGTGTGTACTAACTGGATGGGTTACATGCAGAGGGCAAATTCTGAGTATGGGTCAACATAATTGGCCACGTCAAGACAAATTATTTTAGAAACACTCAGTGGCTTGTGATGTGCTGAATTGGTGCTGTTGTAATTCCACTTAAATCTGCAAACCTTTGCGTTCTGCTTCTGTGTGAGACTGCAGACTTAGAAGACAGATGCCAGTATACATTAAATAGAAAGCTTACTAGAGCTTTTAAAGTATTAAACTTCTCATTGTGCATTTTAACCTTCATTCTACACCTCTGATTTCCTGAATCATTATCCCTCCGTCCCTCTACATCAGCTGTCTGTCCTGCGTCCATTCTGTAGTTCCCAATCCCTCTGAAAGTCAGATTCAGACGATCTGCCCATGGCACACATGCCTAATGTTATTCATATGAAAAGTAGACGGGAGTTTTTCAATTAATTTTGTGTTTTCCTGGGGTAATAACTTCACTCAGGAAAGGAAAGAGATCATGTGGCTATAAGGAGGATTTAGAAGCGTTCAATTTATTTTTTGCTGCTGCAAACTTGTCTTCCTCGCTTTGTTCGTCTGGTAACCGTGTCATCGCGTTTCATCACAGCAGACTGCATTTCTTAATGTGGCGGTCTAGCTGGGATAGAGATCTCTGAGGGCCTGTTGGGTGGGAGATAACTGTGTTTAATAGGCAGAGCTTAATGGAGTCACGCCAAACCAATTCTGATTTAACGGATGGAGGTGTGAACTGGGAGAAAGCGCATATAGTTTTGCCATGTTGAGTTGTAGTGCTCATGCAGAAGACAGGAGTTCCAATCTGACCTGCACAGTTTCCTGATCTAATTCCCCTTACCTCCCTTCACAGTGTATTTTGGGCTCAGAGCTGGTATGTAGAAAGCTACTAGTTTGATGGTCACAATTAGAAAGCCACAAGCTATCAGCACTATGCTAAAAAAATTATTGTCTACAACTATTGAGCATACTTAGAAAGCAATTCTAACTGTAAACTTTAGTAACTCTCTCTACTTCTTCTGTGCTACAAACACCTACATCCTGCACCTACTTCTCTAAATGAACAGTCTCATAAACTGACTTTGAAGCAGAAGCTGAGTCGTTTCTAGCAGAACATCTGAAAGAATTGGTGGTGGATGCACTTAGCAACCACCCCACACGCCCTAGCAACCACTCACTCATTCCTATGACCAGTTTCAAAGCTCAATCTCTCAAACCTGTACAGACCATCATGCTCAGATGATGGAGGTTCTGACCGGAGACATCACAGGAGGCTCAGAGCACATTCAGACACGACTCCATTAGAGCGCAGCTGAAGGCAGAGGAGATGATTATATGACACAGATGTTTTAACGCTCAGCATGGAAACTTCTGGAGTTCTCACACACTCTGCATTTGTCACTGCTCTTATCTGTGCTACAAAAATGATGCTCTCAATGTTAATGCACAAACTCCTGCTTTTAACAGCACCAGCTGGTTGCTATAGATACAATGGTGATACCACAGTGAAGCTGGTGGGTGTTGAGAGAATACTGTGTGTGTGCCGGCACTTTCGAGAGATACGGTTTAATCTGTAGATCGAGCGAAGCAAAGTATGATGGACAGCTGTGTTAATACTAAACAAACAGAGAAACAGAGAGAGAGAAACCAAGTGCTATGAGAAGGTACAATCTAGAGATATAGAGTATATGTGTGACTTGTGTGACTCAGTACAAAATAATTTTAGACCCATTTAAGTGTTTGTACAAAAAGTACAAAAAGTTTAAAAGTACAAAACAGTTGGTACAGAATTTAATCTTTTATAATATAGACTGACATCTTGCCACCGCTCTGTCTGAGTTCACCTAACAACTTTCTCAGTATTGCTAATCTATTGCTAAATTGTTCTGTTACTATGGTGTTGCTAGGCAGTCACATCTCTATAATGTTCCAGGTCTACTATTGTCATGACAGGGCAACAGTCTGAAGAGATTCAGTTAAAGTTGACATTAAAGGAAGGGCAGGCAATTTCAAAGTGGCTAGCATCAGCAAGCTAGCTTTGAAAGCATAAGCTTGCGAGCGCTCTACTTGCGCTTTCCCCAACATATGAATGCATATACATAGTTTGACAGGCAAGTAGGCCATCCTGCCATTGCGTTTGGACCGAATGCAATGATTGGATGAACATTTTATGGTTGTTTCTGGGACAAATTGACTAGCTTGCTCTTTAACAGCTAGCTAACAACGACGAACACATCCGGTTTATTGTCGCAGACATTTGAACGTAACTCTATTACCCTCTAGACTTCAGGGGAATGACATCGTCATATTAAACACGACCGTGGCTTTGTAGAACTCCAGTCTGTTAGTATCAGCTGAAGTTTTTATGGCTGTTTCCTGCATACAGACACACGTAGGAGTCTGAATGAGTCTCTCTTGTCCTCCAACACAGATGAAAGAGACAGAACCAGACGAAAGGAAGGAAATGAAAGAGTCTTCATTTTCACACTTTTCTTTGTGACAGTCATTTGTAATACAACAAATTAAAGGGGCTTGTTAAGGTGTGTGATAAATGTATCACACCTCAACGTACCTCCAGCACAGAGAAGGAGAGGAAGAAAGAGAGAAAAGGACAGAAGAAGAATAATGAATCTTTCATTAAAAGCTCTTCTGAGTCGCTTTCTCATACAGATGATTATCTGAGCACACTGTCCCTCTGCTAATGAGCCTGAGATATGAGTCTGCCTTCAGTGGTGCCACATCTCCCTGCTGAAAGACTGCGACCTCTGTGTGTGTGTGTGTGTGTGTGGGTTTACTTAACCATATATTGGGGACAAATTTATTTCCAAAAGTCAACCAAATCTGAGATGTCCTCCTTTGTAAAAAAGATACACAAATATAATAAATGAAGTTTTTTTATTCTAAAAATACAACGTTTTTTGTTAGGGTTAGAGTGTGGGTTTCAGTTAGGTTATATTGTTTAAAACTAGCTGTGTATAACAACAATGGAAGTCTATGGAATGTCCCCATTTAGACAGATAAGTAAACGTGTTTGTGTTCCTCTGTATTCTAACGAGTGTCATATAAGCGCTGCAGGCCTGCAAGATCTGGTCAGGCGAGCAGCACGAAATATGACAGACAGCAGCATGTCTTATAAAACGATTCTGAATCAGAGAGGGCAAATCTAGAGTAAAAACCCAGCGGTGTGCATCGAGCGCTGCAGCCCCGTGTTTACTCACAGATCTGCGCTCGTGTGGGTGATGAGAGGGCATCTGCTGCTAATGAGAGACAGACTCACTTTCACTCGGGCGCAAGTCTGGTGTCGCTGGCACAGCCGCGTTCACAAACACGACACACTGCCAAATGCTTGCAACTCTGAGCAGACACTAACAAAATGAATAAACCTTTCCAACCAAACAAACAATGAATCAAAATTCACAGTATTTACTGTATGCATGCAAATATTTAGATTTAAAGGTTATTTTTGTGCCCCCAATCAGAGGAACTGCTAACCAAGGGACAAAAATAAGCGCAATGTGGGTAATTTAATGGCAAAAAAGATCATCAGATCTCAATATGGATAACGGATATTGTGGAAGACAATTCCACATTCTACACAAAAACTACACTCTCCGTTCTTCCAGTCCTTTACTTTTTTTTGGCAAGCAATAAGTTAAAAAGTGGGTCAAGAATAACAAGCAGACGGATTCGCAATAAACCAGCCGAGACGCAACCAGATTTTTCATGTTCTTCATATCTCCACTCTGTCAAAGTTTATACCAATATGCTTCATATTCAGGCAGAAAGTTTGGCTTTTTCTGTCCTGATGACCTCTAAGTGACAAATAAAAGGATTTGTTCTCATTTAGGAGTTTAACATAAATGCATGAAGAAATATCGTAAGCAGTTAACCAACACAGAGGTGGATTCTCGTGTTAAACGTCACCATGAGAATAAACGCGAGGGCCTTCACTTTAATGAGCTTAAACAGGAGGAGCAAAACAAGATCAAACTACCTCTTATCCTGTGGGATACAAGAAACAAAACCTGCGCCACATAAAAGAAAGCAGCGCTAAGCCGTGTGCAGGGGCAATAAGCAAAGATATACAGCCCTTATCAACAGCATTCACTTTCTAATTAGAGGCTTAGAAAGAGAGAAATACGTCAACACTCGTTTGACAACAGTCGTGGGCGGACAGCAGAAAACAAGGCTGACGATCAATGAAAAACGTGAGAGAGAGAAATCTGCGGCTGTCAGAGAAACAGAACAGAGCTCTGCTGGTGGATTCGCGCTGTTGTCGGCTTCTGTCGCACGGTTGATTTTCTAATGCAAATGAAATATTGACATATTCTGGATGGCCACTTTGTTGCGTTCGACTCCAATGATGCTGTAGTTTATTTTGTGGAGGACTGTATTGATCCAGAGAGAAATATTAAACATTGATTTGTGATTCGAAAGCTAGAAATCGTGAACGCTGTAATATACTTTGTGCCTTGGCAGAAAATGGGGCCACACTTCAATTCAGAAAACCAAATTCATTCTTCCATTAAACAAAACTATTAGGAGCTTAAAGAAAATACAATGTGTTCAATTCATCAGCAATACAGAATAATCATTCAACAGCAGGAAGTTCTGCATCAGTTTAAGGAAAAAGAGATTATCACAAGGAACGCGGGTTCGACAGTAAGGACGGCCCTCTGGCTCAGTGTCAGACTTTATTATTCACCCAGTGCTGTGTGTCACTGTAAGGACACTGGTTTAAAACATTAATTGTCTTTGCAACTTTTCTGTTTTTCCACTAGTTGTGAAAAAATAATGGACTTCACTTTAATTTCTAATTAAAAGAGTATCTTTATCCAAAAACAAAATGTTATCCGATGCTATTTATCATATTTTTCAACTCTGAACTACTAGAAAAAAATTGAGCAGTGATGCAGACTGCAGACTTACCATTTAACAAAAATCAGCTACAAATCTTCTAAAATATAAAACGTATCGTGCAATAACAAACAACAGATTTATCATTGACTGCGAGCAGCTTAAAAAAAACTCACAGCAGTTTGTTCAAAGAGCTTCTTGAGACTTATTGAGATAATGAGTGATCTGTGTATGTTTCTCTCTATTACCAGAACATGGTTATATTGATAAGAACATAATTACCAGGTTGTGCAGTGTGATTAATGTGTTAATTGCGGCATTGCGCTGTCAGGGTACTAAGACCACACACACACACACAAAACAAATGTGCTGAGTGTTCAATAAAACATTTAAAGACACGCACAACTTAGATAACATTTCAAACCAAACGAGTTTTCCATACATCTCTATTAGCCATTTAACAGATAAGCAAAACATTTCTTTTAATTACTGCCAGGCTGAAACTGCACAAATATCTTGATTTCAAATTCTAATATGTAACATGTTTTTATGCTTTTTACAATTCACTATGAGAAACACACAGGAATGAAACGGCTGTCTTTTATGTTGTAAATGTTAAGAGTGACTGACAGCTCTCTGGGTGTCGTGTCTAAAATAAATGCAGTCTTTGCTGAGGTGACGCACATCTTCAAATATATTGCGAAGGGATTTGGGACATACAGAGCGTTAAAATCTTTATCTGTTAAACTGAAGCTTCTGTCAGTGAGGGAGGAACATACAAATCTTTATCTTTTCATTACTACACAGAAACATATTGTCTTTTACCATCTCCAAAGACATGACAAACTACCACTAATTGAAAATATATAAATATCGACTGTCGTTTAAGTTTGTTTATATCCTGTAATAATATAATACGGTTAAATGATGTAACAAACATTACAAATCAAAGAACACTGAATATAAACAATTCAAATGTAACACCAATTAAAGGAGGAGCTCTGGATGGAGCTGCTTGCTGAATGTGCAATACAACACTACCTAGTAACATTATAAACATGACCTAGTAACAGAGTAGCTAGATGAGCTGTATCATGGCACAACACCCACAGAGATTAAGTATTAACCTATTAAACTATAAATAACAATCAGTCTCTCCACCTCCTAGTTAATGACCCATTTTGGTTGACCACTGTAAACAGTGGTCAAAACCTAATAATGCAAAATAACTCTGTCTGTAAGCAGCAAGAGAAGATGTCCACAGTTACTGCAGTCTTCTAAAGTGATGTGGTGATATAATCTCTCTCTTTCTCTCATTCAGTTTCACTTTAACCTCTTATCGTTCCATCCTTGCTCTCTAATCGTGGAGTTTAAAGTTACTCATCTCAGGAATCAGTCATGGTGGACTATGGATTATCTCTGCCACATACAGTAAAACAGTAACACTAAAGGATTAATCCCACAATGCACCAGCAAGAACTGGGACTCAGGAGGAGGGGCTTACAGTTATACACTTATCTGTATACACCTAGTAACATCAAAAATACAAAATCAGAAAGAGAAACACATACGCCAAAATTTTACATTTACAATTTACATACGCCTATTTTAAAAAACACTAAATCCATTTTTTTAGTTTTTGCATCATGAGATTTTACTATTCAGAATTTTCCATCCGAGCAAAAAGTCTTATTCTCATGACTATAATCTCAAAACATGCAGTTTAAATTGTGAAGTATTTATACATCACAGTTGTTTTTGTTGTACTGCCTTAAACCTTTGCTGACATATAAAAGAAATGTATTAAAAAATAATTACCATTGAGAATAACTGAGAATTGCTATCTCTATGAGATCCATCTAATCATGAGAATTTAGGGTAGAAAATGTGCAAAATTGTTATGCAAATAATTTCACAACGCAAAAATAAACCTCCAATTCTCTGTTACTAATTCAGTACATCAGGTTGCGGTATTTCTGAGGACTTACTGAAGTAACAAGGATGCAGGATGTGTGTGACAGACATTCTGAGGACAGATGAGCTGTGGACATGTTCTGTATGCTGTGGAGATGCTGAAGTGTGTTATAGTGCTTTACATGCGTGTCTGTGCTGCACACTCACAGTGTGTTTTCTCTGTTTCTCTGCTACAGTGTGGAGCTCGATTTTAAACTGCAGGAAGACAAACTCCAGCCTCTGATGAAGAGACTGTGTCCCACCGAGGAGACTCTGTTCCCCCCGCTGCCCTACCCTCAGGAGATCATCGGCTCCACGCCCAAACGCAAGTCCAAAGCAGAGGCCAAGAAACACGCCCGCTGGAAACTTTGGTTTCTGTGAGAAACACGCCACAAACCCTGCAGGATAACATCGCTTTCTACCCACCTTTATTACTCTTTCCTTCACATTTTTAAGATGGACTTCAACGACTGGATGTAACGTTCCAGGAGCTCTGCTTTGTTACTCCCATTATGATCAGGATTTTCCACCAAAATCCTACCAGATTTTTTTCTTCAGTACTTTTAATATGGTTCTATCATACGTGTTGAACTTGGTTTGAAACACAACAGCTAGTATTAAATAATGTGTATATTTAAAAAAATGGAATTTATTTCCAGAAAATGGAATTGTAATTCCTTCGCACGGAACAGCGTGGAATGATTTCAAGGTGAGAGACACAACTGGATCAATAACAAATCTTGCTTTACAAAATATAATTTTGTTGTCCTCGTTTTTATTGACGCTCCTGCTAAAGGTTTGGAAAACCAGGCGGATATTAAAAAAATACAAGGAAATCTGGACGGAAGGACACAAGCATTTTATTTTATCCTCATGGAAATCTCAGCATTAAAGCAAAGCACAAGTCTTCTACAGCACTGGACGATCTCTCCCAGAGAACTTCGTGGATCTTAAGTAACACCACCAGAGGATGTAATTACCTGCTGACCAGCGGTGTTGCCCAACCAATGTATCAGCAGGACTTACACAGAAATAATCATTACAAGCCTCTGCGAATTCATAAACTTTCATACACTATTATTACAAGGAAAAAATGACAAACAGTACGACTTATTTTTCTAGATTCGTAATAATCACGCATTTAAAGATTTTCTAGATACACTATATAAGCTTATATCTCACTTAAAGGTTTATTGGATTATTGAAATTATAGAATACGTTTTTAACCCTGTGTCAACTTATTTCAAACAATGCTCTTTGAATACAACCACATACAAGTCTGGGCGTAACCATGGAAACAGTGGTAAATGTTTACCTTTCTGTGACAGGAAAACGTACCCAAATCACCATAAAGTGGGCGGTCACACTAGATTCAGCATTCACTCCTGTTCACAAGCAGAACTGAAAATGTTACTTGTTTTGGTGCGCATCACATTTTGAGTTGGGTAACCTCTGACCTGCAAACCTGCATTGCAAAAAGACATTTAACCAACAGAACCAATAAACATGACGACTAAACATGACAGACTGACTCTTGGCAAAATGCAAAGAATATAAACCTTAAATGTTTTGAATTTATTACTATGTGTCATGCAAAACTGACTGTTTATAAAAATATCATCCTGGCACCCTAGTCCACGTGAATCAGAAGTTTCAACCGCCCTCAGTATTGTGACAAAGTGAAAGAAAAATGGAGGCCTGGCTTGTTGTTGCCCCTGGAACTGACTGGCTCTGGTTAAGTAGCTGTTTCGAATCTGGCAGCACACTGACTGCTGGAGGGGCGTGGTTAACAGTTCTGGCTCCGTCCAAGCAGTTAGACTGCCATCATGAGAGCAAGGTCTGCTGCTCTAGAGGGGCACATTTTCAGATTTTGATTAAAGATTTTGAGGGCACATGAATTAAAAAAAATAATAATAATAATGACGTGCATGGATAAATCATTTACAGTATAATAAACACTGCAATATTCCATAAAAAGAAGAACAGTATATTTTGATTTCATGGTGACTTTAAATCTAGTGTGACCGCAGCGTACCCCCGCACATGCACTGAATTAAACAATGTTCCTCTAGTGTAAAAGACTAGAAACCATGTCAGAGAAAATAAGACACAGCTGAGCACATGTTCATCATCTGTCTTAAGTGCTGAATCCCGTCAGAGAGAAATAATGATCTGAGTGTGAGGAGAGCAGGTCATTTGGCCCAACCATGACAGACTGTGTATGAAGTGGAGAGGAAGTGAGAGACAGAGTGAGTGGGAGAGAGACACTTAGTAACACTGGGTGACATGCACAGTATGGATGACTCCCAACACACACTTTTTGAGGTAGCGTGTGTGTGTGTTTATATATTTTGCATATGGAAAATAAAGCCTATTTTAGGACCATCAAGACTTCGACATTATTTTCAGGACATTGGTTCAATAACCTAATCTAAGCAAATATTAATATGTAAGTAACTGTGATTTTGTTTGGATTTAATGTTATATGATAAAATTAAATTACATTTTTTGTCAATTGCCACTTGACACTTAATCTTGATCACAATAAATAAGAATTATTAATGATCATGAAAATAATGTCTTTATGAAAAACATTAAAAGGAAAGTCCAAGAACAGGCATTATTTTCTTTAGCCAATGTAATTTCTTCACTCTTGCTTTCAGATTTAAATGTCTTTGAGAGATGTCATACATTTCAGGCATATGTACAAGAACAGATCAGAGAGACACAAATACAGTCTAGCGTGAAACAGAACAGCAATCGACAAACCGGCTGAGAACTATAAACAAATGAAAGCATCATACACAATCTCACAATCTTTTCTACAAGCACTGCAGTCCTAACATGTCTCAAAACACATCATCTGACACAAATAACAGCTGAGCAGAAGAAAACGCCTTGTTCCTTTCCAACAACATACGGTATTAGCCACATACACACTGCAAAGTGACAATCACATTTAAATACAGGATTAAGTTATCATTCGGCACAGGTAAAGAACAGAGTTTTGTTACAGTGCCAAATACGTGTTCCCAGAGATAACTACAGCAAACATAGAGGCCAACTCGTTTAGTGTTAGCAAAGAAATCAGAGCTTTTATACGGTTACTTTCAGTAAACAGCTGATGACAGAGGAGTTGTATTTTGTTTTTTTTTGTTGTATTTTGTCTCTATTAGCTTTTGCTGCGGAACATCACACTCTCTCAGGACTGTAAACCCAAAACCGCAGGGCTGGATGGAGAAACTACAGTGCAGAGAAACAGTATCAAAAGTTGCTATTGAGTCAAGACATCAGTAATTGTCTTGTAATTGTCAGTAAAGAAGTACACTTCTTCAATTTCACAGGAATGGATCTGATTGTAGAATTCAGAATGTACAGAATAATCAAGCTCCGTGTGTACAGATTGGTTTAAGGACTAAGAAGAGGAGTGACAACAGTTTTGAGCTGCAGTGTGTATGTGGCCAGAATGTACTGACAACTTTATAAAAAAATGCTTCTTTCTAAAAAACTGTGATAATACACACAATGTTACATGTGGTCAAATATATCTATAGCACCACAACAGTGCTAAAATCATCTCTACTTGATTTTGGCCTACACAATGGCCTCACAATGACATCACAAGAGAAAAGCATTATGGAATTGTCACAAAAGAAGCCAGAAACAATGGCCCTAACAGGAGACGTGTGCCAAAGTTAGAAGAACGGCAAAATAATCCACTTGACGAATAAAACATAAAAACACTTGACTGACACAAGAAAACAGCATTACCCTTAACTCACTCTCGTCTGATTTATGTGGACACACATAATTCCGTCTCTCCTCTCGTACACCAAAAGTTTTGATCTTCAAATAGCTCTACTGTAGCCTAAAACGACAACTAGATGTTTTTTTTCTGTTCCTTAAAAAGTGCCATTGATTTATTATGTGCAATATTGTGTATTTTATACAGTTTTTAAAACTATTTACTACACAAAATAAAAGATGAAAAAATAAAGAGTGACTTCCTTACCTGAACACTGAGAGAGAGAATGTGTTGTAATCAAAGACCTGATCTGTCTGTCTGTCTGTCTGTTTGTTTTACTGCACTCTCAGTTCTGCGAATATTTTTTCTTTATACGCATTTACATGTAAATGTAAATGTATAAAAAATATATTTACATTCAATAAAGGTTCTAATTGTTGAACCATCTAACTCTGAGATTAATACATTTACATAAATAAGTGATTAATGGTTAAAAATCTGATAAAACAATAATAAATAATCACAAAATTTCATTAGAAAAAACTGAGGCAAAAGATGTTACATACTTTTTGTAGAATAAATGAATTACTTTGTGAATCACACGAATACATCAGTACGAGTTAGCTAACATTACCTACCTAACCTGTAAAACTGTAAAAAGTCCAACCTATGCTTGTGACTCCCATTTCCACAGTAACAGTGAATTATTTAATAGGTGAATCTTGCTTTAGGATTGTAGCTCATTGATTCATGACTTCTACAGAAACATACATCATATCTTAATCTCAGGGCTCAGGGTAGGTCTGCCCTGAAACGTTAAAACATTATCACAAAAATATTTCTCTACAGAGAAAGATAAATGATTTTTTTACTTTTAAGAATATTATGGTGCTCTGAATGTTAATAGAAGGACGTGTCATTATCATGTGAGCAAAGCCGGATGACATCAGACAGGAAGAGAATTATGCCTCTGAAATAACCCCCCCCATGATGATATCCACCCAGATTAAATGTGATAAGAAACAAACCACTGCAGTGAGCTAAGAACAGAGAAAAAAATACAACCAGGTCACCAATGACTACGATTCCCTCCAGATGGCAACACTTAATATTAGTACAAAGCCTGATGTGAGGATTACGATAACTGTGTGGGAGAGAGAGACAGGAAGCACATGGAAATGAGAGAAAGGAAGCACATGAAAATGAGAGAGAAAGAGAGAAACTGTTAAAAGAGAAGTCCAAGCCTCCTTTGCTAATTCAAAAACATCATGACAGAGCTAGTTCCATCGGGTGGCATGGGTTGTTTCTAAGAAGTTACCCGAGTAACAAGAGGGTAAGTGTGAGTGACAGAGAGAGAGAGAGAGAGAGAGAGAGAGAGAGAGAGAGAGATCGAGAAAGATGTGAGCATCTCTCTCTCTCGCTCTCTCATTCCCAGCAGTAAAGCAAAGAAGATTCTGAGCGTCATTAAAATTATCCAGGTCACTACGAACGAGCATCTGTGTGTTTACATGTTTATTAGGCAGGGAATTCCCAGGAAAACCTTCCTCAGCAAACTGCCTGGTATTTCCCATGCGAGTGAGTTTGGGAAACTCAACTACCTGCCAACAGAAATAAATTCAAAGTGCCTCTCGATCAGCGCAAATGTATATTTAATGCACGAAGAATGTCAATCTAAGAGAATTTTGCTGCACTGGTGCTGCAGAGCGCAGTCAGTCCTGCAATGTCAATCAACCCCAGAAGCCAATCAAAACACTCTGCTTCTCCACCAAGCCCCTCCCACTGCAGAGAAACAGGAGGGGCTGAAAACACTTAGTATGTACACAAGAACAGATCCTTATGAAGACAGAGCCTCAATACTATATAGAACACTATTGAAAAACAAACTAGTGAGGTTACTACAGTCAGGGAGAAGATTAGAAAACACAAAGATTAGAACAGAAAGAGAGAAAAAAAAAAGAATCGGCTAGCCGCAAATGCTTTTTTACTGACACTCCGGGGTGCTTTATTAAGTGTTAAAGTGAGCCATAATGCTCTGCTATATTGAATGTACCCATCTAAACACAAATCACTAACTGTAAGTAAGAGCAATAATAACGATGATGCTTACCTTATTAAACATCACTTATGAGAGCAATATACTACAAAAACAGGTTCACAGACCTACAGATTTAATAGATACTAGATTTATGCACAAAAACAAACCATTGAACCTCATGGCATTAGAATGTGAAACTCTCAAACGGGTAATCCAGGAAGAATCATCAAGATTCAGCTGCTGAATGTTTCAGGGCTTCTGTACTGTACGTTCACATCTGCATGCAGGGCGAATGAGTTTCTCTTTGGATGGGCTGATCAGACTCATTTGAATTCTGCACTCACATGCCACAAAAGCACGGAAGAGAAAAGTTAATGCATAAATCTGAACCCAAGCATCAGAGCCCGGCAAGCAAGGTCGGTATGGAGCACACACACACACACACGCACACAGAATATACGTCAATCTACACAACATCAAACTGAATACACAAACACATGCATTCTTAAACATGCTAATACGTCCATGCAAACACTGAAAGTCACGCATTCAAACAGACTCGTGGCTATAATGGTATATTCAAATATATAATTCAAATAGCTTCAATATTACATTCCTGCATTAAACAATCATAATTTTAGATGTTTCAAAGCAGATACTGTCTGTTTTATGCCTGGAGTCATCAATGAACACAGTTTCACCTTGTACGACAGTGGAATTTACTGCAAAGGTCAGCAAAGGGGACATAAACTCAGAGAATGTCAAATGACATTATATGAAACACACATTAGGATAACAGCAGTGGAGGAATGAGAGTGTATATCAAACGTTAGTTTTACAGTAAAACTACAGCAAAGAGTGTCGACTATAAACCACACAATCACGACAGCCGGATAATCAGGATGGAGAATTAAGAAGGAAAAGGACCTGCATGCCTGGCATGTTCAGGTATAAAGGTTTGGCTCTTACTTACACAATTTATCAGAAACCTGCTGTCGAGACAAATCACTGAAAATGCTGGAGTGATTCTAGAAACAAACTTTGTTGAAGCCATTTTTACAATGATGTTTTTACCCAACTGGTGACAGTGATTTATGAAGTGTATGACGCCAGTTCAACTAAATTTAACACAGGTGTTTTAGCAGAGTAACTACAGATTAGAGAGATTAGAGAGAGAGAGAAAGAGAGAGAGAGTTGGCTGTAAAAAGCTGACCGTTGAGCTCATCCAGTGTGAATGTCTCCAGCCAAACTAGCCAGACTGACATGATGAAATTAGCTATATATATATATATATATATATATATATATATATATATATATATATATATATATATATATATATATATATATATATATAAAAAACAGGGTAGCAATAAATACACAAATCTCACATATGCCTCCATCTCGATGTTTAGCATGTCAAAAAACAAATGAACACAAAAACAGAAAAATTTGTAAATCTACAGTAATCAAAACAAAGAAATATTTATAGTGGCTCTTCAAATGCACACCCATGTGCACATACACATGCAATATACATCTAAACATTATCAAGGTGAACTGCATACACATCCAATCTATAGAGGGAGAGAAAGAGAGAGAGACAAAGAGAGAGAATCACACACACATTTAACTTACTATGAGAGTAGAATCTCTGCCCATAGATATTACAGTTCTGTTGACTGTCCTCAATAGCTTCTCCATAATGACCTGAACATGCCACTGTGCTGGACCCTAAAACAGCAAACAAACACAGAATAACAACAACAATCAGCAATCTGATGTCAGACAGATGTGAAGAGTCTGTGTTCAAGTGTAAACCTGTGAGAGTGTGATGTCAGACAGATGTGAAGAGTCTGTGCTGCAGTGTGAACCTGTGAGAGTGTGATCAGACAGATGTGAAGAGTCTGTGCTGCAGTGTGAACCTGTGAGAGTGTGATGTCAGACAGATGTGAAGAGTCTGTGTTCAAGTGTAAACCTGTGAGAGTGTGATGTCAGACAGATGTGAAGAGTCTGTGCTGCAGTGTGAACCTTGTGAGAGTGTGATGTCAGACAGATGTGAAGAGTCTGTGCTGCAGTGTGAACCTGTGAGAGTGTGATGTCAGACAGATGTGAAGAGTCTGTGTTCAAGTGTAAACCTGTGAGAGTGTGATGTCAGACAGATGTGAAGAGTCTGTGTTCAAGTGTAAACCTGTGAGAGTGTGATGTCAGACAGATGTGAAGAGTCTGTGTTCAAGTGTAAACCTGTGAGAGTGTGATGTCAGACAGATGTGAAGAGTCTGTGTTCAAGTGTAAACCTGTGAGAGTGTGATGTCAGACAGATGTGAAGAGTCTGTGTTCAAGTGTAAACCTGTGAGAGTGTGATGTCAGACAGATGTGAAGAGTCTGTGCTGCAGTGTAAACCTGTGAGAGTGTGATGTCAGACAGATGTGAAGAGTCTGTGCTGCAGTGTGAAGCTGTGAGAGTGTGATGACCAGCAGTACTGCTGCCGTGTCTTCAGCAGTAAAGGACAGAGATACCGAATCTGTTAATACAGTAAGTTTCCTTTTTACACCAAATCTCAGTGTGAAGGAAACGTCACGCCCCACTCTCTCTCAGCAGTATGCATAACAAGGGAGATCCTAACACACACAGATAATTGTGAATTATTGAACAAGCCTTCCCAAGGTCCTTTATAAAGTGCGCTGCTGATCTCCAACCAGCAGTGAGAAAGCTCTGCGCAAGATTGTGACGCATGCATACACATACGAAGAAAAACACACACTCTCACTCGCAGCTTCAAAGTCTTCACGGCAGCACAGTGATGGCTTTCTAAACAACTGGAGAAAACATTGACGTGTGTCTGTGCATGTGTGTGTATACACTTGCAGAAACAAAATACAGGTAGAGAAGAATAGATAAAGTTGAGCTGTGGTGAAGAGAGATGTGTTCATTTTTCTACGTATTTCTACATTTTGTAGAATTGTATTTAAAGTGCGGGGTCGCTCACTAGCGGCACAATGTTGTAGACTAAACTGTGGTGTATGTTTCTAGCTGTATGTGTGTTTCTGCAATCTGTGTGTGTGTGTGTGTGTGTGTGTGTGTGTGGTTCTGCAATCATGTGTGCGTGTATGGTTCTGCAATCATGTGTGTGTGGTTCTGCAATCATGTGTGTGTTCTTACTACATCCTTCCTGTAGAGAACTTCCAAGATGTTACTGAGTAACTGGCAGCAGGAATCCAGCTCTTCCTGGTTCTCCAGGTGAAACTTCAGTTGCTCGGTCATCAGAGGCAGCAGGATCTCTCTGCAATCTACGCACACAAACACCAGCAGCTCAGTTCATCTCTCACACACCGATGTGAACACACACAGGAAGTGCATATCCATATTTCCATCACTAACAACAAAAGTGAAACAAATCTATCTGCCATACACACTGAAACACATGCATACTTCAGTTGGATGGAGAGATGAAAGTGTGTGTGTGAATAAATATTTTACTGAGATCTGAAGACTGCTGTACTGATGTTTCATTTGAAAGTATACAGTGACGTTAGAGCCGCGACTACAGAGAGAAATCAAAAATATGCTAAACAATCAACGCAATGGTGTGGAGGCGTGTCGTGATCTGCCCGTCAAAGTGGGAGGCGGGACTTAAAAAAAAGTTTAGTCTGAGAGCACTTGCTACTGAAGAAAATACAAATTCACACAAACGCACACACACAATTCTAACTGGCTCTCTGAGAGCTCATATATCATTCCCTTCGGTCAGTTTAACCTTACAAATAAATCCACATTATCCTCTTTTCTATTGCACACACAATGCAATACGCTTATGTATGAAATAACTAACTGACCTGCCCATGAACCCTGCAACAGTATTTTACTGGCTAAAATTAAAAATCAGGGTCACAACACAATAACTCAAGAGTCCTTGCATCAGTATTACAGAAGCAGCACGCTGTGTGCTTCCTGAGAAGAGTAGCGTGACATTTGCCTCCTTCATTCTTCACAACAAACGCAGAGAATTCAGTAGGGCATCACCCAGAACTTCTGCTCTCTGTTCTGACCAAACAGCGAGAGCCCAGATCGCCAGGACACATTAACAAACACATCAATGCATCTACAGAAAGTTAACAGTGAGTGAGCGAGTGAGTGAGTGAATGAGAAACAGAGAGTGAGTGAGAAACAGAGAGTGAGTGGGTGAGTGAAAGAGTGTGAGAGAGAGTGAGTGAATGAGTGAGTGTCAGAAACAAAAAGAGTAAGAGACAGATTGAGTAAGTCAGAGACAGAGAGAGCGAGAGAGGCAGCACACGCATGTGTGCTGAGTGATTTAATTAAGTCAGAGCAGGAGACACATTCCCTATAATTACAGCTGAACGACGTACATCTACTTACAGTCTACCCGCAGAGACACCATATGTCAGTGATTTAACACCACACTTCACCTCGGGACATATCCAAACACACACAACAAACACATGCACATAACACACAAAACAAACACATAAATCACTGTACTCAACAAAATCAGTGTGACAGCAGGGGGCATATTTAAATTATACACACAAAAACACCATCATTCCTGCACACAAGCAAGATATTTCCATCCCACTGACACGTTATGTGAAGTTACAAATATAAAAGACTGTAAACATAACGCCTCACAAATGTATAATTTAATGATCACATCAGCTGATCAAAGAGCTGCAAATCCACAAAGCCACCAATCACACGCTGCTGGTGTCGGACAGTGACCTTTAGAGAGAGGGAGAGTATGTGTGCAAGTGTGAGTGAGTGTGTGTTTGTGTGTGTGAATGAGTGAGTCAGCGTGTGTGCGTGTGTAAGTGTGTCTGTGTTTTTACCGTGCTGAGTGAAGAGGTCACTGTGGACAATGTCAATCATGCAGTTCAGTTTCTGCTTCACCAGACGCCCCAGAGGAACTTTGAGAATAAACTCACTGAACAGCTTACTAGAGAGAGAGAAGAGAGAGAGAGAGAGAGAGAGAGAGAGAGAGAGAGAGGGGACAAAATTAAATTCAGAAATATTCTTACATCTTAACATTTCTGACTTTATGTGCAAAGTTTAAGAGAGAGAGAGGGAGAGAGAGAGAGAGAAAGAGATTAGCTCTGCTTTAAACTGTGGAGGTAAAGTATGTTCATGCATGTTTATACGTCTTCAGTGTCTTCATATTTTATTAGTAATCTATGTAAGAGAACCCCAGAAAAACACTTACAGTCAATGTACATAATCTTGTTTTGGGATAACTGCTGTTTGCAATACGTCAAGGTGTTGATATTGCTAAAACGTTAAGTTATCTGTATTGTCATATTAAACACTATTACTGTGTGATCAGGTATGCAAACAGTTCTCAGAGACAGGCGAAAAATTGGCCCGACGCTCTCTTTTGAAATTATAGTGCAGATGTGCAGTGTGTATGTGAGAGTCTGATCTCAGGGTCTCCATCTCCTGTTGAAGTGACAGCTCATTTCTAAAACATGCTGAGTGCCCCGGGCAATGCCTCTCTGTGCACATCTGAATGAAGCACAAACACACTCTCACACATGAGCCGAGGGCACAACAGGAGAGAGTGGCTCTTTCTGTGGACACAACTGGCACTTGAAGAGAGCAGGATGTGAGGAGCGGTCTGGCAGACGATGACACAGCTCAGACGTGACCTCATTCAGGATTTGTTTGCTCTGCGTGCGTGCGCGGGAGATCCACGACATCTATGCTAAGCAAATACTCTTCCTCTATGACAGAGCAAACAGGGCCAATACCAACACTGTGACCTAACCAGGCGTGATGTTGTAAACGCTGTATAGAAGCAATGAGGCCCTTAGTGTTTGTTTACAGTGTATTTACAATAACATATATCTTTACTGGAGAAAGGAAAAGAAAGCAGAAGAGAGAAGAGTAGAGGAGAGGGAAGGAGAGGAAAATAGAGGAGAGGAGAAGAGAGGACAGGAGGAGAAAGGACAGGAGGAGGAGGAGAGAAGAAAGGAGGAGAAAGGAGAGAAGAGAAAAGGACAGGAGGAGTGAGGAGAGGAGAGGACAGAAGGAGTGAGGACAGGAGGAGAGAGGGGAGGAGGAGAGGGGAGGACAGGAGGAGAGAGGAGGAGAGGAGAGGAGAGGAGAGGAGAGAGAAGAGAGGAGAGGAGAGGAGAGGAGAGGAGAGGAGAGAAGAGAAGAGAAGAGAAGAGAAGAGAAGAGAAGAGAAGAGAGGAGAAGAGAAAAGGAGAGAAGAGAAGAGAAGAGAAGAGAAGAGAAGAGGCTTTCTATCTGTCAGTTTTGAACGCCCACAGAACCACAGGAGACAGAGAAAGCACAGGAGAGTTGAAATCCTCTTAACCCCATGAAACTCTCAAACAGAGAGAGAGAACCAGAAGGATTAAAGAACAAGGGATGGAAAGAACACAAGAAATGAGAACAAAGATGCCAAACCCAGAAAAGAATTAGAGCGAGAGGCCACTTCACTTGAGACACACATGGATTTCTCAGCCAAAGCATCAAACTACAAGCTAAACAGCATTTAATACAACTATTTATCTTAAAAAATGCAATGTGCTGTTTAAATATATGTAATCCTTGAGCTCTGATGAAAAAATAAGATAAAATATAAATAAAATATTTCGATTAAATTCTTGTGCATACACAGATATTCAATAACCTCTCTAAAACACCTCTCATTCCTCTGACATACCAATTTATACAGTAACATTCAAGCGAAACACAACATGAACACAAATTACTGAGGGAATTTAACAAGAATCCTGCTGTTATAAAATGTCTCGTGAAAATGTCACGTCTTTAAAAATTGGTTTGTAAGGAAAGGCCATTGTCAGGTAAACATTTTCTATACGAGACACAGCAGGAACCTGTGTTTTCATATGAATGGGTGTGTGTGTCAGAGGCTGCGGTAAATTTAGCCATCATAAGAGCCACATAAGTCCATTATAATGCCACTCAGCGATAAACGCATTATCCAGACCAACAGACAAGATCGCCGAGTGACCGCCGTGTCTCCACGGCAACGGGATCACTTTGCAGTGATTGTGTGCGTGGAATCTAAAGTGTATGAGACGCTGCGTGAGATACTGAAGCAGCAAAGAGACGCAGTGCCCATAATCACATACCAGCAGAAGTCTATCAGAAGCAAGAAACAGAAGATTATCAGACCTGCTGTCTGAGCG
Source organism: Chromobotia macracanthus (assembly GCA_036877525.1). Taxonomy (NCBI): domain Eukaryota; kingdom Metazoa; phylum Chordata; class Actinopteri; order Cypriniformes; family Botiidae; genus Chromobotia; species Chromobotia macracanthus. The sequence goes on from JAZGTH010000029.1 coordinate 1,696,449, forward strand.
CCAAACTCTTACACGCTGCTCCAATCAAACCCTGCGCTCATTTACTTCTGTATAGACCTGCGCATGATGAGCAAACAAACTCCAAAACTCAGACCTGAATTCATTATGAGTCTCTCAGAGATCAACAGAGAGAAATGAGAGAGCCAGGACGAGCAGAGAGACAGGACGAGCAGAGAGACAGGACGAGCAGAGAAAAAATACAGAGAGAGAGAGAGAGAGAGAGAAGAAAATCTCACCTGAGCTCTTTTGGATCAAACACCAGTTTGAGGTCGTTGACAATGGTGGGGACGTATTTCAGTGCTGCGCCCTAGAATTCGTGAAAACGATAATATGTTAGCATAATCTCCTATTAACAAATTACACTGAAATAAAGTTAATAAAAATCCTACAAATAACATTAGTCAGCATAAATACATTCTTTAAAAGAATGTTGTTAGTTGTTGACGAATCATGACATTTATTCTCTGTAAGGATGAAGGATGAGAAACCAGAGTGACTTCACATGTAAGAACTAAATAAAGAACTAAATAAAAGACTCTCATTTACTGATTGGCTAAGACACTTTATGATGTGATTACATAAATCTATTCATTCAGCTCACACCACATCTAGCTGTGATGAATGGAATTATTCCATCAATGGAAGATGAGCCCCATGAGAAGACGACACTTATTACACAGAGAAACACTCCAGTAATCGCCACACCTCTCTAATCAATAGCTCGAGATCAGATTGCACAAGATCCTGTCTTCTTCTCTCTCTCCATCTACTCTACTGCGCCCATCCATGTTTCTGCTCTTCCACCAATGCTCATCTGTCACAGCAGCTACAGGTCTTCAGGTTTCTTCCATTCTTATGGTTCTTCAAATTTAAAAATGGCCAAGAGCCCTGTATCTGGACATACCAGACCGAATTTGTTTCTCATGATTTAAACAACTGACTTTAAACCGAATGTTTTAAAGGCAGGGCAAGTTTTTCAGAAATATTATTTTGTTATGCTGGTTGAAAGTCTCTTCACCTCATCACTAAATGCACTAAATACATTTGTATAATATATATCTTCTATGTGGAAGGCACAGGACCATAAAATATTTGTCCATGTCTGTTTGTAAAAAAGCAATTCATCTCTGTAAACTATGCAGCTGAATCTCTGTAATCAGATGCCCACGGCACTGTTGTCTGACACAGCTGAATGACACCTGTCAATCACAGATCTCACAGCTGTCCATCTAAACACACAGGAAACCAAATACAGATGCTGGTTTAATACAGAAGCATGCAGACTTCAGGATTTTAACATGCCTGACAGATATGCCAGCATGCCCTAAATATTTACTTTGCTGTAGTTTTGACAATTGTTTTGCTGCACATATGGATCATTATTAATAGAAAAGCAAACACAGTCTGCCGTCTGGTGCGCATAAGGGCCTGCTGTCATTAGCCGGCCAGCTGTGAAGCTTTAGACTAGCTCATGACCTGATGTTGTCCTTGTGCCTTGTTTTTTCTCTTCGGCTGTTGCAGCTGACGCTGTATTTGGGGCTGAAGGCACAAGTGAGGGTTAATGAGAACATTAGGGAGCTGTGACCTGTGAAGTTTACCTGTGGCTTGTGCTCCTGAATTCACTCAAAACAATTTTTTTTGGTGCATTCATGTCAAACAAACATTTGTGGGACATGTTCTGAATCAACAAACTTAACCAATCCCTTGTCTGTGGTTTGCAGATTAGTTAAATGGGTTATGGTTGAGATTAGAGACTATGTTCATGTCCACCTAGAGATCCAGGATCAACAACGAATGGTGACCTATGAAAGGTTTAAAACTTCTCCAGGAAATAAAACGACACATGCAATGACTTTTGTAAAGGAAACATGATGCCATTCAGCTGGTAAATGTCTGTTTTATTCTAGTCACACTTGAAAACGTGGGAGTCCTGAGACTGTACAGATCTGGATTTAAAGTGGCTGCATTTTATTTGATCTTTATCATCACGTCAAATCCTGATGTACTTTGAAATCATTTAAAGGAAGTAAAGTGTCAGATACGCTGTGAACTTGGAGTCAACAGAGGCGGCGAGGAGTGATGGATGGGTTATGAAGTTTTTCATTTGATAAATTCTCTCTCCAGCAGCCCACGTACGCTCTGATTTAACTTGAGAGTTAGCGAGGAAATGAGGTCTCGCAGTTCAAATGTTTACTAAAAAAACAGCTCACATCTGACGACGTACCTTATGTTTGATTTGGTTTTTTTGCGCAATATTAACGGACCAATAAGACTGAGATGGTTCACAACCATGACATCACAGGAAGTTGGAAATTTGCTTTACACCACACAGATAGCCCACACCGCAGGAGAAGAGCTAGAGTTTGAGTCACGGCTACAGACATACAGCACCAATGAGTTATAGTAATTATAATATGCATCTTAAAGAGACAATTTACCAAAAACATTTATATTCTGTTATTATTTACCCACCCATAAGTCATTACAAACATATGAATGCCCAAACAACTTGAGCTGTATGTCACTCTTTTCCTCACACAATGCTTATTCATAATTTCAGAAGACTGCAAGTGTAATGATGGTCTGAACCAGTTCTATGATAGTATTCTGGTGCTATTTTGTTATTTTAAAGAATATTCCTTTAAAAATTCACTTTCCTTGCTTCAGGGTAGAAAGTCAAGCAGGGTTGAAACAACACAAGTGTGGAGAAAATACTGACAGAAACTTTTGCTTCTTTGGTGAACTATTCCTTTAAGAAGATCAATTTTTAATTTACTGACAAAACCTCTCCAGAATCTCGGACACCTGCACATCTGCATGACTCCAGGCTGACTCGCGGCCCCTCTGGAGGGCCTGATCTTTTGTGCCGGCTCGCTCGTGTGTGTTACAGACGAGGTGTGTTAACACAGACAGGAAGTGACAGGAAGGGTCAAGGGCACAAACAACAAAAGACAAATGGAGGAGGAGCAAAGCAACAGATGGAAAGAGAGCAGCAGAGATAGAATATACCTTGAGGAGAAGCTAAAGATGGTGAACCAGCCACAGTTGAGAGAGCAGGAGAGTCAGGTGACGACACACACACACATTCAGAGAGATGAAAGCACACTTCAAGAAAGGAAAAGAGCTCAAGGCAAGATGACAACACATTTTTTCAGAAGAAACAAAGCAAGATTCACAGTAAATGACCTCAGATACCTTCAAACACGAGAAGATCTTAATTTAAAAACGACAGATAACCCAAACATGAAACTCATCACCATGTTCTAAATTTGAGACAGTCTGTCTTCTGTAGAACACAAAAGTATAATTTTAAGAATATCATGGCTGTTCTTTTCCAGCCACAAAAAGTTGAAATCTTGCATGGCTTGGACTATACACTCTTAAGAAAAATAAAGGTTCTTATAAAGTTCTTTGTCAGGTTGTATGGTTCCATAAAGGAACCACTGAAACTTTCTGCTGCACGAAATGTTCTTTGTAGTGGAAAAAGTTCTTTAGGCTATAAAAAATTTAAAAAGATGTGGTTCTTTTAGGTACCTTTCACTGAAAGGCTTTTCTGGGGAACCCAAAGTGGTTCTTCAATGGCATCGCTGCAAATAACTTTTTAGCACCTTTATTTTTTTTAAAGTGTAGCACATTAGATATATAGACTACTTACTGTACAAAGCTTTACTGTCCTGTTTGGAGCTTGACAGCCCATGATAACTGTATTTCATTTTATGGAAGCACAGTATGAAAATTCTTTAAAAAAGTTTAAGAAGTATTTCTTCTACAGTAGAACACCTAATTCTCAACAACTGTAAGACAGTGGATGTATATCAAGGGCCCTGGAGCAATAAACCCCTTAAGAAAACCCTTAACTGTCATTTTTATGAGGTATTACAAAGGTATTCTTTCATCCGAAGGGGTTTGTTGCACCTGCCTGCAGCTCATCAGAAGGCATGCTGGGATTGGACTCACCTTCACTCCTCCGGTACCTTCAGCATTGCTGTTCATCATGGAGTTAAATGAGGCAAACAGGCTCCTGAGGGACTCCATGAAATCACCCTCACCTTTATTCTCATAAAGCCTGAGGGAAACACACACACGTGCGCACACACAGACAGCAGATGATCAGGCACCCGGGCAGCAGAAATCATTTAATCTGAATCATCAGAGGAAACAGACTGGTGAGCATGTGTTTGGTATGCTAATGCGTGACATCAAACCGGCGAAAGCCATTCAAATCCACATCAAAAACAATGTAGCGAACCCCACACGCGCGCACACACGCACACCTGTTCGCCGCACCCCTAAACCAGCTCCTGATTACAGTCTGATGAGACTGATGAATTGCTCTGTAATTCAGTTTGAAGGGCTGCAAGCCGATGGGCCGCATCTCCAAACAAACATCAGGAGAGTTCCTGTTTTCACGCATTCATTAAACGCCCAACCAGCTGCCTCCGCTGATGCGATTAGCATCACCTGATTTTCTCTGCTCTGGTTATCACAAGGTTAAAAATCTTCGACCGCATCCAGAGCGTTTACATTAGAACGGCCCTCTCTCACAAACACACACTTCACTTTTGAAAAAAAAAAAGAAAAAACAATGTGTACACAAATCACACCTCCTCCTAGTACAACAAAACCTTGATTATAACATTTCCTTGGCAAAAAAAAAAAAAACTGCGTGAATAGTACTAGTCATTAAAGGGATACCCAAAAATGATTTTCTTTTATTATTTACTCAGCCTCATGTCATGACTTTTATTCTTCTGTGGAACACAAAAGAAGATATTTTGAGAAATTTCTCAGTGGTTTTGTGTCCATACATTGTGGTTTGGTTACCAACGTACTTTAAAATATTGTCTTCCTCAGAAGCCGTAAAAGTCATACATGTTTGGAATGACAAAAGGGAGAGTGAATGATGGAAGAATTCTGATTTTTGGTAAACTATCCCTTTAAGACAACTCGCTGAAGGAGAGAGGCCTTATGGAATAAGACAAGTGAGGTTGGGTTAGGTATGAACACCAGCAGCAGATTTGGTCTGTCAGCGAGCACCAAAGTCAATCAGATCAGACTGTCCTCATTAGTGTCTCTCACAGCAGTCTGTGGTGTCAAGTGCTTGTAGGGTTCAGGTCGTTAAGGGAGTAAGAACCTCTCCTCAGAAGCGCTTGAGGGACACGTCATACTTCAACTGCAGACAACAAGCTAATCACCGCAGCTGAACTTAATTTAGGCCGAGTCATTACTCAACATGTCCTCGGTCGACCTAAATCAGCAGCCCTGCCCACTCCACTTCCTGCCTGTCTCAAACACATCCTCCATCAGTGCCGAAACAAGGGCGCTGCTCGTCGATACAGGTGCAGAATTATGGAGCCGCCATATTGCTTGTCAAATGGAAACTGATTGGCTGGTGAACAGGTCATGTAACAAAGATGATCTGCATTAAAAAATAGTTAAAGACTACAGGTTGGTATAATTTGAACTGGGTTTGTTTCCAGTTGTCTCAATGAATGCCTTGTTTACACTACATCCAATTATGAATTTTTCAATCGACTGAATGCATTTCTGTCTACAGTAATAACGAAAGTTTCATGAAAATACCAAGTGATTTTCTTTTTCAATAACTGATACATTTGCACCTGCTCTTGTTGTCATGGCAGGTCTCCATGGTGAACCCAGGAGACCAGAGAATCCAATACTTTATTTTAAAGTAATTTTACAGTTAAAAACAGTAAATGTGAAGTAAGACGCTACTGTACGTTGTATGTGACGATGCATCTCGAATTACTTTACACACTTGACGGTTCAGACTTAAACACATTCCAAAAATCTGATTTATTTTGGATTTCAAACCACTCACGTCTGTGGAGATTGGATTGGTTTTAAATATAATACTTTGTGTTATTTTGCTGTTCAGGCTGTGAAACTCAATACGTTTGAGTCTGACATGCCTAAAATTCAGATTTAGGTCAGACTGACAATAGCTGCCGTGAGGGATGTTAATGCGAAGGAGGACGTACTGGTTGAAGAGGACCCGAGATCTCACGATGAATTTGAAGATGTACTCCAAAGCCTTCAGGGCTTTTAGCAGCTGGTCGGTGAGCTTCTCGGCATTATCCACATAGTTCTTCAACACTTTTGTCAGCTTCCTAGAAAAAAAGAGATCAGCGCTCATCAGAAAACCCACACAAACACACACAGCTTTTAACCAGTTAAGTCTTCTTCATTCAAAAACATAATCAGATCTGAACATTTCTCAGCCTGCTTATGATTGTAACCATCTTCAGCCTGTTCTCACAATAAATACAAATCACAAAACTCAGCAGAATTATTGTCTCACTCACGTGTAAGCGAGGGTGGCACTGAAGTGCTTGCGGATGTAGGTCTCCAAAACCGGGTTGAAGTGATGGAACTTCCTGTCTGCGATCAGTCCGATTATGAAGACCTTTCAGAACCAGAGTCAGAGGTACAGTCAACCAAAAACAAACCCAACCAGAACCACAAGAAGCCTGTGTTAGCAGATAAATATATTATGCAAACACATCTCTGCATAAATGAATCCTATTTTTGCGTAACTTAAACATTAAATATTGAGGGGGCCAAAGTGGAAAGAAACATCCAGCCTCAGGTTTCTCCAGAGACATAAATACTGTATATAAATAAACATGTACAGAATCAGAGTAGCTTTATTAAATCAACAGTGTAGGAATCTCACCAGGGCATCAAACACGAGGGTATCAAATGTTTCACTGTCTGAATTCTCCATCATAATGTTGAAGAGAGCGTCCAAGGTGTCCTGTAAAAACTACACACACACATACTCATGTTAGATTTCAATGCTTTGTGGGGAATTTGCATAGACATAACTTTTATACTGCACAAACTGAATATTTTATCCCCTACCCCTAAACCTAACCCGCACAGAAAAAAAGCATAATTTAGTATGTTTAATAACTGTTTTTCCCCATGGGGACCACTGATTGGTCCCCAAAAGTAGGTGTGTGTGACTTCTACTATTGTTGTGGGGATATTTGGTCCCACACAGATTACTACAGATGACGGTCAGTGTAATGGGATGATTTTTAAAGCTCTGTGCTCTTTCGTCTCAGGCATTTACTCCATGAAAAACTGTGAATAGCTGCTGTCAGATTTATAGACTGTCAACCTAAAGCACGCGCTGTTCGACTCGATGTCTGCTGTCATTCTACCAGAGCTGAATGACACAGACCAAGGGCATCATCACAGGAAGAGAATTACAAAAGCAGCTATACAGCCCTATATGTGCCCAAAATACACATATAGAAGAGGCTCTAATTCACCAGGCTGCCTTCGCATATCATTCAATGCATTGATCCTTGTTATTAGCCTCTGTAATTTATTTACTGAACGTAAACATTTAACATTACAGTCGATTCTTAATGTAATGTGCCATATAGAGGATTGCGTTTTGTTAAACATAATAATTGGTGTTACAAATAAAAACTAAATTGTCCATTACAAGCCAGTCAACAGCTTTAAAATGCATTAAATAAATGTAAAAGGAACATTGTTATAGTGTGCAATACATACAAGCCATGAACCTTTTAATATGCACAAGGGCGACATAAACATTCGCGCACGTACAAACTGGCACACCGCAAGGTTTATAAATGAGATTATTTGCACTTCCGCTCCATTTCCACTGTTATAAATTCAGTGTGAAAACCTATTTAAATGTTGAAAATCTGCAGCTGAATGTTTGTGTTGTTTTTGGACGTGTTTTATGATGGCAGTCAGCACGTACGCTTTGTGGCCTCTGATTACATTCACTGCACTGAAAGAAAAAGAGTGTGTGTGTGTGTGTGTGTGTGTGTGTGTGTCCTTGAGGGGAAAAAACACACTTTAGAAAATCACACTAAAGGTGCTGCATATTTTCAGCAGGTCGCAACAGACAAGATGTTGAAAGTCTACAGCGCTCATAAATCTGCCATCACCGAGATGAGATTCAGCAGCTTCAACATGCCACTGTTCAAATAAGCTGTACACACATAACTCAAGCAAGCAATCATAAAGTATAGGATATGGAGGGGACATTACAGTAATGACACGGACATAGAGAGAGAGAGAGATGCCTCATGGTAAACAAGAGAGTTCACACTGTCCTAGCGAACGTCGAAAACGGTTGCTGTTTTTCAACAAACACTGACATACTCAGACTTTGGGTTGCCATGGTAACAGGTAAGCAACCTCCGACCCGTCAAGTCCACAAAAATTAATGTGCATGTATCCAACTGCCTTGTTGCCCTCAAATTTAAAGTTACAGCAAATTTAGCAGAAATAAAATGTTTAAACAACATGAGGGCGAGAGAATGATACAAGAACAACTGCTGTAAGAATATTTTTCTTAACATGGCCAAACGGTTCACGTATCAGAGCACTCCAAACAACTGTTTGTTAATATGCAGAACACACCTGCTGCAAAAGACAATGATTACGTTGTGTGTGTGTGTGTGTGTGGCATCACACTCCAGTCTGTTTATTAGCAGGACACAGAGTGGATAATTCCTCACTCAGCACCCAGAGAGTCAGAGAGAGAGAGAGATACAGACAGAGACAGAAAGAGAAACAGATACAGACAGAGAAAGAGATAGTGAGAGATTTCCTTTCATGACTTCAGCGGGAGTCCTGCTCAGCATGATTACTTGCGTTCCTCTCGCTGTGAGCTAAAACACCTTCTAGAACTGCCAAGTTTGGAAATTGAATTTCTGGGGACAGAGCAGTCGAGTCGTATAAACGCTGTGACGACAACGTCATAATCCTGCAAAAACACTCTGTGTGCTTCTAACAGTGATTTCTGCACAAATCTGCCCTGTGACCCAGATCACCACAAACACACCTGAGGACAGTTCTGTCAGAACATTCGAAGGGCAGTTTAACATTTAAAAACAACTTCAATCTCTGATTATCTTCCATTCGAGAAATGCAACCTTACCAAAACATCTCAGCGGGAGACCATTTCCGGTGAGGAAATGGTTTAACATTTAACAAACTTCACATTGACATTAAAACAAAAGCAGTTCAGCACTGCATTATGTAACGCACACACAGATAAAACCAAAACATTCTGAATTATTACTATTTTCTACATTTTAGGATACGACTGAAGTCAGTTTGTGTACAGTGTGCTGACTCGATGTCTTTAGGTCTGAGTGTAGCGTCTTTAGGTTTGAAACACCTGCCACATTCATTCTGGCGTGATGTTTTATATTTATGTCTCACAGACGTGGCAGAAAGGCTACAAAATATGTTAGAAGGACATTCAGGGGACTTTTACAACACACAACATCCCTGCCCTCATCTTTCTCTCTGGGCCGCTGACAGTTTGAGCGTGTTTGCCTTCTCTGAGAAATCATTTCAGGAGCCAAACTGCCCGCGAGTGCTGCGTGGCATTCAAACGTGCTCTGCGAGGAGACGGTGACTCAGTCACATAAATCAACACAGCTCGGCCGTATTTCTGTGTCACTGTTTGGATGTTCCGCAACACATGTTGTATTATCTCAACCAGAAATATGCACGAGTCTCAAGAAACCTGTCAAGACGATGCGCGGGTCGCATTTCACCCCAAAACCCAGACAATGTATTCTGCTTAATGAAAATGAAGCCTATATTTAGAACCATTTTCCAGACAATTATCTACGCCCCAAATTCTCATACATAATATGATACGAAATGCAAAGAAATGGCAAAATGAAGGCCACATTTCTATGGGCTACCAATATAGAACCAAGATCTAGAAAATAGAATCATAAAGAATTTCACACTTTTCTTTGCTTTCCACTTAACAATTACAGTTCCTTTAAGATTTCTTTAACTACTCTCTTAGCATTTTTCAGGAAGTATTTGATCCCTGTAATTATTCGGTTCCAGTATTGTTTATTTTTTAAATTGAATGTTCTCAGTTTCTAGCCTAGAGCCAACTGAAACACTTCTAGAAAAGCCATTTCTATAAATATCTCTGCGTGCTTTTTGGCAGCCTTACGAATAAACTAATAAGCAAAAAGCTTTTGAAGTATGCCACAGCGTTCATCTATAATTTCAAATCACAAATCAAAGTGCAAGTCTCCATGCCAACTTCAAACTGTTTATGTTGACAGCACATATTTCTACGTTCCATTAAAACTGATGTTGGATTGACAGTGAAACCCTGGCTTGAAATAACTCTGGAACATTCTCAGTTTGGTGCACGACTTTCATCGATCAATCATTTCAAGCATACCTTGACCACTTCACCTCCATCCACCTTCATCAGGTGACGCAGATTCTGCTGTAGAAGACTCGTGTTGGACCTCCACTTCAGAAGCCCTAGAAGATCAACTGCAGGAGACAGAGAGCATGAGAAACACCATTAGCATGTCCACTCTCTGATCTGTACATTAAACATTCATTAGAACATAGAGAAACAAAAAATGTGATCTCTCCGAAACTGCGCCTCAAGATGGGCTGTTACGTCGATTTTACAATGATAAAACGGCTGCTAGACATGACTTGTTGTCTCAGAGTTTAATCTGTTAGTAGTTAAGAATGAGAATTTGGACAAATGAGAAGATCTTTTGCAGTTTGTCAAACAGAGTTTATATACTAGACAAAAGAAAGGATTCTAAAGGATTTATAAGGTCAGAAAGGCTCTTTAAAAAGATCCTCAATCTCTCGCCTCTTTCAGTGGATTTAATCAAGCATGAATAAGCAGTTAGAGATGAAGCAGCTCAATCGCATTTTAACAACGAGGAGTTTTCTGAACGGCGCTCATCTCTGCCGTCTGCATTGTGCCGCGTGGCACCTGGAATCTACAAACAGTTTTACGGTTTCCATGGATCCCTCGGGAACCCTCAGCACCGCCTGAGCAGCTCCCATAGCGATCACCATGGCAACAAGAGACACTGACTTTTTAACCTTAAACTTGGCATTCCAGTGAGCATTTGAGGACGAGACAAAGTGAAATGGCATAAAGTCTGCGATGCAGTAATCTCTTAAGACATTTTTCAGGGTCAATCAAAAACACACACTGACAGTCAAATAAAACTGCAGACTTTGATCACAGTGGATTACAAGGTTGGAAGGGCAAAGAGGCAGGAATACAGAGTGTTCAATAACAGCCTCTCAGTGCTAGATCACCAGCTGCAGAGGACTACAGTACTTAGCCATGTTTGGAGAACCTAACATCTCAGTTAAACTAAAAGTGTATCATCACACCTGCGCTGCTTACTGAGGACTGCATGAACAACACTCCAAAAAAGCTATGAACAATAGTGTGTGTATGTATGTGTGTTATGGAACAACAGTCAACTACATGACATGACAACTGACCAACCACAATCAAGTTTTGCCAAGAACTGTAAAATAAATGATTGTGTTGACTACATTTTGTGACGTGGAGAGACTGAAAAAAAGACAAGATTCCTGCTGGAACACATTCAGTGGCTTTGGTCAATGTAAGTCAAGACACATTCCTGTGAAGACAAAGAGCATTTGAGCAGGTAGGAGGAGAGTCATTTCCTACCATCATATCACATGAACGGAACGTGTGCCTGTGTGGGCGAGATGTTTCAGAGAGTTCAAAATCCCAACATTTACAACTCCAGCCTGTAGATTTAATAAAAGAAAAGCCTGCGAGAAAGACAGAAGATCTTAGAAGACAGAGCTGTCGGGTCACACGAGAGGACATGGGGATTGTCATTCTTTATTAAAAAGCAATCATTTCTCTCTCTTATTGGCTGAGGGAGCGCTCTGTGTTTAATGAGTAAAGGAAGGAACACTGACTGTTCAACCATGGGGGAAATTTACTGTGCAAACAAGCGAGCAAAATATCAGCGAAATATCCAAACAAAAGACACTATTTACAGCCCAAACAAAATCACAAACACGCGGTGGGTGGAACGTGTAGAAATCAACAACAGCTCATTGATTCTACCTGAAGCACTGACATGGACACCAAAAACAGCGGATTCCACTGGCCACTCACTACGCTGATATGTGTACGTGTGTATTTCACTTTTTTTTGACACATTACATCCCTGGAAAGAAAACAGTGATGTTGGTGTTGATGGACAAGCCCCCGCCGCCTAAAACAGCTTCTCTGGCTTATGCTAGCAATAAAACGGCTGCATTTATATGCTAATGCTCTCAGCAGGCTGCGGTCTGAGGAATCCTCAGTGACCTCATTATGGTGTCCGTTACCTGCCGACCGGACAGCGGCTAGGAGAGAAACTACAGCTTTTTGACAAAGGTCTTCATTAAAGTGGCGTCTCAACTGCCCTGTGGCTCAGGGGTCGCGAATAAACACACGCTAATAGTAGCGCGCGTCGTTAGCGACTCGCTAATCAATTCACAGGCACGGACGGCCCCATAACACGGTATGTGAGAGGAATTATGTTGTCGTCCAGGGGATAAAGATGGCCTTTAAACCTCCTGAATCACACACACCGCACAGTGTGAGACGTATCGGTATATCACGGTATTTTTGTCTTCATCTAGCAGGGGAGTTTTGAAATTACAGAGGAAAACATCTCAGCATTCAGGAAGCAATGAAGCGCGCACTAGCTCTGGTTTGGAGTGTCTCAGAGAGTCTCAGATTAGTATCTGCTCTTGTTGATTTCCTACTGAACTGCTTAGATCCAAACCCAAGACCAAATTTCACACCAGTGTCTGAGTCAGACACTGACACAGCGTGCAGCTCAAACAAAGCAATGCTTTGACAAAGCTTCACAGTGTTACGCTCTTCTGAGAAGCCAGAATATGAATGGCTGGATTCAAACCTGCATTTCCCACATGAGTTTAAAGGCTTAACATATCCCAAGCAGCTATCCAGTAGGCCACAGCTGCAACAGCAAGCAGTTTTAGTTTATCTGTAATTTTTCTGTTATTTACTCAACCTCATGTCATTCCACATAGAGATATTTAGAGAAATGTCTCAGTGGTTTTGTGTACATACAATGGAAGTCAATGGATGCCACAGTTGTCTGGTTACCAACATACTTCAAAATATCTTCTGCATTCCTCAGAAACAAAAAAGTCATACAGGTTTGGAATGACATGAGAGTGAGTAAATGATGGACGAATTTTCATTTTTGGGGGTGGAATTTTCAGTTTTGTGAACTGTCCCTTTGCTGAATGATACAGCTCACAAAAACAGCAAATGCCGTTTCATCATTTTTAGTATTGTACTTTATATTATGAACAGTAAAGGGGAACATGATGGTTTGACTAGCGTGTCACTGCTCTGTATTTCAGGCGTCTCTGACCCTTGGTTCAGTCAGACAGATACATGGATCTGACGCTGGTATCATTTACAACTTGTCCATCTGACCGGACTGTGAAACTCTCATTTGTTTTGCGTAACGTTACTAAAATGTTTCGAAAATGAATCATCCATCATCTCAACTACAAAAATACAAAAGAGGAAAACAAACTGTAGCAGCTTTCAACGCAACTTTCTCAATGTTAAAATACTTTCTCCAACCTCAGCAACGTACATTCAAGTGTACAATATTTCCCACAGGAGTTTGAGATCTTCTCTAGGGCAATCTCTAGATTGTTGTTTGTTTAATATTTATGCCACAGACAGCAGCAGGAAAATTAGGCTGCTGTCATTTTTATCTAATGCATTGATCCGGTACTGTATTGACACACATCCGTTTTCTTTTCTAGCTGTTCACATTCACAAACGAATACGTTTATGTGAATAATCATCAAAACAGGCATTCGTCTATTCTTCCAAACCACAGTTTGTGTGCTTTGGGAGTGTACATACAGAAAACCACCGTCTGTCAGACCGCCTTGGTGTCTCGAACGCAGCCCAGGTTGTGGTTACAGTTCACGCACCATAGTCTAATTCATCCCGCCCCAGTAATTAATGGGAAACACTGTAATTAGGTAATTAATAGGAAACACTGGTATATAAATATATATAAAACCTGTATTACTTAAGTAATACCAGTAAACCTTTCGTAGACTGATCCCTCAGAAAAGTGTAAACACTGTGCGCCTATCATAACATTGCTCTGTTTGTTTCGATATGCCAACAATTGCCACGTTTGCCATTTTTGGGGCAAACTGTGACCTGATTCGCTGACATGAGCTTCCAGCAGCATTTTAAATGTCTCTCCTCAGATTTACTGCCACAGGGTCCTGAAACATGAACCTGTGAACACTGTACACATCCACACCTGCTGCCACACCATGACCAGAGGCTGATGGAAAATCATCTTCTGCACTGATTCACAGAGACACTTCAGAGCAAACATCTTTACAGAGGAGTTGAGGTGAGAGGTGGAAGGACAAGGGAGGAGAGGGGGAGGTAAGAGAGGAAAAGAGGAGAAGAGGAGGGGTGGGAGAAGGGCAGGAGAAAAGAGAGGAGGAGAGGGAGATAGAGAGGTTAGAGGGGAGAAGGGGTGAGAGAAGGGGAGAGGAGATGAGAAAAGAAGAGGAGGGACAGCGTGGGGGAGGAGTATGGTAGGAGGAGGAAAGAGGAGAGGAAATGTGAATGACGGAAGAGGGTAGTGAGAGAAGGAGGGGGATGTAGAGGAAAACACGAGGAGAATGGAAGAGAGATTGCGTCAAGACTGCAGTGGACTTCACTGCATTCTGTATGTGATCAGACTGTAATGATTCTCCTGCATCGACCTGCTTCCTGCATCCTGCATTCAGTCTGCAGCACAGATTATGTGCTGAAGTCTGATACTCACTTTCACCAACACTCACTATGAGCCACTTACAATGACATCACACCACTAACAATGACATCACACCACTAACAATGACATCACACCACTAACAATGACATCACACCACTTATAATGACATCACACCACTGTCATGGATGGTCCAGTGAATCTGCTGTTGAAGCTCAATGTGTCAGGTGTGTCTCACCATTCTGTGTGAGTTTGGTGGAGCACACGAGTGTTGAGATCTGAAAGGAGTCTTTGCTGATGGTGAAGCTGCCAAGGCTCTGCGTGTTCCTCCCTGAGGACGGACCCTTCTCCTCCATCTCTGGCTTGGTGGAAGCCAAGTTCAGATACATGGATGAGTCCTCCAGCTTCTTGGCCTCTGCCTATAAAACAACAAAACATCAACATGAATGTCTATTTCAGGGGTTACGGTCCTGCAGAGTTTAGCTCCAACCTACTCCAGCACACCTGCCTAGATGTTTCTAGCAGTCCCAAAGACTTAGCTGCTTTGATTAGCTGCTTCAGGTATGATTCATTAGGGTTGGAGATAAACTCTACAGGTCTGTGGACCTTGTTGGAGACCTCTGCAGTTCTTTTGCATACTTAAACTCGTGCTTTTGATTGATAAAGCAATATTCTGAAAGCGTAAGAGTGTTTACACTCTTTGGGGGGGCTTAATTTGAAATATACCACATGAGCACCATGGCACAACACATTCTAACCACATTGTTTAGGCCATGGCATTGACTTATGATCAGGTTTAAATAATTCTTTACAGTTTCTTCTTACTGATTGTACTGTTCTGGAGCCTGCATTACAATCAATACGAAAGGCTTAGATTTGGACCTGCACTCAGAGTATGTGGGTGTATTTGCATAACTCAATGAGAATTTGACCAAATGACATCCTGCATTAATGAAGCTATTTAATATGCAGATATGAAGAGATAAACGCACCATCAGAGCTTAATTGCATAATGATGACATTGTGATGTGGGGGTCAAAGGTTAAACAAGACAAAGAAGAAGAAACACCATCAGTACACAGATCACATCCGTGTGCGCGTGTGTGGGTGGTGGGTGGTTGGGGTTCGCGTAACAATATACTGAGGACAAATTTGTAACAACAAAACCTCCTTTGGGGATGTCCTCATTTATAAAAATGCTATAAAAACATTCTTGTAGCTCAAGTGGTAGAGCATTGTGTTAGCAGTGCAAATCTTGTGGGTTCGACCCCCAGGGAACACGTACTGAAAAAAATCGAATACACGTTCATTTGAAAAGTGAAAATTTTATCGCCTTGGATAAAATTGTCATGTGCATAAATGAAAATGTATAGAAATATAATACAGTTTTTATTGTAAAAATGCAGAATATTTTTTGTTAGGGTTAGAGTGTAAAGGTGTGTGCGTTTCACCTTATAGACTATGAGGTCGTGTTCTCCATCCCTTAGCGTTGTACCATCATACCTCATCAGCTTGACAAAGGCTAAAGCAAAGTTCTTCTCTGATTTATCCTTGCCTGCAGAGAGACAGTCATTTTCATACAGTTATTTATGAAATATTATTTCATTTTAATAATAGAACTTAAAAAGACTTTTAGCTTTAAACAGTTCACAGTTGTTCAGAGCAGACAGATAGCTGTTGTTTGTTATTCAGTTGATTAATGTAACCTGTAAGGCACCAGTCTGCAAGCTGAGTCTTGTGTTCCATCAACAAAACAATATGTCCATTTTACAGCTGTTTACAAGCCATCCATACATAACTGATGTTCTGCTCTAACAGATGAAATGCAGAGAATGCAGACAGGTCTGAACGCAGCTGCCAATAACACAAGACGGCTCACACAACACAAGGAGAAAAAGAGAGAGAAAGTTCTTTCACAAACTTATATAGAGCCAAACAAAAACAGAAAAAGAACAAGAGAGAGTGTGACTGAATCAAACCGACCTGAACCGAATCAAACCAAACTGAATCAGTCTGAACTGAATTAAACTGCTAAAATCATGCACAGTTAACTTTGACATACAGAGAAAGCATCTTGACCTTATTATTTTCACTCTTTTTGTAAAATCAAATGATCTATACTATTTTTACAAAACAGAAGAGAAATCACACAGGCATCAGAGATGCTGGGTTACCATCTCTGGCATATTTCAGACAGACAGGAGCTCAGTTCTGAATCTGTCGGATAAAGATGCCTCTGAGGTGCTTCACCACGACTCAAAATGTCAACATCCACTGCTAACAACATCCCTATAAAGAACCACACACACACTTCAGCTTCCAAAGTCAAGATCCTCGAGGATCCCAACAGCTGCCAAAACAAAGTCTTATAGGTGTAAACAGGGCGACCATCGTCACCTCTGCAGTATCACTACAAAACAAATGAGGAAAGCACAATGTCTCAGACAGACATTCGATAGCAGAGAGACAGTTGAAGACAGACAGAATTGACCAGAGGGGAACCAGAAGGATGTTTGCTGTCCTGTTTCTGCCCTTAAAATTGAATCAAGGGGAAAAAGAGAGACATGTGAAGTGTGTGTAGAGTGAGATAGGGTGGGGTATTCCTCCGTCTGACTCTTCTTGACATTTAACTGCCTGTCAGCATTCATCAGAACCAGAAAACTGAAAGTAATGCAGGCTTTTAAAGCTCCATCTGCACTGAACTGAATTTAATCTAAACTAATGTGAATCCGACATGACTCTGAATTTAAAGCTGTTATTTTAAACTTCATATGACACCAGTAATCTATACGGGCAAAACGGAACAAATCTAAAATAGAAATTAATCGCATCTGAATTGAATCTGATCCAGACAAATCTCGACAAAACACACAGACATCATCTTTTAGAGTGTAATGGCAATTTTGTAGTCGATGTACATGCCAACTGAACTGAGATCAGCAGTAAGTCGGAAACAGACACAAAAGTATCCAGAATTATGGTTAGTGCCTGTTCTGAAATCAGTTAACAGGAAGTTTATTTGTTCCAGATTGCCCATTTTCCCTAATTGATTGTTTTACATCCTCTGCCCAGCACCTGGCAACCAGCGCTCGGCAATAACACCCCACCCCTCACATCCTGGCAATGCGGTCACAACATGTGGTGGGCAGATGGAGTGATGCGCATGCCAGGATAAGTTGCATATGCAGGGTTAAGTGTAATAACCGCAGCTGCACGCCAGGCGCCTCTTGGCCCGTAAAAAAAATCCTTCCAGGATTTTCATACCCGTTTGCATTTCTCATTACAGCATCACTGCCAACATGCTCAAAACTAAAACTAAGAAATAAATGGAAAACATCTTCAGAACTGCTCGATAAATAAACAAGACTTTTACAACTTTGTAATGAAAATGAAAGCCATGTTACAGTATCGCCAGGATGTTGCAATGTAGCTACTGAGGTGTTCTAAGCTTTTTTTTAGCATGTTGCTATGTTGTTGCTAGGGTATTCTGGGTGGTTTCCAGGCCGTATCTCAGTGGTTGCCCAGATACTCAGTGTTTTAGTGCATACCTGTACAGTTGCTAGAACATTCTAGGATGCCTCTAGGGTAATTTGGGCTCCATAGACACGACTCAATATTCAAAAGCTGTTTTAATAGCTCACAAAGAAATAAAAGCTATTTACTACAGTATTTAAAATGGCAGCATGACGCTTAAGCCCTATAAACCACAACACCAGCAGTTAAAAGTGTTGCTGTTTGAACTCAACAATACTCTAACTTTACTACCGTGAGTTTCCCAGCAGCGGTGTGACCACGCGCAGGGTTAAACTGTTGTTAAACCGTTCTCTTTTAAACTTCATTGCGTGCACATGTGCAGAAACTCACAGTCTTGTGACGATCTGTGTTTAAAGGTGAAGCGCAGGTGACTCCGGTTTACGTCTTCAATCGGTATTGCGACCTGCAACAAAGAGAACGGTGCATCAGATCTGCCCCATGTACTGTACGTAAGGTGACGGTAAAGTGACAGCCTTGCACAGTAACAAAACTTTAAAGGTCTTCAATATTAATAAAAGATATAAATCTGGATCAAAACAGACCCTCGAGCAGGGTGCAGTCTGTAACCTTTATGCTGAACTTCATGGCTCTCCTTTCAGACTTGGAATATTTAAAGAGCTCATCGAATAAAACTTTTAGAATAAAATAAACCAAATCAATAAAAGAAGTTTTGTTTTGTTAGCTCTGAGCATCTATAGGCTAGTTTACTCACTGACAGTGTTAACTTTTAACTAGGTTAACTCTTTAATACGTCCTATCCTGTTTCAATAGTGAATACAACAACAGAAGTAAGAAAACTATTAAAACATTTATTTAAACTCAGTAAAATTCCTCTTCTCTATAGGCAGAACAGATCAGCGAAAAATGACTGTTACCTTGATGGTTTCAAACCAGCGTGGCTGTTTCACCTGGTAGTAAATGACTGATTTATACTCCAGAATGCCTTCATCTCCAGCACCAGGAAATATCACATTCTAAAGGAAGTAAATATCACATACATTTAGTTAGAAAGCCACTGGGTTTAAAATACTATTGCCCAATATTAAAAATTCTACATTGCCCAAAGACAAAGAAAACAGCTATTAAAAATGAATTATTAAAAGTAAATGAGAAAGCTTTCGGTGAAATTAACTTTTGTTCTGTTCAGAACAACAATTACAGAAAAAATGAGCACTGAAAGACATTTATGTGACATTTTGGTATACATTTAACATATAAATTTTTTTAAACAGACAGAGAAATAAACTAGCTAAAGCAGCTGTGCCACCGTCTCTTCCAGTGTAGACAGTTTCTGAGTTGTGTTGGTTCTGAAAACATTTACCCCTGAGGACATCATAACACCCCCAATCAGTTCCATGTTCAAGACAAGCAGGTAAAGGGATCAGGGGTCATGTGGAGCCCATTTGTCTGGGTCAGAACCATGTTTTTTTTTTGGCAGAAATGTATTAAAAGGGGCTGGGCCACTCAGTGGTTGAGTATTTAGCCAACACTTCATCACTGAGCTTTGAGGTTTAAACAGATTGTGTTTCCCTCTGTCACACACAGAATTACTGAATCTGATTTGCAGCCAGAGATCAGAAGCTAAATGAGACGAGAGGTGACAGATATATGAAATATTAAAGGGCACAATCTTGCCTACCTGCTGTTCTGAGGTGCAAAAAAAACTGTGTTTTATTTTATTTCTTACCTTTCTATACAGTGAGGAAGCAACAATTATCACACACACACACACACACACACACACACACAAGCCTGTCAAACACTGACAAACACACACACATGCTACAACTGACAGGCACCAATTATGAGCTACAATGACCAGCAATTCAACTGGTGAGGGCAGAGAGAGCGAGCGAGAGAGAAAGAGAGAGTGAGTATGTGTGTGAGCAGTAAAAGGCTGCAAGTAAAAAGGGAAGGTGAATAATAAACATACAAAAAGGTGAAATATTAAAAAGCAGCAGAGACGTGAGAAAGGAGAAAATAGTGTCCCTGAACTTGTGAAGTGTGTGATGTGTGCGTGTCAGCAGGCAGTAATAAAGAGTGAACAAACCTCTCAGAACAGTCCATCACAAACACAGCGAGTGTGAGAGAGTTTGTGTTTAAGTTCATGCACATTCAGCTCTGTGGAAACGACGTGCCATAATGCTGATTACCACAGAACAGAATTTCCATTCGTCCATTTTATTGTTGTTTTGAAGTTGCTTATAAATCAGACACATAAATCAGGCCAGTGTTTCAGGGGGTTAAAACCAGTAATTTGATTGTACCAACTTGAATTTTTTATAGTATTTAACTATAAAACTATACTGTACAATCTAAACCATTATAATGGGACTATTTTTTGGGGTGGATGAACTGATTATGCATCACCCATGTAATTTCTGTGGCTGGAGCAATTCCTTTTAAAGCTGTTTTGAGAAGCTGTGTATTATTACTTCCATTACACTTTATCAACAGTATGGCACAAATGTTGTCAACTGAGCTCAAAACAATTTGTAAAGACGTTGCACTCTGATGGTACCTCCAGTCTCTTGCCATCCTCATCATGGACAGACATGGTGACCTCCACGTTCTTGGGTGTCGTCTTACTGCCTTTATCAAAATCTCCCTGAACCAGGGTCACGTAAATATCGTTGCGAACATCACCTGAAACACAGGCACAAGGTGTCGGTGTCTGATAAACAGCACTGATCTGTGATGGATCTCTTAAAGTAGATAAGTTTGAAAAGGCCTTTAAAGAACAGGTTAAAGAACTCACTGCTACAATGCTAATGTGTTATGGGTAGTTGGCAGGGTGTTTTCTGGGTGGTTACAAACTGGCCCAAGACGTAAAATCCCACCTGTATGCTAGCATCTATGATATCCTGGTCCTGTGGCTCATGTCTCTCAATTAATATAAATTTATATTAAGAATTTGTTTTGACAGTTTCATCATCCACCAGGTAAGACAATTAAAGACATCTCTTGCAGAGAATTAGAATACGTTTACAAATCAAACTCTTTAACTTGATAAAGAGCAAGTGAGATCTAGCTGAGATCCAAGGTTTTTCTGGGGCATTCTCAGAAATTACAGGCTGATGGCGTTACCTGGCATGATAATTTCTGGGAAGCCCATTTTGCGAGCGACAGCGGTGGATCGGTCCACCAGGTGAGGGAAATCTTTGCGAATCTGATGTATGTCACCTGGGAGCAACTTCAGTGTGACCCACAAACCTGCAGATCAGTGGAAGAGAGACACACACAAAATCAAACACATACACACATTTTATTCAGTGTCTGAAGGTGCATACACAGTACCTTTCTGGACAAAAAAAACTGTGACTTCATCCGTGTGCTACAGGAACCAAGATACTTGTCCCCCTTTGTAACACCAGGAAATTTCTTTCATGGTTGTTTTTATTAATTCAAGGAGCCAAAGGGAAAAACCAATATGGCGGATGTACTACATATACAGATCATGAAGTTCATGAATTGGGTGCAGAACCTGAAAGCATGTGAATTCAGACACGTTCCTTATGGAAATGCTTTTATTTGTGCCGTACAGCCAAAAGGGACTTAATTCATTTTAATTATTAAAATTAATTCATTATCAGCCATCTACAAAAAATAATTAAGAACACTGGATGAGTTTAATTGCTGACAAAACACCCTGCAGGAGGAACCATGACTGAGCATTTATTTAATTTGCAGGCGAAGAGATTATTGGACTGGATTGTGCTGCGAATATTTTCACACTAAATTGACATTAAGGATTAAATTGAGCAATCTTTCAACAAACACAGCAAATACAAAAATCTGAGCAAACGTGAGTAAACGAGGCCTACTTTAAAATGATAAAGGTTTTTTGCATTGTGGCATTTTCATGACAATTATGCAAATGTGAACCCCCATTTTCAGGTAGTCTATATTCTCTTTCTCATAACTATAATTACTTTATCATAGCATTCATTATGCTGAAGAAAGACTTTTGTGTTACAGTAATGAGATCTGTGAGAATTTTCATTAATTAAACTTTCATGTCAGCTCATCTGTGCAGGTTATTCTGCAGATGACTGAAATTGTATTTGGGCTCCCTTTGATCTTTTATACCCACAATGCATTGCATGTCACCTCTAGGCCTCCACGATAAATCGTAAGTTAATCGCTCTTAATGACCCAACCTCTATTACCCTCACTGCTGTTACTGATTAACCTTCATCATAAATAACCAGTGAGGTTACAGCTGCTATAGCAGTAAGACCCGAAGAAAATAACCTTGATCTGACTGCGTCACCTGACTTTATAAATCCAGCTTTTCAGTTTTCAGCTTTTCTCTTTATCTAAACTTCAACTCCAATTTTACTTTGTTTATCCAAATTTATCCAAACATGCTTCTCATCATTCAAGCCATTATAACCTCAGAGCCCCCCATATAACCACGTGTTGATATTTGAGGTGGTGTATTCCAATGTGATATCCCAGCTAACAATTTTAGGCTATAAGAACGTTTCCCTAACATTAACATTTCCCTAACACCATTAAGTAACAAAAACTTTAAAAATGTTATTTTGAACGTTCTAGAAATGGTCAAAACTTCCAGTTTTTGAGATGTATAAATGTTATGCTTGGTTATAAGAACGTTATTCAAATATTTTTAAATTCTGTATTCTGTATTTTAAAATTCTGTAAAAATGTTTCACAAACTACTTAAGAATAAAGTTTTTGAGATGCAATATATAATATTTAAAAAACATTCTACAAATGTTAGTGCAAGAACTTTTTGGTAACTTTGAGAGAACTTTTAGAGAAAGTTAGCCAACGTTCTGAGAATGATCCTTGTTAGCTGGGATGACACCAGCACATCCAGCCAGACTGTGTTAGGTGTCATAATGAATTCCTCTCACGGGGAAGCTGCTTCTCCTCGGCATGAAGAAACGTGATGAGAAATCAACAGGCGACAGACGCTGAAACTTGTGCATGTTTAAACGAATCCAGCTCAAACTAATTGTGCTCAATAATGCCGCTGTTTCTAAGATTTTAGGCCCCTTTAGATTCTGAAATATTCTCTTGGCAGGAACTTTGATGTGCAGTTTGATGTTATCTGGGACAGCCTGTCTCAATCTGCCCAGATCAGTTTTTATCTTTCCACATTTTTAACTGCACATTTTTAACTAGGCTATAAAATGATACGCCAGTGCATTTCCAGATGATGACAGCGAAACCAAAGCTAGACCTTTAATAAAACAAAAGCAAGCGTTCTCAGATTGTATTGGACAAAGAGTTCCCACAAAGTGCCAAGTTATGTTTTCGTTCTACGCAATTATTCCTTGAGACATTTTTCACACCAAAATCAAAGGATAAGACACTCAATTACATTTTGCGAAAAGGCGGTTTGTTGGTTCATTGTGATGTTTTCATTAATATCCATTTTCACACACATCTAGATCATTTTCTAGTTCTAGTTTTCTAGCCGGGTGACCTTTACCTTGACCTTTGTGATTGACCTCTTTGGCAACGATGACCTTGTTGATGACGGTCTGGAGGAAGTCGTTCTCGCCCGCCACCCTGGGTGAAAAACGGGAGATGTTCAGCTGCCTGTGCCGAATGGCGTCATCCAACGCTAGCCTGGAGTTCACACGCGACAGGCAACACGCCAACGGGAGGAGAAGAAGAGAAGAACAGAGGGATAGTAGCCACAGAGAGCAAGAGAAGGGTGAACATGAGCAGAGGAGAATAAGAAGAGATGGATGAAGGAGAGAGAGGGAGGGAAAACACCAAACAGTGATACAAATACCATGACAGGGACAAAAAGCCATTTTGTTAGCAAACAGTAACGCGGGATGGGTGACAGGAGAGACACAGAGAGATGCTGTAATTCAAGAACTGAATCCTCCATTTCACCCAAACAGATGAAGCCTGAAGCAAGTTACTCTGCTCTTCTACACACGGCTGACATCTGACACAAGCTGCTGCAAAACACAGCCCCTTCTTAAGATATCTGTGAGAAGAACATCTATCTTCAAAATTCTGTCATCGTTTACTCCCCCCCGTGTTGTTCAACCCCATCTGATTGACTTTCTTCTGTGAAACACAAAGGAGACGAGCTTTGAACAATGTTTGCGCTCCTCTTTAAAACACAATGAAAGCAAATGTGGGCGTACGTTATCAAGCTCCAAAACAGGCGGATAGATTTCAGTCTAACACATTTTAGATTTTCAGTCTATCATAGCTTCAAAACAATATAATATAGCACGCAGGTCATATAGACCATTTTTATGACACTTTTATGGTGCCGTCTGCCATTTGTGGGGTTCAACAGCATCTGCCCACATTTGCTTTCATTGGATTTGATCTTCTCGTGTTCCACTGAAGAAAAATCATACCAGCTGAAGCGACATACTGGTGAGTAACAGATGACAGAACATTCATTTTCAGATTGTGGTGCAAAAACCCTTGATTCCCTCTGCAGTGATGAAGAGCTGAATCAGAGAAACACCGCTGATTCAGTGAGACAGAAATGATGAATACATGAGCAAACACATGCATGACACTGAATTATGTGTGGTTGCTTTACAGTTTAAAAACACAGGCTGCAGGTCCGCTGATGTTCATGTAATGATGTTTACATAGAATGAACGCAAACCAATAAGATGAGCAGAAATCAGAAGATTGTACAGACACACACACACTCGCATGCAAATGAACATTCACATCACAGCCAATGAACAGCAGGCATGACCCTGCATGACCTCACAAATGGTGCAATAACTTACTGATCAGCTGGTACCAAAAATGACTTTAAGGGACTCAAAGGAAAGAAAAAATATGTTAAGATTTTAATGAGTTAAAGAAAGTGATGCACATACATGCTGGCTGATTATGTTCTAAATAGTGTGATGTTTGAAACATATTCACACCAAGAGCAACAAACAGTATTAACAAATGTACTGCAAATAAATGCCAACCCATATTAAATTTAATAAATATTATTTAATTATTACTGTAATCTTATAATTGGTACCGATATTCTCACCAAATTTCACCTCATAACCACACCAAAAACACGCTTGGTGTGAATAGGCATTTGACATTATAGGTAGGGTAGGCAATTTCGGAGAGTCTAGCAATACCAAACTAGCTTTGAAAGAGGTATGTAAATACATAGTTTGACAGGCAAGTAGGATACCCTATCATTGCACCCGAATGCATTGATTGGATGTCCATTTTATGATCCTGTGCCTTCCACAGAAGATTAATAAATATATTTAGATCAATTCATGACTGCTATCAGGATGTGAAGAGACTTTCAACCAGCATAACAAAAAACGATTCCAGAACAAATCGCCAACCCTACCTTTAAAGGACTGTTAGTTCACTCGAATGGGAGGAAATTTCTGTCTCTACTGGAACATTTATGCTTCATTTTGAAAACGGTGTTGTTTATAAAAAAACCTGGCAGCTGTCTATCAGTAGATCACCTCCAGACATCTACATGAACAGTGGCTTATTATTAATCTCTATGTGTCTGCAGCTGGATCCCTGGGGCTAATCATATATATTAACAAATGCTTTTGTGGATTCAAGCATGTGTATCTACAGGAAACAGAATTAGTGTTAGAGATATTAAAAGCAGAAGGTTCCAGAAGCTCTGTGCACACCTCAGAGGGGGGCAACAGTTAATGAGTTTAATGAAATCCCGCGGGAGCAGAAGAGAAACTGAAGTTAATCAAGTGTCAAGCCTTCGGGAAAACTCGAGAAAGTCTACAGGAACAAGCTTGTGTTCAACTTAAAAGAAGAATGTGCGGCTACATTATTATCCAGCCCACTGTACACATTGGATAGTTCAGCACTAGGCAACATGGAGAGAAACTCTGGATAGGTCAGAATGTTTTTGTTTCCTAGTGAGTTTGAGGGTTCATCTGAGCTTTTAATTAGATGTCCATAAATTTGCGTGTGAACGGTTTCATTGGCTGTGTTTCAAAATCTAGACAGCTGCCTACCTAGACACCATTTCTCTAAGCTTGTTTTTGCACACAAGAAGATACTGCAACAGAAAGACATCTGCATTTTTATTTGTATTATATTGTAAAGGTACTGCAACAGAAAACTGATAACCAAAACTGTTGCCTATGCAGGCAGCTCAGCCACTGTCATGATGTTGATGATGTGATGAAGTCACACTCACGGCTGGAAGGGAATGAAGTGTTGTTTGTCCTCATCGTCCATTTTACCAGTGATGATATCTGTGACGTCCATCACTACAGAGGAGAACGAAGAGAGAATTCATCAGTGACTCAACCTGTGAAAACATTCTGACAACGTTCACTGAACGCTGACTTTATTGACTTTAATGAAAACAAATGTATGTTGACTTTAATGAAAAACATATTAGGAATGACATTTCCATGTTACAGAAAAGTAAATTTTGATGGAATATGTTGAACTTGTTAATCACAACACAAAATCTTTTCTGAGATAACAACCATGTTTGAGTGGATATACGCTGCAAATGTAGAGCACAACAGAAATGACCCCTTATTGAGGGGTTCAAATTCAACGTTTATAAGGTGAGAGAAGCCAAAGCCTTCTAGATAAGCTGTCAAACACAGGCCATTACTGAGTGAACATGGAAACATTTGCCTGAAATGGCCATTTGCCTTCATGCACAGGAGTGTTCAGCCTCAGATTGGGTTTACAGCAGGCTACAGGAAACTGATGAGCCCTAATGGAAGCGCTAGCTTGTCTCTGAGTCTGACATATTAAAGGTGACATTCCACATGAAGATTGTGCTTCTACCTGCCTCACCCACATACAGCCTCTGCTAACAGCTGTATAGAGAGAGAGAGAGAGAGAGAGAGAGAGAGAGAGAGAGAGAGAGAGAGATGCATTCCCACTTCAAAACAAGTGTTTGATGTTGAAACCAAAGGCTGTGTGCTTCCTCTATTCTTCTTTTTGTTTTCATTCAGAACAGAAGAACCTTGCTCCTCTCTTCACGCCAATAAACCTCACAACAACAGAACTCTTCACACCGGCACTAAAGCAGATTTTTACATTTTTATACGTAAAAATCTTTAGGAGAAACCTTTACAACATTTTTACAAAAAAGTACCTGCTGTTCTGTCCAAACTTTGCAAGAAACTTTACAACATTTTACAAAAAAAAATCAGGGCTGCTCTGTCCAAAACTCCAGCATTTTACTATGGGGCTTTGGGTGGTTGCTAGGGTGTTGCTATGCAGTTTTGCTAACTGAGTGCTAGATATTTACAACTGTAACAGTGGTGCTTGTCTCAATATTACAAAAATAGTAGATTACTTTATTTCAACTCGCTCAAACTTCCATTTATATAATGTAAATGCTGATCTGTCAAAACATTAGTAAACTACGGATGGAACAAAACACTTCGTCTTCAGTCGTACTGCTTTGAATACATCAACAATTTCTGAAACACACCAATTGTTTTTAAAGACAGTCTGTCGGCAGTAATGTATATATGTAGAATAATGTTCCAGTCTTGAATTTTAACTAATAAAAGCACAACCCACAGAACACCTGTTGCCCATGATTTACAACAGGTCCAAAATGACCCTCACCACGGTAACCATGGCAATTACCATGTATTCACCATTACAGCAAAACTGTAACAACCGGCAGTTGCCAAGACTGACCTTGTAAAACATAATTAAATGAAAAAAGATTCTGGAAGCTTCTGAAATGTTTAGTTTACGGTTGTAAATAACTGTATGCTATTTTAGCATGCTGTTGTTACGGTCATACATGTTTTTGCAGGTGTGCAGAGTGTTGTGTGGGAGAGATGCAGCTGTACCTGCCACACCGAAGGGTCTGCGCAGACCGGATGTTAATTTTTTGGTGTTGTTATCTCTGAGTTCCATTCGCCCCACTCGCACAATCTGACAAACAAAACTGATTTTTTCCCTCTTTAGATCTTCACTTCCCAGATCCTAGAAAAACAAGCACACACATGTAAAACAATGGCACAATCATGTATTAACAAGCCCCATATCATTATTTTTAGTACTTGGGAATTGAAAGTGCATGTGTAAGAAGCAGGTGTAACTGACTAAAATCTAGTTAAACTCAAAGTTGCTAGTTTTTAACTAGCCAGCAAGCTAAAGGTCGATCTATGGATTGGAAGACCGCAGCCACAGAGTCTGCGAGAAGAATAAATTGTTCCAGGAAGCATTTGATTGGGATCATCTCACTCCCTGCTGAGGGTCTGTATGGGGAGCAAAGGATTCTAGGAAATCAGACTGCCCTCAACGGCCCTGTGTTCATGTAACAAATGACCTTTAGTAAATGAGAGCAGGCCATATGCGTGGGTGCAGATGTGTACAAATTAACATATACACAAGCAATACATGCTGTACAATTACATATCACATTCACACAACGACACAATAAAAACAAAACGGACAAAACACCTCTAATAGAAGTGTTTAAAAAACACAACCCATTCTAAATGATTTAACATTTGTTAAAAAACAATTTCCCAGAACACAATATTAGCTCTGTTAAAGCGCACATATTCACGCCAACGCAATCGCACATACACAACCGATACGTGGAACAATGCAGCGCAGACGGGCTCTCTAGAGATCGTCCTCGCCCGCTCCACTAACGACCGTTAGCTTGTTACCCTTTACAGCTTTAATGATGCAGTTTTCTGCAACGCTTTAATTACCAATTCTCCAACACGCCTGAAGAACAGGAATTCAGGTGTCACCCGACAGTGTCGCGATTACTCATTAAGAAACAATGCAGGAGACCAAATCGTTTATATAATGACACTTCAGGAATTAGCTGGAAGTGAAGCGTCATATCAGAACAGGAAGAATCATTGTGTATTCAGATGTAAACTTGCAAAATGTGGCTTTGAATGTAATGCACATTTTGCACATACATGACCTGATTTAAACCAAAAAAGCCACCCACCTACAGAGCACTATATTACAATAAAGGGGTCACGCATGGTCACGTGACATGTTATATTCCATCTCAAGCTATTTTAAACTATGCTTTTTCTGTTGTTTGTGTAATTATTTTGCATGCAGTCTTTAGGACTCATATTAAGAGACAACATGAAATATTTGTACTTTGGAAAATTAATTGGACTGAAACCACAGGAATACTGAAGTCAGCTACACTTGATGTAAAATTTAGCTTTATATGGGAAACACTTGTACCACCAGACTCATATAATTGCTATAATTATTTACTCAACAAACAAGTCGCAAAAGCCCAGTAATAAAATTAAACCAAGGAGAAAGAAAGAGATGTACGTACAGTGAAGACAGCCCGCAGGTTATGAAGCTGATCAATGTCTTTTACCAAACCTGAACTGGACCAGCGGACCAGATAGTTCTCACTGTTGAAATGAATAAATGAAAACAGATCATTAATGACAGACATTTCAACTGCAGCTTAACTGGTATGGAGCAATTCCCAGAGAACACACACACAAACAAACTCACTGTAACTCATTATGCATAAAAGCATCTGTCAACTGAACAACTGTAACTGTAATTAAAACAAGAAAGAATATACAGACACATCATTGAGTAATGCATGTTCTAACTCAGCCATAACCTATCCCTTAAACTAGAGGCAAATGACAGGTTGATAAAAATGGCGTACAAGCCCCTAACTCAGTCCTAACCTTAACACTGGCACTAAAGCTAACCCTCAAATCTGACTGGATTTTGGGAATGAACTTGGCATTATGAGGTTCAACATACAAACACACTCCAGTATTCTTTATATTAATATTTAGAACTAATCTATCACGCTGAAACAAACCACAGAGAAGCATGTACCGAGTGCAAATGCTGCGGTTTGGTACTGGGGATGTGAAACAGGTCACTACTAAACAACAAAAGAAGCTCAGACTGTTCTGTAACCTAATTCTATAATTATTCATAGAACTAGTTAAATAACACGTTATAATAAAGACAATTTAACATTGATGAATTAAACAGAATTGACTTCAGATGCATTTAAGAGCGTAAACAGACCTGATAAACTTGGTCTCAATGGGATCATACAGTGACATCAGCACTTCTGCATCTTCCCCGATTTTGCAAACAACGTTCTTGAGCGTGACGAACAGAGCGAACGAGGGCGTGGAGGCGAACTTGGCCTGTCTGCTCAGATCCAGGTTCTGCTTCTGAGACTGAGGGAAGATTTAAGGCATCGCATCACAGCACACAATTAATCTCTCAAATGTGTTTCAGTCAACAAGACTAATTATACAGGCATAAGTCACTGTCACTCTCAGAGAACTGACATCACATATACAATCTGTATGAGCTGACAGGACGAAGATCATCTGGGTGGAGTCACCTTGAGACTGGAACAATAAACTGTCTCTTTGCCAACCATATAATAACATCTATAAATAAACGTTTATGTCATTCTAATTAGCAATGTGCAAAGCTTGGGAATTTTGGAAAACGATAAGAATTTATAGGAATTAACTGAAAATTGTGGAAACGTTCATAAACATTCGCTTCCTCGATATATGTCTTTATCTGTGTGCTATAATTGTCATATATTCCCGTAAATTCCCATTAAGTTTCCAAAGTCAACAGCAATAATTAACAAAGAATCTTTGAAGGTTCTGTGTGAGAGTCCACAGCATCGCAGCATCATGAAAGGTTTACTATCTCTGTTCCTGCTGAAATATTTCACATGTCAGCGCTAGGGTTTCAGAGCTGTGGTTAGGGACTTTTTCTTTGTGGCTTAGTGGCTTCACAAATAATGTCAGACCTCCACAAAAATATGACGTTATAGTTAAAACAAAAGGTGTTAATTAAATGTCACAGTGGGAGAAACAACAAACTTCATAGAGATGAGCAGATATGAGTGTTCTGTGCCGTTTTCTCTCTGCCTTCCAAATTCATTTGCATCAAACAAACACTAAAATAAACAGCGGATAATAATGCACAATCAGACAGTCATTATCTAAAACAGCACTTGAAAACATTATCTAAAAGGGTTTGTTTTGTGACAATCCCATGCTGACTATACATTGTTGTGTTTATTACAAGGCTAGTTATTAAATAAATGGACAAACAATATTGATTTGAGTCGGTCAATGATACAGTCTAGCTGTCTAGCTGACTTTTGTTGACACCTGTATTTTTTTTTACCTTTTCTTCTTGGATACGGGCTTCAATCTGTTTGGACGCGGTTTCATGCGCTCGGAAGAGACTGATGGTGCTGGTCAGATCAGGATCCAGAATATTCCCATCTTTATCTCTCACTACCAAATCCAGGTCTAAATACCTGCCAAACACACAAGAAGAAGAGTCAGAGAGGAAACTGTTTTAAAACAGAGACAAGTACAAAATGAATGAAAATGGTTTGTGTTCTACACTTACACGCTGTTCAGGTGCTTTAAACAACAAAAGTTGCAGCTAAACGAATAAAATAAGACACACATGTGGGTGGCTATACAATTGCTACAGTGCTGCAGGAGGTTGTGAGGTTTTGGCCTACATGCCCAAGTCAAAGTGTCTGTGATTCTGCGCTCTCAAGATCTCTCTCAGGTTCCTCCTTCAGTCTCAAAAAGGCTCCTTTAAACAGTTTTATCTTCTGCCAGGGGAAAATTGTCAGTCTGATCGCTTTGAAAAATAATAGCACAGCTCTTCTGCATCAGGTGTATGATTTGAGGCGTCACGTGTCCGTAGCCCAAACGCTGCATAATTTACACACAGAGGCCTAAAACAATATAGCACCATAGTGGGGGCAGGGCTACTGTAGAAAGAATTACTGTACAAAGAGATTAAAATTATTTCATGAAACCTTTCATTGAACGACAGTTGAGAGGGACCACGAGTAGAGAACTGAGAGCAGTTTGTGTGTGTGAGTCTTTGCAAACGCATTCGTGGCTTTATTTCAAAGGTGGTTTTATCTTCTCATCTCTATATTCACTTCCTCCTACACAATTCGTACATCACTAAAGTACCAGAAACACAGAAGTACCGCAAGAACGTGCTGAAAGGACAATGACTGTAAACAGTTGGTTTGGAATGCATATTATGAATAAAACAAAGTAACAGGTGAACTGAGTGCAATTTCAGATGCACTGAAGTTTAATACTTGGGGTTAAAGGTTTTTTTAAACCCTTAATTTTTAGTACATACAGACGTAACAGTAACGCACCACTAATTTATGAGAATAAAGAATGTCTGAATTTCTCAAATCCTTTTACAACAACCCTTCACAGCAAACACAGACCCTGAATAACAAAAACAATAGAAATAAAATGCTCATTAAAAGTCGTTTTTATGTAACAGACCGCAGTCGTGACATGCAGCTCACGCTCTCCCTGTTCTATTGTAGCCCACCCAACAATGAGTCGTTAGTGTGCACTGTGTGTGTGTACTTGTTCCCGTAGTCCATCTTAGAGGTGACTTTCTGCTTGAGCTCCGACAGTTCATCCTGAGGCAGCGTGCCGGACAGGATCTGAGAGCGCCATTCAATCAAGTCGTAGATCATGTCCCGGACCGTGTTAAACATCTCACGCTTGTCACTCTGTGGACACACAAAGTCTGTTTAAAAGCCTGCAATGCGTGTTAATGAAGTCGTCAGGGTGCCGCGGCGTAAACGTGTGATGCTCTTAATCACTGGAGACACAGCCTCCGCGTGTCATACGGCTTCCGTATGCAATTAAAACTGCTTAAACAAACTGCAAATGACATGCTTTTGGAACATAATGTGAAATGTTTTAAAGTTAGTTTGTAACTGTGTCAGTGTTTTTCAATATTACACCTCCAGGCAAAGAGGATCCAACTTAACAGACTGAATAACATCTGCATATCTGCATCAGGCTGATGCAATGCTGTCTCGGTCAGTGTGTGTGGTCACTTGTCGTATATAATGTTATAATGTGACAATGTCAATGCTGACAGTGTAATGTCACACGGCTGATGTCATAAGTTTGCATGTGTGGTCATGTGGCCATATTGCTGACTGACCACATAGAGGTCCCTCCATATGGCTGCCCATTCTCGCAACGTAGTCGTGACCTCATGAACCAATGGCAGCTCGGTAGGGATGACAGTTTCCTTTTGTCTAAAGACAGAGAGAGAGGGACAGAGAGGGAGAGGGAGGGAGAGAGAGAGTAAACAAGATGAAACAAGGACATCACAATAAAGCAAAGGAGTTTTGTAAGAATATCACAACTGCGTGGGCAACAACAGCCTGTTTAACAGCATCTCTCTCTATTCATGTCAGTAATTCCTGCTTAATACAGACCTGTGATGTCTCTGCATCAATCAAATCCCTTCATACCAATGAAAACTAATTACCACCATCACTCATCAAAACAGCTGTTATGAAATCTGAGCCGGGCTGCTCAAAATCATGCGCACACAAAATCAGCGCTCGCTGCTCTGCCGTTTACTCCTGAGCCATGCTTTAAAACCGATTCTAACTTTACCATCTCCCATTAGGCTCATACTTGAGCTGTTGAAGCAGAGAGCAGCAGCTAACTAGTTAGGTATCAAACACAGAACAGAGCTACTTACTCTAAAGACGTCACTAATGGTTACTTAAAAAACAAATATAGTCAAAACATATGAATCTGATGTTTCTTATATTTCATATATTTAATTAAACTCAAAATCCAAATAAACACAATATATGAGTGATGGTTTCAAAACATCAACATGGCAGCCGCTCGTGTCTCTGAAACATTTGAAACACAAGTGAAAGTCCTTTTTCAGTAAATTGAAATATTAACACTGACCCACTGCCTTCCACTGTTGCCTCTTTCAGATGTATGTAACACGCAGGAAACACGCCCTGTATGAGAGGAAAACATTAGAAAATCATTTCCACACTTTCCAGAGAAAAAAAAAAAAACTTGAAAGCAGCCGAATCTGATTTTATGAAAGCAGTAAGTTTATTGCTGATCGGTGCTACAAATTTAGAAGAACCTTTTCCGGCAGTAACTCACCTTCTTCGATTTTCTCCTCAGCCGATACCCGCGAAACCATCCTGAGAAGAGAGAAATATCACAGCCGTCAGACCAAAATGCCAGCAAATAGAATACAGACAGACGCCACAGCGTCCCTATAGTAGGCCCAGTGCCACAGGTGACGGGAGAAAACAATATTCTGAGATTATGAAAGACATGTTTCATGAATCTCTGTGAGATGTGAATACTGAGGCAGCTGGGCATTTTCCCCCAAGGTGTGAACAAATCATTCAACACAAGAGTGTGTTATTGAGAGGAAAGACCTCGAGGGAAACATCTGTGTTTAAAGGCCCTAAAACTCGAGAAATGCTAAAAAAAGAGGAAAGTGGAATTTATAGAGATGTGCAACACAACAGCAATTCCATGGCCGAACACAATGATACTGCAAACGATCGTGTTTGAGACAAACAGAGATGGTAGGAGATAAATAAACTCTCCTTACCAGCCGTGAGGCAACAAATTTAAAGCATCAAACCTTTGATGTCCTCACAGAAATGAAACTGATACTTTAAGTGACAAAAACACAACCTATATAAACACCTTTGACATTTATTCCCACCTATGAGGAGCAGGATTTTGGACCAATGAGAATTCACTGTGGGTGGGGACAGCAGATAAACCATGCTGTCCACAAAAACATGTCATGTGACAATTTTACTTGCAGCCAATTTAAACTAACAAGACTGATCAACTCAGAATAACGTAAAAAATATGCCATTTATTGTTAAATTTATGGTTTATTGTGACATTGTTGAACATAACCTTGCCTGCTGTGAAATCTTATTGGCCCAAAATCCTGCTTTACACAGCAGTACATTAATTGAAGTTCTTCTGAGTGGCTCCTCACTGTATTGTGCAGCAACAGAACTTTCAGCTGAAAGAATGGGTGTGTATGGGTGCACATATGAGCAGGTATGGATGTGCATTTCTCACCTTCATACGTCTCCAGTATGTGTACAGTGTCTCCGATTTGTAAGGACAATTCATCACCACTGCGGGCATCATAGTTATAGATGGCTGTGGACACACAAACACAAAGCACTGTGGTGAGACATACGGTCCACGTCTGGTGGTGTGCATTGCTTTTCCATTTGGTGACATCAGTGGCACAAAAATGAATAACAACTATAGATGAAGTGTGTCATCTCATTTTTCATTTCAGTTGCTCAGAAAAAACACTTAAATTCAGGTTTGGTGTTAATGACACGACACAACATTTGGTTCCCAAGTGTCTCATAGCTGCATGTGATGCACCAGAAAGACATCTCAAGACGTCTCATGTTTCATGGGTTTAGAACAACACATTATTCTTTGCTGCCATACAAGTCCAGATCATTTCTTCAGGAATGGCAAATCTAGTTTAACACGATGCTTTAACACAAAAAAAATCTTCATGAGTTCTTCAGGTGTGTGTGGAGCGTTCTATCATCTGCTGCCGCTGTGTCAGAAAGGACAAGAGATGATTCTCCTGCAGTGACACGCACGTGCACACACACAGTGTTTCCCAGTGACCCTGATCGGCCACACTGACACACTGACAGCCTGATGGGTGAAGACGACAGCACAGGTGAACAAGTGAGAGGAGACTGATCTCTGAGGGTTAATTATGGTCTCTCTCTCTCTCTCGATTTCTGTCACCCTCTTTCTCAGCCCACTATCACCTTCAGTCTCTCACATGCTGTTTTTCCATTCTATCTTTACCCCTCTGTCTCTCTCTCTGTCTCTGTCTCATCCACACAGCTAAGAGTCTCTCAGCAAATTAAAGACCATTACAGAACAATTTTCACAATAAGCCTTTCTTATACCATTCACAATACAACAGTGAATGTGCTGAATCACATTTGAATCACACTGAGTACTTTTAACATCTGTGATATAACCCACTTCTCAATGAAACAGAACTTTCAGTGGGAAAGGATTTAGGTCAAGAGTCTCTTTGCAATTCTTTGTAAAAACTAAGTGTTGTTATTGGTTGATATTATTTTCAGCGGAAACATAAACAGGAGGTGTAAAGGACCTCTTGACTTATGTTGTTTCACTCAGTTACATCTTTTACACACACTCCTACAAACATGAAACATACATTCATTATTGTAATGTTTTTTCTTTATTGTCCCAATACTTATGAAGGGCACTGTATGTCAGAAACAGGCTTTTGATCGCTGGTGAACATTCATGAACAGGTCTTTGATGAACTCGGTTTCATTGTGTTACTGTTCATTCCTTTATTCTCGACCACAAGAGTGTGTGTGTGTGGTGAACTACAGCCCCTATTCTATTATTCCACACAAAGCCCATTCTGCAGGAAATGGTGCTTTGAAATCTAATCAACTCTGTACTTGTGGTGCGGCCCGTTCCACAGGCTCTGCCAGGCTTTCATGATGGCCTCTGTTCTCCAGAACATCACTGTGTAAGGCAGGAAAACAAGCAGAGACGTATAGGAGACCACAGACCGAATTCAATAGGGAAGGTGAGAAATTTCTGTCTGTTTCTCACACACAAGGCTATAAATTAGTTTCAGAGGAATTTTAATACAGAGCACAGAGAGTTTGAACTACTTTTATGTCTTAAATGATGTTGCTGGAGAAAAGGTTTGTGTAAAATGGTGCATTTTTAATTCAAAACACTGTTGAACAGGCTGTTTATTAATCAGACAGGTGTAAACATTTGCTTTAGTAACAACCGCATTATAAAATTCACAGCATCATGGCATCTGCTTACAGTTCAGCTCAGTTTCTGGTGAAATTTAGATTCATTTTTTAAAATTGCAGTTTTAAATACGCAGAAGACACAAATGTTCTTACAACTGAAGTCTGCAAAAAGTCTTACAACTGAAACTGGACAAACTGATGGATTAAAGTGAACATGTAACATTTTTGGAATTATGAAAGCAATAATAATCAATAATTAAACAAACCAACTGCACAGCACAAACACAACAGTGCCTCGGATGCCAAAACAAGGTAGCTTACAACTGTTTGGCAGAGCCTTCCCATCAGTACCTCATGCTTTCAAATGCTGCCCAGATAGACATCTGAACCGGTTTAGTAGAACAGCTGAGGAGTTAACAGACATCTGGACCAATATAACCATAGAAAGCGAGACTCTTCGTCCAGCATGAGTAGACCAGTGTGTGTGTGTGTGTGTGTGTGTGTGTGTGTGTGTGTGTGTCTGTCTGACAGGAAGTCCAGGTCTCTCAAAACACCCATCTCCCCAGAGAGAGAGAGAGAAATCACATCTCTCCCGGATGGGTCTTGAGTCTCGGTCTGGCTCTGAGTGAATAAACCCCATTGAACCGTACGCTCATACCAGCTGCATTGGTCAGCCAATGCTCTGCTCTCTTCTCTCCTGGCATCAGATACGAGCACCTAAAGCACAAATCAAACATCCAAACCTTCAGAAAGCCCACTGAAAATATCCTATAAGCTTAGAGTATGATCCCACCGGCCTCTGCAGGTCTCCAGGGCTACAATGGGGCATTTCTGAACAATGTTATCTCAAAAGTGTTCTATAAAGGGCAGGGAATGAACTCTCCACAGCCCTATTGAAGCCTCGGACTGAAAGAGTTATAATCACAGAAAAAGAATGATAAAACCGCTATCACACATCTGCCCACAGGTGATGACGGATGCCATAGAACAAGTGCACAGTGAGAAAATAACTGCCCATTACAAGCAGGTTGCATGAGCCATCTGTAGCGCAGGGTTGCAGGGATACATCAATACAGCAGGAAGAAAAAGACACATGCAATCAAAAACTGATGAGGAGGAAGAATCTAAACATGAGGGATGAGTTTCTAACAGAGAGCTCACCTGAAAGAAACAGACAGACAGACAGACAGACAAGCAGGTCCGAGCTTAACAGCTTTTTCGACACCTAGTGAATGTAAGAATATAAAGATGCAACAACCAAACTTCATACTATAGCACAATGTCTCATCTTCACTGAAATATACTGGTGTTTTCGAAACCATATATTATTTCTAATATTTTTTATGCTTAAGGATTTTAA
This sequence comes from Chromobotia macracanthus, assembly GCA_036877525.1. Taxonomy (NCBI): domain Eukaryota; kingdom Metazoa; phylum Chordata; class Actinopteri; order Cypriniformes; family Botiidae; genus Chromobotia; species Chromobotia macracanthus. The sequence continues at coordinate 1,734,622 of JAZGTH010000029.1, forward strand.
CCCCATGTGTTAAACTTTGGCATCATCCAGCACCATTGGTACCAATACTGAAGCTTGTTCAACAGACTGGCATCACTTTAAACAATCATACAAAAAAACATAAACATACAAGCTAGGAACAAACCCCAGTCATATATAGTAACCAAAAACCACTTTGGGGAGGGGACACATTTAACATGACCCAGTTGGCAAACACTAATCCCTAGCAACCAATCACAACAAATCAAAAACCACATATCAACAGGCTAACAACCACTCAAAACACCCAGGAACCCCAAAACATTCCAGCATCATAGTGTTCACATTTATGAAGATTGTGTTCACATTATCTTCCAAAAAAACACTCTAAGAACCGGCCACTGAGCTCTGCCTAACACACTCATTCATTTGTTTAGATGATGTTTATGTGCTTTTGAATAATACAGTGTTATGTATCAAGCTGTGGTTCATTTAATATTCCCAGCAGGTTGCATTAAGGTTGTAAAGACACATCTGTAGAACGTTCGCAGACACTGATGCTTCGAATATCCAATTTACATGCCAGTAAGTGTCTCTCAAAACTCCTGAGTACCTTTTACAGATTCAGACGGTGTAAATGAAACGTTTCCACTGTAGACACACTTTTATTATAGAACCTGTGAACTTAAGTCTGTCTCTCAGCGGCCACATAAAACATGTGCACCCTTACACCCTTAAACACAGCAAAGACCAGCCAATCAGATTAAGTCTTGCCCGTCTCAAAAAGCAAGTTTTGTGAAATATGTATTAGAGGGTCTAACTAACTTTATCAACACCAGAAGTTCTACCGTGGTATACTTTGCACAAACACACACACACACAAATAATGTCACGTCAAACAAGGGTGTAAAACCACATCGCTGTAACCACACAAAAACTATCCAAGTGTCAATGTTTGGAGGCTAGAAATGCAAGTAAATACACAGTGCCAGACATGCAGGCTGCCGTGCGCATACCCTAACATGTGCGTGCATGCATGCAAACAGACACACAAGCCCCGCCCTGATCGCAGTGGAACGAGGAAAAACATCATCCTGAGCGGCTTCAAGTTTTTTGCCTTTAATGAGACTTAATTAAGGTTTGCAGAAGAGAGAAGTCGCTCTGATTGTTTATTTACAGTTGGCAGTAACAAAAGAACCTCACAATTTAAGAGAGGCAGAAATCACCATTTGCAGTTTAGATGAATTACAGAGCAAAGACGGTCATGTTTATCCACGCTGGCACTGAGACTGAAGCTCTGCAATTAACCTGAAATTCAGCTAGAGGAAAATCAGAACAAATATTTCTTTATTTCACTGGAGAGAGAGATTTACATGCGTTTCCTGAGCTAAAGGAACTAAAGGAGAACTAGTGCATTGCCTATTATATACTATTCAGTATACAGTATACAAGTATTGTGCATTTTTTTTGTTCATGTCGTACAAACAGTATGCAACAATAAACATTTCAAAATGTTTATTGTTGCCTTCAAATGTTTAATTTAAGTGAAATCTAGTTACTATGTTGGGAAGGGAAAAAAAAGTATCTTGGAAAAAAATTTTTGGAAAAAATTTAAAACAAAAAATTTCATTTTCTGTTAAACCGTTTAGCAGTCCAATAAAACGAGTCAAAAACAAAAGATTAAAAATCATGGCTGTAATTCCAGATTGATTCGTCACATTTGAAATGGGCAGCCAAGCGTGTTGCATTGTGGGATACAATACTCCACACTATTATCCTGTTCAAATTAAACCATAACACTATTGACACAAGAAAGAGAAAACATACTTGTGGCTTTAACTGGAGCTCTAACAATGTTTAATTATAAGAAAATAGTTGCACAGTTTCGAATATCTTACATTTTGGTTTGTAATGTTTGGAGCTCAGATTCCGGCCCCCTTCATTTGCCAAAAAAGGAATAAACAGAAGAAGAATTTACAAATCACAGAACTCTGACACACACACAGACTGTTGTCTGGGCTGCAGAAGACAAGGAGAATGCTATCGCAATAAAAGTGAAGTAAAACATTCAAGTGGGAGCATGTACAGGAACCAGAGTGTGTAAACCACAGGTTAGTCTTTGACAAGTGCTAGAAAAGAGCTCTGATAGGGTTGCAATGCTGACGAATTTTGGAAATATTTCAAGATGGAATATTATGGAAATCTACAACAATTTATCAGTATTAATTGGAAATAATATACAAACATAAATACAGATATTCACTTCCTCAGTATACGGTAGTAAATAACGACAAAATCATTTTGCTTTAAGCAGAAAGCAGACACTGCATCTTTATGACAAACACTTTATGACGAACACGAAACCTGCAAGCCAGAAATCCAACAACACAATCTAAATGACAGGCCCTGCGCTTTAAGCAACAGCATGAACGCTCATCACCAGTCAAACTGTTTGTTTCCTGGATTTATACTTAGGCAAGTAAAGTGCAAATATAGATTTTGTTTAGTTTTTTCAACACTACGCCTGCCTTCAGCTCACACTAATTATAAACCAGACACGCTTCAGCGAAGTCCAGCAGTGATTCTGAAAATCTTCATTAGTCTTTCTACAGTCGTCTGAGCGGAGCACGATCATGAAGTGGAGGCACATATTCACTAATTAGCTTGTTTGCAGCTACCGGAGGTTCCACAAGCTCTCGCACCCAGCAGCTACGCTGAATTCCTGCCTGCAATTCTGACCTACAGCCTGTTCTGTCATGTCCAATCTGAACTGGGTCAGGACCACTCCGTTCATCATTATTACTGTAACAGAACAACACACACACACGCATGCAGCACTGCCGGGCCGGGTTCCAGGGTGGCAACACACCCTGAGTTCTGTAATTGCTCCATTTTAATTGGCCTACTATATTTTAACTTCCGCAGGTCCCAAATTTAATAATGGGAAAATAATTGCTTCGTACTGTTCAGAGAATTAGCATAATCGAGTAAAGGATTCCAGAACACATGTATTAAATTTATTGAACTGAGCTTACAAACATCTCTGCTGGTCAGAGGACACGCTAATTCGAACCCTGGAGCTTTTGTTGGGGACCCTGATATCAGCCTTCAGTTTGTCTGGTGGGTGTGAAAGCTATTAGTTTGAGCCTAAGGTTCAGTTCACATGGACTCCACACCCAAAACATTTCATTGGTATGACAGCAATGTGACCCAGTGTAAACCTATATTATATACGTTTCATGTCATCTTCTAAAATACCCCCTGCTGTTCTGATATTCCTTTCAAAGCAGAGACGCCAAATAGCTAAATATTTAGCTAAACACATTTACAGTATGTCTCACATATCAGGCAATAGAGACTGAGTGGCAATAAAATGTGCCACAGTCCACAGGTTTCAGATCAGCCCAGAGATAATGAGATGAGAGGGAAGAAGGTCATTTACGATGAGAAACAGCAAGAATCCCCCTGAACGAGAGGGTCAGGCCTGCTGAGACAGAGAGGATTGTGGGTAATGTGGAGGGGTCAGACAGCAGCAAACACCCACGCTAATAACATTGGCGGCTCCAGGGAGAGAAACACCATCTATTTCTGACAGCTCAATATTTGCTGTGTAAAATTATCTGCTTTATTAACGGAAATTCCAACAAACACACACAAAAGCAAAAATCTCAGACTTACATAAACTGAAAGATCTAAGCCATATTATCTAGGGACCAGAATAACAAAGACTTAGGGATGGGCTCTTTTGACTTAGGTCAGTAAGCAACTATCTAGAAAACACACAGAACACCCTAGTAACTTTATAGCAAAACACCCAAACTTACACCCTTAAACAGACTGTCCAGTTAATTCTCATGCAAACAGAGCAATGTGCCCACAGTACAAAAGTCACTCTGTTTACAATTAATTATAATCATGTAGAATATATTGTAACATTTTAACGCACCATGTATCATGTTTAACTAGCATTTTTAACTATGCACATTTCTTTTAATTTATTGTGATTTTCCAAATAAACAGAAGCCAAAATTCAGATCTGATAATCTGTACTCTGTCCACTGCACCCCAGCATGCATTCTCTTCGGAATATTCTGCATTAATGAGACAGAAACAAAACATGGATGAAATTAATTAACCTTGTCATTTTATAGTGGCTCTTTTAAATGTCACACAAGAACAACCCCTGACAGTGAGTGAGCGGCCATCAGAACCAGAGTGGAGCGCTCCCAGCATCACCCCACTGAGCTCCTGCCTAGCTCTTCAACTCTTTAATTGACCGGTGGGATTCTGACCACTGTTAAACCTTTAACAGAAAGAAACAGAGACAACAAGAGACACAGTGACAGCAGAGGAGGGGTTAATATTGGACATTTATCACCACGTCAACAGAGCCAGTCAAATGCACATTTTTAATGAGCTCAGGGAACTCTGGGAGATAATGATGAGGTCAGCTGTCATTCAGCAAATAAAGGCCCAGTGTACCAGATCCCAGCAAACAGTCTGTTGGCCCGAAACATACTCGACTGCAGCGCATTAATGCAAAAGCTTCTCTAACCACACAAGCTCGATTTAATGCACCGTCGCATTACAGCGTGTCGGAAAGCGCAAGGGGTTCTACAGCAGGCGTTAGTGTAAACTGATGTCTATGGTCAGTTTTTTCTCTCAGGTCAAAGGCTGTCATGATGGATCAATAGTTTAAAGGGAATCTTGCAAGTTCGTAGATATGTTTCTAGCTAGCTACCTAAAAACGTGGCTTACTAGCACAGACATCAGAAGGCAATTCTATCGCCCCCTTGAGGTTTGTTACTGCTATAGCAACTATACTGTGTAATTGCAACATGTTGACCAATCATGCAGGTCTTAATGTTTATACTTGCCCAGCTTAGACATATGTAATTAAGCAATCCATAAAGAGTCAGAAATTAATCACGGATTAATAGGTAATAACCTTCTCTGATGATGTCAGTCTGACAGCTTGGGTGGAGCCAGAAACGTTAACCACTCTCATCCAACAGTCAATGCTTTGAAACGATTGAGCCAATCAATTCCTAGTGTAAAAACAAGCCATGCCCACCAACACTACAGTAGATCTTGCAACTTTTACAAGAACATACGTTGAAATATGTCATGCTGATAATCAAAGATGACTTTTAAGGGTTATCAATTACAGGGGACTTTAAAAACTTAAAAAACTTTTCTACAGCATCTCCAGCAACAACACAACCCTACACAGTGTAAGTGGCAACAGGGCTTGAGTACAACCACTTTTTAAAATGCCCTCAGACATTTTCAAGGGCCTCTTTAAAAGCCAACCGTGAAAGCAAACTAACTCATTCTAACAAAAACACTTGAACCCTGAACAGATCTTAATTTTACACAGAATGAGGCTGTTAACCTGAAAATAAATGAGGAGGTCGTTCCTCTATCACAACTGCATGAATGCAGGTTATAACGGCCCGAGAACTAGTTGTAAACCACAGGCTGGTTATAAACAGCACATTGACAAACAGTGCATTTTCCAAAGCTGCAGTTCTGTTCTCTTCACACAATCATTCTATTGTGTGAATTGTGAGGTAAAGCACACATTCTGATGATGTCGTCAAAGCCCTGAATCATCAGCTACTGTTGTTCTGTGCACAACAATGTGTTTAGTCAAAGTTAGAATAGTTCAAGCGAGCACACGGTGCAACAATAACAACAGAATCGAGCTCACATCGAAAAGCCAGCAGGTTATTTTAAAGGAATAACTCCTGCAAATATGAAAATATTCAGTCATTTTCTTTCCCCTCACATCAATCTGTATCTTCTGTCTTCACAAAAATAAAAGCCCTCATAGCCCTCCAATGTCAGTAATGCAAAACATTCAACCATGATACATCAGTTTGTCACAGAATACAAATGGCTTTTAGCATAGGATTTCAGCACCATGATAGAGGGAGGTTACTAAAACAGTGATTGATTATTGACTGATTAATTATCTGAATTCTTCACACAATGCCGATGCCTTCAAAAGACCTGGAATATAACTTCCTTTTCCAGACATAATCTCCTGAATTAAAACTGTTTACGGAAAATGAATTCAACCAGATGGAAAAAAGGGATTATTCTTCAGAACATTTGCATGGAAGATGAGTTTAAACTAGTCCTTCAAGACTAATGAAAATCTCTTTCCAAAACTGGATCATGTTGACACTTGTCTTTTCCAAAATCAAAGGTCTCACAAAACACTGACAATTAAAAAAAAGTAAGAGACTTCTTCATAAGAACAATTATTCTGACTGCTGGGTGGTCAGTGATGATATCACTGGAGATTCTTACATCCATACACACACGCACACAGGCACACAAGGCCAATTCATCTCATGCCAGCTTACAACAGACAGGGTGTCTCTCAAGTCAACCTCTCTTGACAAATCTCAACAGTTCTCTCTCTCTCTCAGGTACAGTGGTGCTTTTAAAGAGAATGGTACAGTTCTAAAGCCAAGAGAAGAGTCATTAATCTCTGTCAGTGTTGAAGACACAAGCACGCTGGATTTTAAAAGTCGTGTCATTATTGGCATTTACTGGCGTGTTGCTCTCTGACGGGCCCAAAAGCTGCTGTGTGTCGTTCTACATCATCAAGTGTCTCACCGGGCCAAATAACAGCAGCAGCGTTCTGTGAGTGAAACATTAGTTGAAAATAACGAAGCGCGGCGCTCATTCTGCATTCAGACAACTCACTGAGTTCCTGCTAATTGTGCCACATTGAAAGAATAACTCACCAACAAATTATTCTGTCATCACTGAAAAACCTGAATCACTTTCACGCCTTAAAACCCAATCAGTCAATATGACACTAATGCCATGTGAAGCTGTGTGTGAGAAATGAGCAAAACATTATTTTAAAACATTATTCCACCTTTCCTTCCTTCCTTTCATCCAACCAACCATCTATCCATTCCTTTATCCACCCGTTCCTTTATCCATCCACCCGTTCCTTTATCCATCCAACCAACCATTCATCCACCCTTCCTTTATCCATCCACCCGTTCCTTTATCCATCCAACCGTTCCTTTATCCATCCACCCGTTCCTTTATCCATCCACCCGTTCCTTTATCCATCCACCCGTTCCTTTATCCATCCACCCGTTCCTTTATCCATCCAACCGTTCCTTTATCCATCCATCCGTTCCTTTATCCATCCATCCGTTCCTTTATCCATCCATCCGTTCCTTTATCCATCCATCCGTTCCTTTATCCATCCAACCGTTCCTTTATCCATCCAACCGTTCCTTTATCCATCCAACCGTTCCTTTATCCATCCAACCGTTCCTTTATCCATCCAACCGTTCCTTCCCTCTGTCCTTCTTTGTTACAACAGAGGGAACGATTTTGGGTGAAAATACTGATTACATTTCTGACCGTTTTCTACAGGATCTCCATTTGAAGGAAATATAAAGTGATATGGGTTTGGAAGGACATGGCGGTGAGTAAATGACGGCAGAATTATCTCGAGTGTGTATCAGAGTGACTGCGCTCAGGGTGAACACGCAGATAAACTGAGCTGTTATTCTCATGGGCCTAAAATCACCAGCTCTTATTCTGAAACTCTCAGTGTGAACAGCTAAGAAAACCACAGGTAAACAAACTGGCAAACATGCAAACCGGTGTTAAAGTGAGTTTTACAACTCCGAACACACCACACAGCACATTTTCTGCTAAACAAATCCAAACAACTGACCCAACAGTAAAAAAAGAAAATTCGCTTGACCCAAAGGCATCGGTTCTCCACCACCCCTTTCTGCTAATAAGCATATTTACAGATTCAAAAACATCTTTAGAGCACTCACTGCCAAAAGACTCCAGGACATTGTCACTTTAATGCTTGACCTAATGGCCTGATGTCCGTCTCTCTTTAAAAAAGCTGTCTGGTGACTTGATCAAAAAGAAAAAAAAATCAGGAAACAAAACCTGCTCATCTGATGAGACCATGTGTGAAATAAGCCAGAGAGAAACAAAGTTCATATATGTCCATCTGTTACCATAGCCAGACTATGAACGACTGTGAGTGTGTGTGTGCGCGTGCATGTTCGTCCTGCAGAGTAATAACCTTTTTTCACAGCCAAAAGAACAGCATCAACCATCTGTCCAGACGAGACATCCCATCAGGCTCCAGCAGGACAACTGAGGTCTTCAAATAAAGACAATCAATGCACACAAAACAATTTCTGTCAAATCGCTGAACACAAACAGATGTGATCAATAACAGAAGTTAACAGGTGTAGAGGGGAACCTTCAGTTCTACGATTTGAATTTGTGATATCAAAAACTGCATTAATTATAACTGAAGTCGAGGGGAGAGATAATACAACAACATTAGACAGGCAAACAGAAGCTGTCAACAACAGAAACAGATTACAGCACAAAAACATCAAAACACCAAAAACAACCGAGGGATTCACAAACAACAAAACTATGTGAATACAATGGAAATAATCAACAATGTGTTTCCCTGTTCTCTCTGTGCAATGTTTATGCTCAAGTGACTGCTTTATATTTCCCACGGTGTGACTGAACAACTCACAGAAGAAGAGGGTTTGCATTACTTACTTTATTGGATCAACACACGTGTATTAAAAAGGATTTTAATGGGAGGGATTTTACATTAAAGCAGCAATATTCCTGTACACTAAACCCAGAGCAATTCCACCCTTGGAGAAATCCAGTTATCTCATATTCTCAGACCAAAGCTCATAATATCTCATAACTCCACTTCCTAATTCCCAGATTATTCAACACTCGTGTTGAAAATCTATTAAGAACGTCTCACAGGGAAACTAATCTACCACCAGCAGCTTGTGCTGCGTCGCTTTAAACAGACCACTACAGAAGGTTTACATTTCTAAAATGGCTACACATGTAGCCATAAAAACACACAACCAATGAGAGGTGGCAACATATCTGAGACCTGAACAGGTCCAGTTTGAAATTTGTGGCTGCCAGGCAGGTGTATTTATTGAGGTTCACAGAATCCAATGAATAAACAAGTACCTAAAGAGGAAACAGGAAGAGGAAGAAACTGGCACCTGTGCGTGTATCACTGCTCAATATCTTACTGTGCTTACACAAATAAATGAAGCTGATACATCAATTGAATACATGGATTGATCCTTAAACATGAAAGCATTTCAGTAAACAGATTTGTCACCCTCATGAGCTTCGAATATGTGTATTTTTAACTGTGTTAATTTCCTTTGAGGAAATGTGACATCACTGATCTTTCCTGCACAAAACAAAGCTACTGGGGTAGCTGCTTTTAAACTGTAGTTTGCCAAGATACAAAGTGCACGATTTAGTGGAGCTAAGCCTAAGTCAAGCTATAGACTTACTAACAGAAAGCAGCTAGCCGAAGTAAATTCAACTTTGCTGATTCAACGTTTGTTTGATTCAACTGAATACAGAGCCAATGAAACGCAGTTAACATCTAACCAGAAGTTCAAATAGCAATATGCCTCTGTAAAAATAAAAATGTATACAATAAAAATTGTATTTAAAGAACTAAACTAAAGAACATGCAGTGCAAAGTTAAGAGTTGGGGATGCAGAGACCAGCTCAATGCAAATGGCTATGAATACGATACAATGTGCAACACAAAGGTATAAACACAAAAGGTGCTACATAGAATAAGTGTGTGCGTTTAGTTCAGTGTACGAGTTGAGTTCTGTAGACTGAAACCTCCTATAATACATCCTAGACGGGAGAGGAATAAACAGTCTGTGGTTGGGGTGAGAGGTGTCTTAGAGAACGTGATGTATTGAGTAGTTTTTACACCTCCACCCCCGCTGCTGGAGGTCTTCTGGTCTGGTATGCTGCACTTGGATACAGTAAAAGTATCACCCTGTCATTGCATTTGGACTGAATGCAATGTTTAGACAAACACTTTATGGTCCTGCATCTTCCAAAACAGATGAATGTATATATAATTATATTTATATATATATAGGTTATGAAAATATCTTGTCTGGTCAACTGCCCCTCCTCTTTCTCCTCCTTTAAGGTCTTATTTCCAGTTCTGCACTTAACACAGGTACAAAAACAACAGAGCTTTCTGCTTGAAACATCAGGTTTGTAGCTGAATTAAAATTTGGCACCAGCCCAAACCTTTTCTGACATTTTTCATCTGACAGTGACCAAACCCATGACAGACTGTGGCTGAAATTCATCAGGAGCACACTGGAGATAATGAGAGATTATGCGCCTGTGTGTGTGTGTGTGTGTGTGTGTGTGTGTGTGTGTGTGTGTGTGTGTGTGTGTGTGTGTGTGTGTGTGTGTGTGTGTGTGTGTGAGCAGAAACGGAGTGACTGTCTTCAGTCCAGCTGCAGTTCTCACTGGGGGCTGTACAGAAGCCAAAGGAAGTGCCATTTCCTTATCTGGGGAGCCAAAGTGTTGGGTAAAGCAAACCCCGTCGGCCTCTGTACAGGAACCACCAGAATACTCTAAACAACACAGTGTGTGTGTGAGAGAGAGAATGAAAAAGAAAGAGAAGGGGAGAGAGAGAATTATAATAATCAGTATTCCTCAGTGTTCTCTCTTTTCATTTATAGTTACTGATGTTTGCTAGCATCACCATAGGCAGCACTATTACCTTTGCTCATATTTAGAGTTACAGATTCAATCAATTCTCAGTATTAAACTTTGAAAAGTAACTCATAGCAACACTGTTTGTGCTGTGGAGGACTGTACTGTCCTTAAAACACGCAACTTTCTCTTATCTATATCTATCTATCTATCTATCTTCCTGCCTGCCTTAACACACATCTGTCCCCAAAGGACATATTAACATGTCCATACCCTTCAGAAGAACCACCCATAACACATTAATGATGCATAGCAACACCATATCCAGTACCTAGCACCATTCCACAACACACTAGCATCATTAGCAAAGTTTGGGCAGTAAGCCGGTATTTAAATTAACATCAGAAAGTGTGAAAATCCCATTCTTTGACATTCTTCCTTCTGTTTCACAGGACTGGATTGATTTACTCTCTTCAGAAGGAAATCTTAAGGTGCAATCTCAAGGTGCCTTAATAATATAAATCATTCATACACAGAAAATTCCTTTCAGATGTTGTTTTGCTAAAGTCTCAGTGGAGAGAATAAACAATAAGACGATGAAAAATAAGTCTTTCATCCTTCTCTCCAAACTCTAAAATAATCACTCTCTTCCACGTACGACGGCTTATTAGCGGAGCTTTATTTACAACACAACCCTTCAGCTTCTAATCAAAAGGGATTAGAAGGACTCTAACATGACAGAAGGCATCTCCCTCTGGCTCTTAGTATCATATTTAACACACATTTCATATGCAGACAGTCAGAAGAGTCAAACTGCAAACACTTATTTGATGTGAAGCATACACTTGCTAAGACTGCAGAGAGAGAGAGAGAGAGAGAGAGAGAGAGAGAGAGAGAGAGAGAGAGAGAGAGAGAGAGAGAGAGAGAGAGAGAGAGAGAGAGAGAGAGAGAGAGAGAGAGAGAGAGAGAGAGAGAGAGAGAGAGAGAGACCACAATGACAACCAACCAATGTCTTACTTAGTAGACTTTCCACATTAAACTATAGCAGAGATGCATTAAGTCGTTTTTAATACAAGAAACGACCGTGTAACTTCACAAGAGTTGGCCGTTAAGTGACTGTGGCGTCTTGTGTTTGGTGTGGTGCACGGATATTCCAAATATGTCTGTGGAATGCTTACAGGAAGTTCAGCTCAGCCTTTGGTCTGAAGGTTACTAGCTCTAGGGTCAAACAAACAGGACTGTGTTTCAGCATGTGTCAGCCCTCCTTTTGGAAGTTCAGACCTGGCACCTTTTCCAAGATGCATTTCTAACCACTGGTTTGCTTGTTAAATCTCTGTAGCGATCACTTACATTCGCACCTTAAAATGTTATCAAAAATAAATGTTATCACCTATATTAGTGCAACATTAAAACCACTGGCCGCAGAACTCTGAGAAATGATACAGCTGTGCAAACGATGCCAAATACAACCAAAGCCTGAGAACAAACTACAGCTTCACTGTAATTGTACTTAACCTTTTAAATGTATTAACATTTTCATTCCCATTTTGAGCTATTCAATTAATGCCATTTATCAATATCCATGTATTTATATATTTTTAATTGCTCGTTTTCAAACCATTTTTAACAATGCCCTAAATGATGACACCAGGATAACAAGCCATGAAAATCTGAATGCAGGTTTGCTTTTAACTGTTTTTAAACTGTTTAAATTACCCAGGCGGGTATCAGGTTCCTATGATGGCTAATGAAACAAAGAGAGGGAAACGGATTTTTAAAAAAATGTTTGGTCACCCTTAACACAAATGTACCACAATGCTCAGCTGATGATCAAAAATGTAGTATCACAATATCTTTCTCACAGATGGGGTGAATCAGAGTTCTGTAACTGTTATGTTGTAATAGCATCTCCAAGTTAAACTTTAGGCTGGCTGAAATGAAATTTCTTCTGCTTGAAAAAGGGCCATTTACAAGACAGTCCAATCTATAAAGCAGACTGACACAGTACCCAAAAAAAAAAAAAAAATCAAAGTCAACTGTAGTGTGTACTTCATGAAAATTAATAATCCATATGTATATTAGACAATGAAAGATCTTTTCATCAGACCTTAGACACAGTACATAAGAGTAATAATAAAGAACTGTGTTGTTGACACAAACATAAGGCTTATCAGACAGTGATAAGCCTTGTGTGATCGACAGCTTCCTTCAACAGACTCCAAACAAACTTCTGCTTTTCTCACAGCCTGAATGAATGGAACAAACTCCCCACATTAACACTGCTTTGGAAAGTCTTACAGCACATCAGCGAGTAATGCAGCACACCTCTCTCAGACAACACTTCCTGAAATACCACAAGACTTACTCATCCAGACAGCCAGAGGTGGATACAAAAAAGACATTATTATTAACCCTTCACATTCACAGCTGTAAACAGAATCTGAGAATTAACCTTGTACTTGGTGTGTGTTTGGGGGGTTGAATATGTGGTTTACAAGGACACAAATGTGTATAACAATATGGTTATAACAATGTAAATCTGGTTTAGAGGGACACTTCCTGTGTCCTGATAAACTAAATTGCTTAAAAAAACATACTGGTGGATTTTTGGAAATTAAAAAGTGCCAAAGGTTTTCTGTAAGGGTTAGGTTTAGGATACAAAGTTTGTACGGTATAAAAAAAACATTAAGTCTATGAAGAGTACTTATAAACCACATATGCTACCGTGTGTGTGTGTGTGGTTGTGTGTTTTAAATGGTGATGAATCCAAAACTGCACAAAAGTACCAGTACTTGAAGATGATACTAAAATAACGATACCAGTCTTTCTACAATACTGGTAGTGCTGACTTTAATTGGTACTTGTGTATCCATGTATGTGCATGCTTGTGGAAAAAGGTGTTGAGTATCCAATCACATTTCAGCCAAGACACATTACTGTTTAAGGGGCGGGGCTCTGATTGTGTGACTGCAAATTGATGACACTAGCTAACCCTGGTCCCTTTGTGCTATAAAAACACAGTAATCCAGAGTGTAATTTTACCACATTAATGTGGATTAGGAAATTACAAAAGCTGATGATTCGAGATAATATCATAAAACATAGATCCCAGCTCATTGTGAAGGCAAAATAGCTACTCAGAATAAGACACAGCGCCATAAAGGTGCTTGGACATGATTCACGTTTAACTCCTATAGCTGAGAAGAGTTTTCGCTTCAGTCTTGCAAAACCCAGAATGTTAATTATGCCAAAACTGAAGCTAAACTATTTAAACATCACAGAGTAAAATTCAACCACCCTCAGGGTAAAAATACACAAACTGCAGAGACCAGATATTTCCACACATCACCTCATGTGTCTTTCAGCTCAGAGTGGAAGCCACAGTAAAGCACTGAGAGATGCTCACGCAAACAGATAAAGCATTCAGCAAGCACCGAATTACCCACAAACACAGTTTAAACCACATGTTTTAAATGAGCGAGTAACTTTTCTCTCCTCCTGTACGCAGAGCAGAAGTTTCTACCCAACATGATTCATCATTTTATAACACTTGGAGGTACGCTGAAGAACCGCGAGGAGATATTTTGGGTCTGCCTCCATCAAAGAGAGCAGATAAAACAAGAGTTATGAGCTAGAGGATGGGCCTGCTGCCAATAAAAAATTTTTACTCATCCTGCATTAAATACAACCCATAAAGTTCTTCTTCTTTTGAGGACAGAACAAGATTCCATTTCCCCCAAAAAAATATTTCGGAACTTACAGATGGATCCACCTCCCTTTTAATAACTCTTTGAGTAGCTCCTGCTATAAACTATTACGGCGGCTAAAGAAAACACAGCAATATGTCATGGCTAATACTGCCATGGCAACCCCAGAACCGTCAATCACAGCTGGAAAAATCTGAGGCATGCATGAATAGTGTCAAGGAAACGATCTTCCACTACATACAGGAAGGAAGAAATGTCTTGGGAAAACAGATAGACCTTCTTCAACTGCGCCTGTGCAGATGTGTTGATAAACTGCAGAAACAGTTTAGAAAATGTGCTTTATCCATTAACAATTTATCTGGAAAGTGAAGCAGGCTGGCCGCTATTGTTAACTGGACAATCAACACAGCATTATCAATTATAAGCGAAGGCATGTAATTCTCATAAAATGACCAGATATTGTCCCGTATACTGACCTATCAGTAGTACAACCATTGTAACTGTGTGGGGGCCATAGTTTATTAATTTCTATACTGGTCCTAGAGATCATTATGATACTGATCGGCCAGTACGAGTTTTTAAGGGGTAAGCACTTACCCACCAAAGCTCACTAAAAGTGTTTTAAACAAATGTGTGGTCGTATCCATTGACAGTTGACAGGTGATCCAGACAGCCACATATCAGACATCACGCTGGTTTTTCATTAGTAGTATCTGTTATAACTGTACTGGGTGTGGAGCAGTTTCTGCTTTACACAGATCCGTGCTGTAATGTGAATTCAGTGTTTGCTCCTGCGTCTCTGAGCTGAACAAATCTGTGCAGCGGCGTGATTGAACAGCTGTGTTTATATACACAAAACAACGCCAAAGAAATCGGCCCGAACCGGCGGGGCGCGGATCTGATGCGGGAAAACGGCGGAAAGTTGCTACGAGAAAGGCGCAAAAGTTGTTAAAAAAGTGTCACCGCGTCACAATGTAACAATGTAACCGCGTCACAATGTAACAATGTAACCGCGTCACAATGTAACAATGTAACAGCGTCACAATGTAACAGCGTTACAATGTATCCAGGCGTCCCGCTCAGGCCGCGCGCAGGAAACAAGGCGCGTCTCCGTCAACCTCCACAGCAAACACACAAACACTGAGAACGACACTCACAAACAACACAATCACACCAACATCTCCCGAAACACCCCAAACTACAGCAGGAGCGGCGGGATGGAGGACAGCGACACTCGCATCGCCAAAAAACCAGTTTACTCGACTGGAAAAGCTCGGGTTTGTAGTTTGGGTAACTTCTGGACTCACCGACACCGTACTTTTCCTTCTTCGTGGGCACCCAGCGTGACATTTTCATGGATGGAGGTTCTCTGCGTGGCGGCCCGTGAGTGTTGCGGTGTGCGTTCTGGGTGTAACTCCGGCGTTTTCTCCACAATGTTTCTTTTCCCCGGAGGAGTGGAGACTCATCTGGCCGCCATTTTCCCGAAGCACCGAACTCATGAGCCGCCGCGCGAGGGGGAGAGCGAGACTCATATGGGACAGAGACGTCACGGGACAGTCCTCACAAACCTTCACCATGGTAACCGTAGACCAGCACAATACCACAGCCATTGTCACGAACAGCAGTGCTGTTATCAAACCCACGTAACTACAGAGGTTTGGAAGACAAGCCCAGATATATCTATGTATAACTAACCAACTAACTAACTGAGCTCCGTGCAAAGGTCGGGCATAAAATAAAAGTACGTAGTGCACATTTGTATGTCTTTATACGTGTTTTTTATTGAGTGCTGCGTGTGTCTGTGTGTTTGAGAGAGAAAGAGAGATCTGAAATTCAATTCAATCAATGTTATAGTTTTTTTCACTTTCTTCTTGAGCATTGTGGTTTAACCATAATGAAACTTCTGGATTGTCACTATAAGATGGTTGTTTCTGTTAATGTGATGCACACTGCCTCTAGGCAGACAACATCAGCTCTTTTCTAGTGTCGTTGTCCTGTTTATTTCGTTTAAACATCATTCTCATCAAAAATATGGAAAGCATAAACAGCGCTGCATAAAACATCCAGAATCCCTTCATACTCATAATGAGACAGTCTCACTGTCGTAAATAGCTGCAGATTGTGGCGACTGATGAAAATTTGATTATGGGGACCAATTAGAAAAGATTGCTCTGGGATACTGTCTCTTGGCCACAGATTTTAATTCCCTCTTTCCAGAGAAATTATTACTCAGTTTGAGGTTAATTGTATCTGTGAAAATATGTTGCCATGCGCACAAATGGTCCCCAGATGCTCGTAATTAAAGATGCTCTGTGGGACAAAACTGCCTCTTTGCTGTTTGATTCATCGTTGTGTGCAAACATTTAGACAGTGTAGAGTAACCCTCGTACTGTAGGTGGCGTCTTTGTTGACTTATTGCTCGGTTTTGTTATCTTGTAGCCTGCAGCCAATGTGCCGTGAATTTCAGCTGGAGCACATTAAAAGATCCAGAATCCTTTGCTTTCATCAGAAGATTACTTCTCAGCCGTATAAATGTTATAGAAATGTTCTTTCATTGTTAGCCTACAGATATACCCCTTTATGAGAAATGAATGCTTTATTCTGGAAGAGTGAGCTATTATTTGCCTGCACAGTGGCCCGCTGTTTATCATTAATCGGTGTATGTCACAGAACTGTTGTTTTTTACAGTCATATCAAACATGGGAGGTGGAGACAGCTGCGCCTTATACAAAACTCAAATAGCTTATTGGGTATGTTAAAAAAAACCTTTACATTGCCAAAGCATAGAAGCATTACACATAAATATTTACACATCAATAAAAGGCAACTCAAGTCAACAGAAAACATCTCATTATGTCAAGATTGTTTAAATGCATGTTGCACAGCAGGAATAGACAGTTCCACACATTTTCTGTCATTACTCATTAGAAGATCCAGACAGCGGAAACTTGTATTTGAATCTGATCAATTTGATAAAATCAAAGTCATAGCATACATTCCCAGCAATTTTATGTTGAAAGAATCTTTTGCTAACGTTTCCATTAATAAACAAAATTGTTAAAATGATTTTTGAATGTTCTAGGAATGTTTTAAATGTCCAGTTTTTTAAAACATTGTATTAACATTATTGCTTGGTTATAAAAACAATATTCAAACTTTTTTAATTCTGTAACTTCTTTAAACGTTGCACTAAAAACTTGATATGTATATGTAAAAAAATGTTCTACTAAAGTTACTGTTTCACTAACGAATGTATTTGATAACTATGAGAGAACTTTTAGAGAACGTTATAGCCAATATTCTGAGAATGTTCCCTGTTAGAGTTTTTCTTGCTGAATATTCTTTTACTCTTGGAAGTACGTCATACTATGAAAGTAAATGGGTTGTGAATAATGTTTCATGTTGACCTTCTGTGAAAGTAACTGTGATACATTTCAAGCTCTAAGAGTTATAATCTGCTGACCTCCAGTGAGCTTCAAATGTTGTCCCTAAAACACTGACCAGCTTTAATTAGGGAATTCCTCTTTACACACATCCAGAGGTCATGCTGAGACAAATGGAAAGACAGAGCAATGCAGGAAGAAATGGCAAATTAAAGAGAGACACCAATCACAGCAAAATACAGGGCATGAATGAACATGAGAAACACACAGTTAGACAATACAATAGTGCTGCCTTGTTTGTGAGTCACACACAACGTTTGCATTGCATTTATTTCAATATTTGTGTCTAATGAGAAATGCTGACGTGTCCTTCACTTCTCAAGCCATTTATGAGAGACAGAATAAAAGCACCAACCTGCTTCTACATGTTTCGTACGTTCTACATGATTTTAACTTTCCTGCAGGGGGCGCTACAGTCTCTCTTCTGCGTCTCATTGCAAGTACATATAGCGGCAGACCTGCGAGTCTCCTAACATACTGATAACAGTAACTAAGAAAAGTGGTCTAAATGTATTTATATGCATATATACGTTCTGTGTAAGGTTCAGGACCGTAAAACTTTCGTCCAGTCATTACATTCGGTCCTGCGGCCTGTCAGGCTATACAAGCGTTTTGAAGGAGGCGTGGCTTTGGAGAGTGCTCTAAGGGGAGGGCGGGGCTTATGTTTTCAAAACTAGCATCCTCTTGCTATCCGCTCTAGTTGGTTCACCTTGCTTTAAAAATTGGTCTGGTACATTCAGTAGAAAATGTTTCCCTTTAACTTACATCACCATACATGACATAAACATGAACTTAGGTCTGTTCATCTGAGAAGCAGCAAACCTCTTTAAAAGACTCCATTTGTTTTCCATGTGATCTTTTTGGTGTCTGTGAGAAACGGTTGAGATAATATGGAGTTCTCATTTATTTTGTCTTTCCTGCAGGTCTAATGACTGTTTTAACCCCAGAGAGGATTATGAAGCAACAAAACAAACGCCTTATTTACAGAAACTCATTCGCAGAGAGAATCATTGAGCCCGCAGATATGTTTACTTTCATCTGCCTTCTTGGTTTTGAGAGATCATGTGGGTGGCCTTCACACAAACATCAACAACCTCATCATCTGCCTCCCTGAAGCTCTAATCACCCAGCAGCCCCTCCGATCACATGCCCTGCTCCAGACCCCGGGACACAACAGCACTCTGTTTTGGATGTCATGGTTTTAAAGCAGATCTGTGCTTGTCTCTAAGAAGAGGACTGAAGGTAGAGTTCTATATTTTTGAAGCAAATGACACTGGTGCTTGCCTGTGCAGATCCCGCTGGGTTCACAATGGTTGCCAGAGTATTGCTTTATGGTTGCTAAGTTCTAAACTTTGGCACCCAACTCATCTTAAACCATTTGTGCTACAGACATAAACCCAGCTAACAGTTGTAGGTTGAAGGAACGTTTCCCCAACATTACCATTAAGTAACAAAAACATTAAAAATGTTATTTTGAAAGTTGTTCAAAGGAACGTTCCAAAAGTGTTTTAGACATTGTATTAACATTATTGCTTGGTTATAAGAAAATGTTATTCAAACCTTTTTTTAATTCTGTAGCGTTTTAAAAACATTCCACTAACTACTTAAGAATAACATTTTAGATATATGATATACAATATTAAAAAACCTTCTACTAACATTACTGCAAGAACTTTCTTGATAACTTTGACAGAACTTAGAGAGCATTAGCCAACATTCTGAGAACATGCTGTTAGCTGGGAATAATGGCTCAGATGATTCTGCTTGTTGATGAGAAGTGTGTTATTTTATTCAGAACTGCCAAATGATAAAACTGGCAAAAAAAGCTCATATTCTTGTATTCAAGGAGGGACCTTGCTGAGCCACATCTATGAAAAACAAAATAAAGATTTGGTGCTAGGCTCTTTGACCTGGGCCAAGAAATAGCTGCATAGCAACTACATAGCAACCAATACCGCAGCAACATGCTAACAACCATTAGAGACACTGTAGTGTGCCCTGGCACCAACCAGGAACACTGTAGCATCATAGTTAGCATAGCTTTTGCATGGGCAAACACTGCTTACATTCTAAATGAATGTCTTAACATTTTACTCAGAGAGAAGAATAAGCAGGTTTAGTTTTGTCGAGTTTATATGGTTGAATCTTTTACTATTCTGGGTTATCAATGTTTAGCTACAGAAATCATTTCTGTATGTAAACAAAACAACTCCAAACCAAGATGTCTGAGCTGAAAAGGAGAAATTTGCTGGCTGCAAGTAAATTTAAACCCACACTTCCCCGCACACATCCTCTCAGTGAAAAATAGGAGTTGTTCTGTGAGTCTTTTGTTTGTGGAGACTAGCACACACACATTTCTCATCCTGGCTGAGTGGAGACATCACCAGTGACCTCTCTTCAGACTTCACCAAAGACGAGATGAAGTACACAAGCTGGAATTGTCTGATATTGCTGTTGCCCCTTGAAATCAGATTGTGTCGTCTTTTTTAAACTTTGTGATGCAGGTAAACAGTTCCATTAACAGTACAAACTGTCTTGTATAACTTATTGAATATTCAGCTGCTCTTTCAGTGTATTTGTGTAAGCGTGTATATTTACTTTCTAGAAGGATGTCAGGGTAAGAATAAAGAATAACTTAATTCAAAGCGTATTCCTTCAAAACGAGTATTATTATCTTGCGTAATGTTGCTTTAGGAGTGCATTGGTTTGCTTTTAGAATGTTTACATATTTTAGATATTTAGAGGGCTGTTCTGAACATCCCAGCTAACATTCTCAGAATGTTATCTAATGTTCTCTAAAAGTTCCCTCAGAGTTATCAGAAAACGTTCTTGCAGTATCGTTAGTAGAATTTGTTACTGTTATATATCATATATATCAAACATTATTTTTAAGTAGTTAGTGGAATGTTTTAAAAATGTTACAGAACTAAAAAAATGTTTGAATAACATTAATTCAACGTCTAAAAAACTGGACATTTTAAATGTTCCTAGAATTTTCAAAAAACATTTTTAAGATTTCACATTTTTGTTACTAAAAGAAGCGTTAGAGAAACATTCCAAAAAACTTAAAAGTGTTAGCTGGGATTGAGCCTAATTAGAATGTTACTGTAAATATTTGTGCCAAAGGTACAAACCTTTCTCAAATGTTTTATTGGTCTTTCTCTGAAATTCCTAGAGTTTATTATGGGGGATATGAAATCTGAGGACTGAGAACCGCTACTTAAGCCTCACGATGCAGCCAGACAAAACAGCAGGAGTCCCCTTTCGCAGGTCCTCATCATGGAGGAGATCTGGAGAGCCGGGTTATTATGAGGGCCCTGTGGCGCAGGTAAATAAGCCCCCTCACGCAGCTCGTCCAAAGAGCTGTATTGAAGGTGGCACGGTGGATAAATGGCTTCAGACACTGAAGAGACTCCAGTCTCATCCACTTCAGAGGCAATTGCCTCAGTTTGTGGACAGGACTACGTCAATGCCAACTCTGCCAAATAAGATGACAGGAAGTAGCCCACTTTGTCCTGGTCCTTCCTCCCTCCAGAGAAGAAAGCAAACCCCTAGCCTCTGCCCTGGCCTTTGTGAGAGCTCTGTGGGCAGCCTGGAGTCCCTGGAGACTAGCACAGGGTCGGAGAGGAGCAGCACGGTGCACATTAAACCTAGTCCCAGAACAGACAGAGCTAAATTCTGCTCTCTCGCTCCTGTTCGCTTTGGGTGGCTGCCCATACAAAGTAGTGTGATACTGACAGATGTCTCCAACAACGGCGGCCACCACGACAATAGCAGGTGCCAGGTAAGAACGAAGAAAAGGTGGAGGGGATAAAATAACCAGAAAATCACAATAGTGCACTTTTGTGCTACTTGTATAATTTCTACAGTATATAATATGCACATTTTCTGTGTGCATAAATACATGATACATCTAGTACATTTGTAAAATTATGCAGTGTACAACAAGAGCACACTTTGAGGAATACTGTTTCTCACAATGCAATGCGCTTGATAAGACCGCAAATAACACCAGCTTAATGCAATATTTACTCATGCTGCTAAAGATATAAGATTTTAACACGAAATTTTAAAAAGGTGCAAAATGACCTTGTGTATTACAGAGATGGTGACTGGCGACTCACTCAAATCATGTAGCCTGTTAAAAAGGTGTTCTGCTACATCTCAATGTGACCTGACTTGTGAGTTTCTCCTGGCAACACCTCAGATCAGGGGTGCCCAGTCCTGCTCCTGTAGGTCCAGTGTCCTGCAGAGTTTAGCTCCAACCCTAATCAAACACACCTGAACCAGCTAATCAAAGTCTCACTAGGCAGATTAGAAACTTCCAGGCAGGGGTTTTGAGGCAAGTTGGAGCTAAATTCTGGATGGTGGCCTTCCAGGAGCAAGATTGGTCCTCTGCCCTAGAAGCACTGACACTTTCCTAAGAAACATGCTGAATGTATCTGTGTATTATGCAGTAGTACTACTACTATGAGTAGTTTCACATACTACTCTTTAAGAATATAAGACAGTATGTACTGTGAAGTGCAAAAGGCAGTATGCTAATATTGCACTACTAACCTAGCCGTAAAGAATGTGAAGGTTTTTAGATTACTTCCTGGATGGTGTAAGAGTGTCCCCTGATAATGTCTTATCTGATCGTAGGAAAATTGTTCTTGCGAAGTGCTCTGACTATCAGGGACTCGCTAAACTACTTATGTTCAACCTCCATTTTTACATATTAGGATGTTTCTAAATGGAAATAAGATTAAAAATGTAATAAAAACACATCTGTGGGAGTGTCTCGGCAGGGCTTCATTGTATCTCACATATTGCTGTGTATAAATGCATCATTTCTAAACTGCTGCTTGCAGTATGAAACTTTTTTGCTCCATCTAAGAGATGAAGTCCTGTACAGTGGAGATAAACGCTTTCAAAGCCACAACTGTACACCGCACAACAATTTATTCTCACTCGCACTGGGAGAAAATCCAGCCAATGAACAGCCAAGCTTTCAGTCCTGATTTACCTTAGTGCCAGAAAGTGAGAGAGAAACACATACAGCTTTGAAAGGAGGGAAGAGAGAGAGAAATCTGGATGAGTGACAAGCACATGAACTTCAGTGGCTGCTGCATGAAGCATCTGCTATAAAACAGCCCTGTCAGCAGGTGCTGAGATTCATTCTAAGCAGGTTTAGGAGGAAATAGATCCAACCACATCAGAGCCAACAACAGTGCTGCGGGGGCCAGGAGATGGAAAGAACAGAGGCTGTGAAATGAAGAAGAAATCTGCAGTCTTTTGAGTTTAAAGATCCTGAAGCGTTTGTGGCCTGAACATTTTTCCATATTTCTGCATCTTTTCACTCCAGTCACGCTAAGTTTTAACAACAGTGGCCCCAAAAGTATCTGGACCCTTAATCCAGTCTTACAAATGTTTGAACGCTAACTCACTTGCCCTTAAGTCCACACAGGTGTCCTATCAGAGGATGCTTTTAAATGCAGTGACATCACAAAATGTTTTTGCCTAAAGTGTCTCAAAACCTTTTTAGTGCTGTACCTGATCTAGACTAGTCCTGTAGAGATGTGGAGATGGGAAGAGTTTTGATCATGCCACACAGAACTGAATCCAACTAACAGATGTTTACACTAATAAAACATTAACATAAATTAACATAAAATTAAACATGTTATTTTAAAAGTTCTAGGAACGTTCAATATGTCCAGTTTTTAGATGTTGTATTAATGTTTTAAGAACGTTATTCAAACATTTTTTTAATTCTGTAATGTTTTTAAAACATTCCACTAACTACTTAAGAAAAACGTTTTTGATGTATATGATATATTACATTTAAAAAATTGTACTAATGTAACCGCAAAATTTTGATTTTGATAACTTTAAGAGAACATTAGGAGAACTTTTACAGAACACTAGCCAACATTCTGAGACTGTTCCCTGTTAGCTGGGGTACCTCAAATGATTTTAAAAATAAATGATAAATAGCTTTGTAAAGTTACAGTCTGATGTAAATGTGTATGTTTTCTTTCAGCAGAAATTGAAGTCTCCTATAACTCCAGTGTTGCTCAGCACTCCTGCCAAACTCAGCAGATCAAAAATAAATGGTGGGTAATAGCTAAGTTGCGAGATTGTATAAATAAAATATATAAATATATATAAAAATAATCAATGAATCGCTTGGCGAAGAAATTCAGGTAGCGTGGAGGCAGTCAGACCTGTGATTTATGAGCGAAGCTTTCAGCTTTACACAAATACAACAATATGGAAATAAATGAGTTCAATAGGCTGTTTGCAAAAATACAAGATATGCAGGTAAAATGTTATTAAAAGGACACAGATTAAAAGAGAAAGAAAGAGAGATGTAAAATTCTTTCTGAGATTAATTCATTTATTGTGTGTGTCCTGCTGAGCATTACTTGCATGAGATGCTACCCAGCTAACAAGAAACCTCATAACATTAGATAACATACTCTCAAAGTTATCGAAATCATTCTTCCAGTAACGTTAGTAGATACGTTAGTAAATTTGTCTATTTTATATGTTAGAGAACTGTTTCTACAACCTAAAACTGTTAGCTGGGCAGTATGCTAGTTTCACCACCTTGCTTCTTAACTAACAAATTTCACCAGTAATGTTCACCAGTAAGTTTCTCACAGTAATGCTGGTTTAAAGGCTCTGTTCAGCAGGGTTTGTGTGAGGGAATGAGTGTGTGGAGTGTTTGGAGTCGGGCACAGGGGAGTATCAGGTTTGCTGTCTCCTCCTGTGGTTTCCTCTGTCGTCATAATCTCTGCGCTCCTGCTGTTTCTGGCCTCTCACGGTTCTGTCAGCAGGTGATGAGCGTGTAATGATGCCGCCACAGCGTAACTTTAATTACCGCGGTAAGAGCAGGACAGAGTTAGGGGAATGAGGATTGATGGCAATGATGCAGAAAAGAGGAGCGTTTACTCTCCCATGAGTGTTTGTACTGGATGGTGGTTCACTCCATCAAGGCAGTGTATGTATGTGAGTGTGAGTGCGTGACAATGGGTCAATAACAGACGAATGCTGTCTGTCACTCAGGATCACACTGTGTTGCCAAATCCTGTCTTTCTCTGAAACTACTGAAGAAACAGCATTTCCTGTGTTCCTGTAGCTCAACCAATAGAGCATTGCCTCAGAAGATTGTGGGTTCGATTCCCAGGGAACACACTTACTGATAAAAAGTGGCTCTGACTCTAGAGTGATGGCGTGTTTGTTGACTTATGTTTATTATTCTTGTTTCTTGCTCTGTTGACAAATTTGTCTGGTGTTAAGCAGAAACCTCAAGAATTTTGCTTGATTTTAATGACTAAAACAAGAAGAAAAACTTTAAAAATGATTTGGATTTATTTAAATATTTCTACTGGAAAGCAAGACAAAACTGGTTAAGAATTAATTTTTGTGCAGGTTGTGCCATTTGTATGTACTCGTCTCATAAATATGGTTATGATATGATGGCAGCACAGTATCTGACAGACAACAGCTGAGCAGCTCACAGAACTGAGCTGTGTGCTGAGCTGCCCTTCAAACAGAGAGCATGCTGGGTAAATAGCTGCCTGTCAGGTGTTCACTGCCAGCGTGCTGCACGATTACCTGCCTAGAAAACAACGACAAAAAACAGTTCTCTTGCCACTTTAGCTGTCAGGCAATGCTATGACCATGTCTCCATGGCAACATCAGCAGAAAGCGATCCATCACGCCCAGGTGGCTGTCTGTCTCTCATCTGTCAGATTCAAATCTACCTGTCTGTCTTTTTTCTGTCTCCCTGACACTTGTAAGTGATGCAGGTTACATCAGTATAAGCAGACGTGTGTTGACAGTGTAAACATGGTGGAAAGGGCGGAGATGTTGTGACAGAGGAGCACTGTAAACGACTCTGTATTTACACTCATAGACACAAAGATATTAGAGATCTCACACTGATCGACTTGGAGAAACATCTGAAAGTGGATTTTTTTCCCTCCATGCAGACACTGAATTGGAAAAAACGGCGAGACCTGAGTCTGTAGGCTTCAGATATCAGAGGACACTTGAAAACACATCACCCAGCCTTCCTCGGGTAAGAACTCTAACATCACCCAGAATCAATGTTTTGCCTAACTCATGATCCTGTGGCTGAGTGAAGTGAATCCACACCGCCGTGATCCAACATCTAGCTGAAAACCTTCACAGAAGAGTGAAAGCTGTTAGGAAGGACTCATGAGAAATGAAATGCTCAACAGGTGTGCTGGTGTCTACCATAAATGCTTTTGGCCTACTAGTATAAAGTTAGTCTATATAGCCTACATGCTTATTAGCATGGAGTTGGGCATGTAGAAGTCTGCTTTAAATGAAGAGGCAATTATTCAAAAATGTATTATCTAAAATATGTAACATGACTGACCAATAAAATTCAACTGGGCAGAGTGGCTACAAAGATGGATCATCTAGAGAGATTTCTAGAATATTATAGACAAATAAACTGAGAATCTTTATTGAGCATTAATGTGAGGGTGAAATCTG
The DNA here is from genome assembly GCA_036877525.1 of Chromobotia macracanthus. NCBI lineage: Eukaryota > Metazoa > Chordata > Actinopteri > Cypriniformes > Botiidae > Chromobotia > Chromobotia macracanthus. The sequence continues at coordinate 1,760,801 of JAZGTH010000029.1, forward strand.
AGTGATAGATGTTAATGCAGCACTAAATGAAGAATCTTTGATCTGCTTTGGTTGTAATGCGAATTGTTTCAGCACACTGTACACACTTAAAAACATCACACAATCAGTCACGAGCACAATGCCAGATGATCTGTACACAGATCAGTCTCAACAGGATGAGCAGAATGAATCTGAATGCTGTATGTGTTGTTTTGACATTAGATAAATGTATTCTCTTTGTAAATATTCGGTGTACATCAGCTGCTTCTGTTGAAAGCTCACTTTATGGGCTGTTTTCTCAGATGGATTTCCTGCAACTCTTTCCATTTGTCTCTCCTTTCTCTTTCTAATGAAATCTTTTATCACTGTTCTCCATGCCAATGAGATATTGTGGGACTGAAGAAACTTCAAAGTAAGACAGAGCTCTCAGAGAGGGGAGATGAAAGATTGAAAGAAAAGACACAGGAGTGAATTCAGGGTGGGGAAGGAAGACAGAGGAGAGGGGTGTCATGAAAGAGCGAACAACTTTTCTCTCCTGATATCCACAGAAATGTTCCCCTTATTTAAACTCATCATTAAATCTAAATCAGACTTTTGTGGCGTTGGTTACGTCTGTTAGCTTTGAGGTCATCTATATGCTAATGTCCTCTTAACACTAGATCTTACTCAGCTAACAGTTTTAGGTTGTTAAAATGTTTCCCAAATGTTTCCATTAAGTAACAAAATGTTAAAAATGTTTAAAATGTCCAGTTTTGTAGACGTTGTATTGCTTGCTTATAAGAACATTATTTGAACATTTTTTAAATTCTTTAACATTTTTCAAACATCCCACTAACAATATACATTATATACAACATTAAAAAGTGTTTGAAAAAAACTAATGTTATTGCAAGAATGTTCTTTGATAATGTTGAGAGAACTTTTAAAAAATGTTAGCCAACATTCTCAGAATGTTAGCTGGGTAGCAGATATGCACATTTGGTAAAACAGGTCTAAAGTATTGATGATGATACATATACATTTGTCTAGATTCTGGAATAAGAATGTCATTGAAATTTCAAAGAATATCACAGTACTGCATGGTGTATATCTATAAAACCTTGGCGGTACCATTGGCACTTGTTGTAAGTGACAGAATGATCTCAGGGTGTCTTCAGTTCTTTTGTTGTTATGCACAAGTCTCTTTATCTCAGTCTTTTATACTGGTCCAGACGTTCTGAAAGCGAGGAATTCATATCACAGATTAAAACTCGCCTGCGATTCCTATGATATAATGAAAAAGTGCCTCCAGTTACAACTTAATTGATCTTAGCTGAATCGCCCCCAAATTCCCCAACACTGATACGGTTGCTACGGTAACAACAAAACCCAAATGGTTATCTTGTGGATTTTGAAAGCTGTGATTGTTGTGCATGCAGGAGGTAGAGCCAGCCTCTTTTGTCCACACAAAGCCCAAATTCAAGGGATTTCAAGTGATTTCCTCTTTGTTTTCAGGCCTCTGGATCCATAAACTTGGAAGGAGGTAAAAACGGATCACAGGGCTGGAATCCAGCAGTAGGTCTGAGCAGCAAGGTGGACACGGTCCAGTCTTCACACATTGGATCTGAACCCAGCAAGCCAGCTTTGAAAGATCCCACTTACAGACGAGGAAGTGTGCCTGGGTTGTTTTCTTCAGCGCCCTCTGGTGGAGACAGCGGCTGGGCTCATAATTACAGCTCCTCGATATCCTCCATCACCATCACCTCAAGGAAGGTCACACGCACCTCCAGTCTTCCTGATACAAGTCATGTGGCTCAGAGGCCTCCGAGTCCAATGACGATGAACAATCAGCCCACCAGCCCTCCTGATACCCTCTCATCACACGCCACGCCACAGAGAAAAGCCCTGGTGGTCAAAGTCACTGAACAGAGAATGAATAGCAAAACTACCCCTGGGGCAAATGTTTCATGCCAACCCATCATCCAGAACTCTGCGAGCAACCAAAATAAAGATCATGAAGGGTACGACCACCCTGTGGTAATGAGAAGAAAGCCAACCATTGTGAAAGTGGTTGAGAAGAGAGAATGTTTCTGTCGAGAACCGACTGATACAACAAAAACAACACGCTACAGACACAGCTATACTGAAGGACTCCACGCAACAGATGCAATAAACTGCAACACTGGAGATAGCCTGTTAGTTAATGCAGCTAATCCCTCACTGTTAAACCAAGCTTTAACTATATCTGTACAGCCAGGAGGAAACCAGTGGAGATCTAGTATGGTTTCTCACAAATCTAGTGTGTCTCTTTTCCTCCACAACCCCAAGGTTAGAAGTACAGTAGAGGATACCAACAGAACAACAGACAGGCCACCTCGAAGACCTCTTAGCTGTGATGCTAGCTTGTTTAACCACACTGAGTTCGGTGCTAATGCAGTTACAGGTCCAATGTTTCTCAGCAAGAGCTCTCCTGTTTCCCAGAAGACAAATATTGACCTTATTAGTTGCAGTAAAAAGGAAGAGGGCAGGAACTCTACCTACAGGAGCGAGGCAGGGAATCTGCATGGCATGATCCCCGGCAAAGAAAGATCTGAGTGGCATCGAATGCTTGGAGAGCGTGAGGAACCTATTTCTGGAATCAAACCACTGACTCTACTCAAAGTACCAGGTACTAGAGAAACCTCTGGGTATTCACCAGCAGAGGCACAATAACAGGCTGTAGGCTGAGTCCGTGCGCCGTTTCTTTGATGTATAATAGATGCGTGTTATCGCGTGAGAAGGAGAGGAGAAGTTTTAATTGAAGCTTTTCAGAGAAGATACATGTGTTAACGATGAGCTGCCCTGAAACACAAGGTTTTCTCCTGTCTTTCTTTCTCGTCTCTCCCTCCCTCTGTCTTTCTGTCTCTCATTTTCACATCTTTTCATTTTCCCACGCACCTCTTTGCATGCATAATCCATGTCTACCCTGATTCCAATACCAGTGTTGAGCTTCTGTGGGAATTTAGAGCTGCTAAACATGGAGAAATATCTGACAGCAGCCAAACAACATGAAGATACCCATTGTTTATCTAAATGAGGACATGTCATCAACTTCTGTTTTTATACGGTTTACTATAGTTACTACAAACTAACCTAAATGCTAAACCTTAAAGAAAGCATTTAGTATTTTTAGGAATACAAAATGATTTACTTTTTATCATTTCTTTTTTATCTTAAGACCAAAGGGAGGTTTTGTCAGATTTAGCTAACTTCTGAAATAAACCCACTTCACAAAAATCTGAAACTAGATTTGTTTTGTCAGTAAACAATAACTCTTTACAATAGTTAGATTTATTGAAAAGCAAAACTGTGCATGTTTATAAAATTAAGTTTGCCTTTTTTATGCCTTTGGCAATATGTCTTGTTTTAAACACAAGTCTAATTAACTTGAGGGAAGATTATGCTGAAAACAAAAGCATCTATTTGCTAAAGGGATATGAGGAATAAATGTAATTCAAGGTTTATTCTCTTTAAACAGTCTCATCTTGCAGTTTTGCTTTTTGAGTGATTATTTTGAGAGAGAAAAATATTTAAACAACTTTGGTCGTGTTTAATGTAGGTTCTTGCATTATTGTGGTGTTAAGAAACTTTAGTACTCAGGTGAACTTCAAATATCTCTGCCCTTTAAACCACATCTAATGATATTCATTTTTGGGTGAAGTATCCCTTTAACATCCGTTTAACTAATTTCCTAAGCAACATTTTCCGAACTGTTGCTCACTTGACACCACAGCAGTTAACTAAAACTGGATGCAGCAGGTGACAGTTTATGCGAGCTGCATGAATTGCGCTCATTTTTCAAATGCAGGGACACATGAAGGTAGGCTTGTGTAAGTTTTTCATTTGCAGTGTTGTTTTACAGTGTCCCCTGGACTCAGAGGTTGATATACACTTTCTCTGTGTTCAGACGACTCGCCGCCTCCCACCGCACAAGCTGTTCTGGCCCTGAATGCTGCTGCAGTTATCGCGAACATAAAGCTGCAGAGCCGACAGAGACAGTATCACAACACTCCTGCAGAGACACAAACTGCATCACGGCCTCCAGCTGCAGGTGCTGCATATATAACACTGCTCCTGTACGCTCTCTGTACGCTCTCTGGCTAACTCATACACAACCTTCACTAACATTAGGGGATTTTATATAGAGGAGTGATGGGAGAAGACTGGACATGTTGAGTACATGGTCCCAACACCAATTTGAGGTTTTAAGAACATTTTTCTCCAACATTTCCATTAAATGAAAATCACATACCCAGCTAACCTAAAATTGTTAGCTGCGTGTGTAATAAAATGTTTTAAATGAAATATATGGTTGTAGTACTCGGGTGTTAACATATATTTGATCATATACTGTATTGGTATATGTGCTGAAGTAACCTGCTCATATTCAGTCATTGAACTCAAAGTTTGATTTGTTTAACAGAAGATGGAAGGAATTATGCGAGCGGAGATCCTGGAGGTGATGGACGAAACAAAACGTCTTCCGGTGGGTTTGGATCTGAAGATGTCCCACCTGAATCTCCTTTGGCTCCGATGACGCTGAGAGTGAGTTTCTCATTCATTGCTTGGGAGAATTAAAACCGCAGTGCGTAATTTCTGTGCCGATAGCGGTGTCAAACAGAACCGTCAAACTTCAATACCATTGGGATGAAAGGAAATGCTAACAGTTTTCTCCAGGTATTATAGACTTCCTCAGCTCAAGCAAACAGATCACAATTCCATATGCTAGTGGCACAAAAACAGCGCACACTGCAGATTTCATGGAGCAGATGCTTCTGTTTAAGCATTTAATATCTTTGGGCCTAAGTCAGGTTGAATGATACCTTTTAGACCCAGCTAAGAATTTTAGGTTATAAAAACGTTCCCCACATGTTTTTATTAGTAACAAAAATGTTATTTTGAAAGTTCTAGAATATTCAAAACTTCTTACTTCAAGAATGTTTTTCATAACTTTGAGAGAACTTTAAGAGAACATTAGCCAATATTCTGAGATCATTCCCTCTTTGATTTCCTGGGGAATCAAACAACAGTTTAGCTCTTTTATGAAAACCGAAAGACACTTGTGTTTATGTCACAGATCACACACACACACACACACACACACACACGCTCACAGCTTCATACACACACACGTTAATCATACACGTATCACTACTATCTCTATGCAGGAGGCTTTAGCCATCAGACGCCCTCATTTTATCCGGCGCTCACAGGCCAGGGTTCAGGCCCTGGAGAGGAGATCACGGGAGAGGCAGAAAGATGGTCTGCAGAAAACCCACAGCTCACTCCAGAGGCCTGAGGCGGCCTGCATCCAGCAGCAGGCAGGTAATCAGCAGGAAATAATTCATTAGCAAGCATGTTTCTGGAGAACTGTCATGACGTTTGTACATGTACAGCATTTTTATATCTTTAACACTCAGTGTGAAGATTCATCTTCTGTTTATCAAAGCAGAATGAGAAATGAGGAGAAACTGGCAGTGCTTGTAAGAAGCCCATGTAAAAACAAAGAGACTCTCGCCCCCTGCTGGACACGATGTGAAAGTGCAGAGGACTTCTTAAATAGCTTGGCAATATTTTATGATAATTATTCAGTGTTTCCTCTCTGAAATTGTTCAGGGGCTGACAGAAAAACATCTTTACATTTGGTTGAACGTCACATTTTGACAAAACCTGGAGTTTCTCCTCAATGTACTTGTGACGTCTTTGGTCATTCACAAAGCTGTCGTATAGGACTTACGTTTATAAGTGAGCTACTGTTTTAAACTGGTGTGTGTGTGTGTGTGTGTGTGTGTGTGTGTGTGTGTGTGTGTGTGTGTGTGTGTGTGTGGTCTACAGATAGCCTTTTGAAAATCAAAGACAGACACACCAATGGAAAAGAAGTACATATGAGGTCCAAGAGGTAAAATAACGTCTCCTCCTGCTGTTGACATACCCTATCTGATACTTTTTCCTTTATTGCTCTCTCTCTCTCTCTCTCTCTTTCTCTCTCTCTCTCTCTCTCTCTGTCATGCCATAAACTTCTGTATTCCATAAACATACTATATTTTTATGTAAATTTTACAAACGGAGGTTTTGCTCACTTTTAAAAGCACATTTGTCCGCATATATACATATATGGTTAAGTAAACCCACACACTCCCCCTCTCTCTGTATCAGTTTCATCTCTATTGAAGTTGCTTTGTGTAGCTGCAGAGGTTTTCTGGTCTGATTGTGCTTTTCAAGGCGTTTGTTTTGGAGCCTCTGAATAAACCTTGTGATTAGATCTGGTCTCTGTGTGATTCTGAATTAAACTCTCGGACGTTCAGCTGGATGATTGTGTGGAATGAGCTGCTAGTTCACAGGTTTGATTTACTCTGAGGTGGGAATGAATAACATTGGCACTTACAGCAGATAACTGTGTAAATATTCTCTGTTTATTTCTTAATTTTGCCTTTCATACATCCCGAGCTAATAAAACAGCAGAAATATGATGTAGTGCAAATCTGATGGGAACATTTAATGCAGTCTTTTAATAAGGTCTTGTGTTTTCAAATTTCCTTCAACTATATTTTTTACCAAAAGACACATTATTAAACTTTGGCACATAACTTTTCTCGCACTGTTTGTGCTACAGACATGAATGATTCCTCAAACCGTGGGGCTTATTGAGGAGAAAAGCACTATTATTTTCCTAAGTGATTACACTTGCAGTTTTTGCCTGGCAGACAATAAAACAGGCAACAAACGTTACAGACTTGTGTTAAAAAAGGGGCCGGGGCCATATTCATAATATTACAGGGACTGCGTGAGCTGTTTTGAGTTGTAGGCCAGTAAGCAATCATCCATGACACCCTACAAGCACCTAGCAACTGCATAGCAACTCCCTGGCAACCACCCACAACATTCTAACCCCCATAGTGATGTGTTCTGCACAGACCACAAACATTCTCATTTCATTTGCTTCAACACATTAGCTCCTTAAATAAGTAAGCAAACAGCATGAGTGTGATGCTAATCTGTAGACAGCAGAATAACCCTGAGCTCCGATTGACAGGAATTATAACCTGCTTCCAGAAGTGAGGAAGAGGAAAGAGGAAGAAAAGAGAAAAAAAGAGGAGGAGAAAAGGAAAATAGCATCTCGGACCAACAGGCTTCGGGCGGAGCTCTTTAAAAAGGTACACGTACACAAAACATGATGATAACCCTTACCGATCTGAGAGCATGTACAGGCTCTGTTTTAGAATCTAAGTTTGTGGGGAAGACTGATCTCAGATCAGCTACAAGGTCGGACTCTTGCTCTGAGTATTTCATCCTTGAGAATCATTAGCACATGGTCTTGTGTGCTTTCTCTAGGTGTGCGGGATTGAATTTTCAGCATCACCGTTAACTTGTTTGAGAAATTGGATTCATTTTCAGACGCTCATCCTGAAAGTGAGGTTTTTCCAATAAAACTTCCAAGCTGCCGGCTGTTCCGTTATCCTAGCAAAATTGCCCTAATTCTATTGGACAAGAGAGGATGCCTTCTCTAAACTTGTTCTCCTCTTGAGCAGTCTGATCGATGTTGGGTAATATATTTTATTGCTAAACACCTATTACTCTGGCTCTAAATATAGACTGTCTCCTGACAGCACATCATTTATATCTGTGAGTGAAGCTGGACTTTATAATTAGATTTTTTAAAATATTTTCTGTCAGAAAGCACATCGCGAGCCTCTACTCTTCACATTAACCCTTTACCCTGACTGGTAGCAAAAGATTTGAGTGTTTGAGTGCCTGTTAAGTATATTTGTTAGTTACTGTTAGTAGAGTTTAAACATCCCTTCAGTTGGTGAAAGTATTTAAATTCGGGCATGTAACCCATCCTGCATCATTTGTGCTCAAAATGAATTGTGCTGATTGTGCAGATTGTGGAAGTGGAATCACTTTTTCAACTAATAAAACCCTTAATGTTTAAAGGAACAATCAATCTGTAACCTTATTGTCTTACTGAAGACTGCAGTTCATTGATCAGCCCTTTCAGTTACCTGCCCAGATCTATAACTATTATCCCAGAGAGCAATTTTAGGAACATTTCCCTAATGTTTCAGTTAAGTAACAAAAATGTTAAAAAGTTCTCTGACCATTCAAAACATTCAGTTTTTTTAGACGTAGTATTAATGTAATTGTTTGGTTATAAGGACGTAATTCAAAAAATGTTTGTGAGAAATATTAGAGAATGTCAGCCAGAACGTTTCCTGTTAGAGGGTATGCCACATCATCTAAGTTCATACCTCACCATGATAACTGCAGTGCTCATTGTAGAGGAGAGTGTATTGTGTTTGGTGTGAAACATTTTTGTCTTTTTTCCTCACATAATGGCAGTATCCTGTTGTGTAATGATGTGTGTGTGCATTTGTGTCACTGTTTTGAAAGGCTCTCAGTTCTCTGAAGTCTAGGGGGATTTGGGAAACATGAACCCGTCAGGTCAGACTGCAGTGTGCTGAACAGCAGTGAAAGAATGACCTTTGTTCACCATGTGTAATTACAGCGAGGGGTGAAGTTTGCCACACTCGTCTGGGGGCAAATTACAGAGTTTTTTCTCTCTGCTGCTTAACAATCTCCAGGGGTTAATTAAAACCTTTGGGGTTTGATTACAGTGACACTGGAGTGTGTGTGTGTGTGTGTGTGGGGGGGGGGTGAGTTCTCTTATAACTTATTAGACAGCTCTCTGGAATACTTGAATCTGATTGGTCAATCACAGTATTCTGCTTACAAAATGTTAGTGTAATAGGCAGCAGTTGATTGTTGATTTTGCTGTATGTGCTGCTTCTCAAGGCTGCTGTCTTTGTCAAATGTTGCTTTAGCTCTCTGGCCACCAGATGCCACTATAGGTCAATATGTGTGTGCTGGGTACTCAAATTCTGAACAAACCTCATCTAACCCTGCTTAAACTGTGTTGATTGACCGGGTCTTTAAAATCTGTTTTCATTTCGAAAGTAATGAACTTCTGTGTGTGTGTGACCACCAGGGCGCTGGACACGCACAGTGCATGCCAATCACTAGAGCCCCATGTTACTATTTTTAGTCATCTAATGTTGGCTCATGTGTCCTAAATCTTTTTTAGCCAAATCACCCTTGTCATTTAAAGTAAAATAAGAGTCTGTCACCAGAGGAGCCAGGGGGTCCTCATACAACAGGGGCCTCGCACGGCCATGATCTGTGTTATATGTATGTGGGTGTGAGGGGAAAGAGAGAGACAGAGAGGGTGTGTGTGTGTGGGTTTGTGTGTAAGGAGAGAGAGTGTGTGTATGTGTGTAAGGAAAAAGTGTGTGTGTGTGTGTGTGTGTGTGTTCGATTGCTCTCTGGTTGGCAATGTTCTTAAAGAGGTTCATTGTGCTGTGCGTGTGTGTGTGTATAGAGCTACTGTTCACAGGAACAAACACACATCCCATTCCAATGATTCTACAACGCGTGACAACACACCCACAAATACAGACAATTAAAATCCCTGCCACACAATATGCGTGTCTGTCATGAGGCTGAACATGACCAGATGTAAATACGGATTTTTCCTACGGTCTCTCCCTTCATATACCACAGATGACAGATGTAGTATTAATTATGATGTGTTTAATAAAAACATTCCATCTCCGGCTCTCACTGACCACAGACGAGGGCTGTTTGGAGTCTATATAGTTCCTGTAATGAAACTGACCTGTTTTCATTTTCTTTTTTTACAGAAACTTTTGGACCAGGTTTTACAGCGAGGAAATAACTGATGCGGTCTTGGACTGAGTTCTCTTCACACCCTGGCCTTTGAGAAATATAACATGACAATGGTTATAAATGTTTCTTTTCTCTTTCTTTTCAAAATTAATGTGATACACATGGAATGTCATTCCTGTGGGTTTAGACTATATCTTTTCTCTCTGTATACATACATACTGTAACTTTATTATGTTGAGGATAGCAGTTTGTCTTCAGAGCCGCTAATTTGGTCACATTTATCAAACAGTGGGGGGACACCGGGGCTAAACGTCACGCTTTTCACTCCAGTGAATATTTATCAGGGTAGGTTTATTTTTAAAAGACAGTTAACCTATAGCCACATAGCTTGAGGTCTTGGCTATAAAACAGCTTTTGAACATTTGTACCAAACTGGCTATAAAAAGATTTAATTCATCTAACACACAGACTATCATGGGGCATGTTGTCACTCTAGGGCAGATTTTAGAATTGGAACCTGCAGACACAGATTTGTAAAGGATATCTTTGTTTGAAATTTGAATAACTAATATTTTTTCTGCAACATATGTATATTAAGCAATAAAACCATTTAAAAACATTTTTAATTTGAAGCACAGAATTCACAAAAAGAAACTGATTATTGACAATTGTAAACTTGGTGTTTGAAACCAACATTCAAAAGGCCGGAAGCCTTAGAGGAAACAAGCACTTATAAAAAGACTTGACCCAAAATCTCATTCTTACTGAAATATAGCATCTTTTCTATCAGACAGCTAGCCCCGGTCTTTCAAATATGAAACCTGAAGCTTTATCCTGAACTCATGTAAGATAAGTATATGCTTTGGCTGCGACTCTTGTTTCTTCATGATGAAGTGACGTCACTCTGTTCAGTTCAGTTCAGTTCATGTCTACACAGATCTAATGTAAACTCACTGAATCTGAATTTTTCAGGACTGAATTCACTTGAACAATCCAGCTGGCACTTCTATAAATAGGCAAACTCTGTGCATTAAGAATAGGAGTGGCACTCAGAAGAGAAGTGACCAGCACATTTAGCTGTGTGTCACACGGGCTGTTCATCCTCTCTCAGTGACTCCTGTTCATTACATTCTGTAGAGTACCGGACATAACAGAGTACATTATAGAAATAATCCTCCTCTTTAAAAGCCCAACCCAGCTAACCATTTTAGGTTGTAAGAATGTTTCCATAATGTCTTCTGACAAAAAAGTTAAAATATTAAGTTCTAGAACCGTTCTAGAAGTCCAGCTTTTTAGATGTTGTATTAACATTATTGCTTGGTTGTAAGATCATTATTCAAACATTTATTTAATTCTGTAATGTTTTCAAAGCATTCCACACCTTAAGAATAACGTTTTTGAAATATATGATATTTAACATTAAAAAAAGTTCAACTACATTTACTGTGAGAACTTTTTCACCTTTGGGAGAATGTTAACCACATTCCCTGTTAGCTGGGAACAGCCAAAGAACTGAGCATTGAAAGACATTCTGAGAACATTTGAGGAGCGCTGATCTTATACTCTCATACTCGTACCCTTTCAGTGAGGGTCCCATGTTCTGCGGCTTATTGTGACATCACTGCCTTCTCTCTGTCCATGTCTGGACCATTAGCAGCGAGCAAAAGGAATCTGACCCTTCCATAGGAATGCATCACTAATAGGCCCATGCACTGATGCAACCTGAAAGACGCTTTTGTCTTCTCTCTGAGGGGACTGAGGGAACAGCCAAGACTGTCTCACACGTGCCTGATCAGTCTGACTGTGCAATAATCTCTAATGAAAAGCTGCAGTAAAACTTTGTACAAAAAATCTTTCGTTGTCTTTCTGTTGTTGTTGGCACACAGCTTTCTTTGTGTATGATCAGACCTTAAACATTTTTAAATACACAAATGTGGTGGAAACAAGTCTCAAAGTTTTCTTTTGTGTGTGTGTGTGTGTGTGTGTTCAGTCTTCACCAGTGATGGGATGTAGAGGTCA
>JAZGTH010000029.1:1780000-1795000 GCA_036877525.1 Chromobotia macracanthus
TATGAGGAGGGGGATAAGTGTGAGGTGATGTGAGATGGACGTCAAGAGCAGGAACAGAAAAACAGACATGAGGAATAAAGATAGCAGAGACGAGTCTGTCACAGCGGGATGTAATACCACAAACCGTTGATGTGACAACAAAGTTAGTGAAACGTGATCAAAGTGGCACAGCAACCGAACATGTTTAAAGGGTATGACGACTAGCAGATAAACAAGTTCTACATCTTCTACAGTTCCTGCATCCACTACAGACCAGAAAAGCAGAGCGTTCATTACCCACTTATCAGAGTGTGTTAGCATGACACACAGTAACAGCACACCCGAAATAAAAGCTGTCTTACTCTCATATTGTTTATATCTGTATGACTGTTTTTCAGCTGGAGAGCAAAGATGAAGATATTTTGCAGGAGTTCATAATGTTGGCTGAGAACGTTTCCATTAAGTAAGACAAACATTAAAAATGTAATTTGGGATGTTCTAAGAACATTAAAAACGCCCCTTTTTAGATGCTGTATTAAGATTATTGCTTGGTTATAAGAACGTTATTCAAGTATTTTTAGTTCTGTAATGTTTTTTAAAACAGCTAACAATGTTAGAATAATGTTTTTGATATAAGATAAAAAAACATTCTACTTTCTACTTAACATTACTTCAAGAATGTTTTCGCTAACTTTGAGAGAACTTTTAGAAAATGTTAGCCAACATTCTGAGAACGTTCCCTGTAACCTGGGCACTGAATAATGATTTAAATTGTGGTCATACGGGCTACTTTTAAGACACTTCATTTTTTTTGTGGAGTCTGGCAGCATGAATCACCATCTACTTCTGCTGAACAGAAAACAGTATCTCAGACATTGTGTTTAAGAAGGTAACAACACGAGGTCAGAGAAACAAGACACTGAGTAGATGGCGAGAGAATTTTCACATTGTTTTAATAGGAACTGTTCCTTTAACAGTTTCAGTCATGTTTAGAAACTTTCTCTGGGGAAAAGCAGAGCATCTCATCGTCCCACAATCCCCCTGCTGTGAAACATGCACAGATATGACAGGAAGTGGTTACCTGGCTGCCGTTGTTAAAGACTAATGAGTGAATTTATCTGGGGGCAGCGTCAGTACAGGTGTCTCCTCGTGCTCTCACGGGCTCTAAACGGGTGAGTTTTCAGAGTGCAGCATGTGGTCTCGCATTAATGCTCCGGGCTGAGGAAAATCACTGGCAATCTTTAATGGCAGGATTTTATGAGTCGACATCTGCAGAGATTGTTGGTTTTATTAGTATGATCAGTTGTTAAATGCAGGAGGGTCACAGTGATTCAGTAACAGCCTTCACTGAATTCAGAAGCATGTGTTAGTCGCATTACTAAGACAGCGTGAAGTAAAAAAAGACCCAATTTAGTTTCATAAATAAATGTTAGCCGCATTATTGTGCTTGATTCACCAGTGTATGCCGTTAGTGGTCATCCAGAATGGGTTTTTTAATAGCCAGTGTAGATATGATGAGGGTAGGGTGGCTCATTTGGCCAATTACCCAGCTAACAGCGAATGTTCTGAGAATGTTGGCTAATGTTCTCTAATAGTTCTGTCAAAGTTATCAAATACGTTCTTGCAGTAATGTTAGTAAAACTTTTTAAAGCATTTCATATCATATATCAAAGACAATATTCTTAAGTTGTTAGTGGAGCATTTTAAACACATTACAGAGTTTGAATAACGTTTTTTTAACCAAGCAGACACGTTAAGACAACATCAAAGATGCTTTGTGGGATAATAAACATTTCTCAAGCACTTTTTGGTTTTAGATGCATTTAGTCAGAGGCTGGAGATTTTGTGTCCTTTAAAAGCATCTAGGACTTTAGTGCATCAATAATTCAAAGTTCTGCTGTGACTGTATATAATAATGCATGCGTTTCAAAAACACACACAAAAAAAGTTTTTTTATTTTTAAAAATGATTAAATACATCCTGTTTCCCTCAGTCATGTCACAGAGGTTCAGAAATCTGCTTTATGTTGTGACCCCCAATGTCAGATGTACTCTTATATTCAGAGGTCAGGTAACACTTTCCCACGTCAATGGTCAGTATGAACGTTTTTCACCGCACATCCAGAAACAGCTCATGGCAGAGCTGCAGACAGCTGAATGAGATTGCATATCTGCTGTGGGGACATGGCAGAGAGATTTTCCAGCAGACTGGCAGCTGCTCAAACGCTGGACTGCAGAGGCAGAAACACTTTTGGACGGTGTGGGAAATTAAAGGACTCAAAAAAATTGGAGTCATTTTGTCATTTGCTCTCCCTCATGTTGTTTCAAACATGCCTGACTTCTTTTCTTCTGTGGAACAGAAAAGGAGGATTTAAAGACATCAGCAGGTTTCTCTTTTCAGAGCACTTATACTGAATGGGGGCCAGAGCTCTTAACACATTCTCAGATTGCTTCCCTTAAAAGTGTTAAGACCGTCTTTAGAACAAAGTGACCTATAGTTGTCTACAACAGTCCATTTGGCATTAATACCGTCTGTCCTTCCCTGCCATTTAAACTCAATGGCTGCCGTTCACAGTTCTTCTGTGGGGGTTAGAGAAGTGATTGAATTTACTTGTGGGGTTCAGTTTTGTTAGGTTTCCTCTACATGAAGTGGCCATAACAACAGGTTTCTTTTTACGTAAAAGCAAAGTTCATTCAAACATATGTAACAACTGTCTATGGTTGATAAAGTTTAACCAAGGTGTTGGGCTTGTGCTCCTATCAGACAGACCAGTTTGAGCCTGTTAGTTTGCAGGATGTGACTCTGGTGCCCATAACAACAGAAATCACACCCTTCATTACAGCCTCATTCTGGGATTAATACCCTCAGACAGAGGCGTTTCCAACATGTTGACGGAAGAAAGCGCACATCCACCACGTCAGACCCCTGAGCAGAGCTCTCGGCCTTCAGCATACCAAATGTCCCTTGCTTCCCTCAGCCGTCCGTGAGGATGTGTAAATCTGATCTGCCTGGAGTTACAGATCCTTGAGCTCTGTTGTGTCTCTTTAGCTTACGGTTTAGGTAGTCTCAGGGGGTCTTCATGCATGAGTGGAGCTCACGGTAGACTCGGGTGGTGATGCTGAGTTTGACCACCGAGACTGAAGCTAAAATGCCGGTGGGGGTGATCCATCTCTGAGCTGAGACTCTGCTTCATTCAGTGCGTGACCAATCCTTCATGTGTGGCCTTCAACATCTTTAGTAGGCAGGAGAGAGCAGGAGAATACAGATGCACAGCTTGACTTGAAGTATGTTGCTGTTATTTTTTATCAGCAGTGAAATTGTCTTCTGTTGGATGTGTGAGAGACAGCAGTGGTGGCTACAAAACAAGTTTTGGGGCTGTTAGTCTGTGAGGTCATCAATATGCTAATGTATCAGGTATGCATGTTTAAAGGTGCACTTTTAGAGATTATCCAACGTTCTGAGAACATTCCCTGTTAGCCGGGATGAAGCTCATGTTGAAAACACATGTAAACAAATGATGTAATGATGTAGCTGAGCTGCAGGAGCATGTGATCT
Source organism: Chromobotia macracanthus (assembly GCA_036877525.1). Lineage (NCBI taxonomy): Eukaryota > Metazoa > Chordata > Actinopteri > Cypriniformes > Botiidae > Chromobotia > Chromobotia macracanthus. Next base: position 1,783,535 of record JAZGTH010000029.1, read on the forward strand.
GGCTTTGTCTAAAGGTCACATGAGGTTATCTGCATGGTTCCTGGCTCCTCTCAGTGGAGTTTGTTTAGAGGAACATATGTTTCTCCTCCAGTGTGCCTGGGGCAGTTGGACCTTCAGCCAGAAGATACTTTCTCAATGGAGATATTGTGTGTTGAGATTACTGATCAGTACATCAGTAGGTGTGTTGTGTACAGATGTTGTGCAGATTTCTATCTTAAAGTCACCATGAAATAGGGTTACACAAAACTAAAGAAAAATGCGATATGTGATAACTTGCTAAATAATGCAATATTCAATACGTTAATGCTTTGTTTAAATCAATTTAAATTATATTAAAATATTTGTATAAACTGAAAATTATTTAACCATCATACATGTTTCTGGGAAAAGAAACAAATTCCAGCTAACACTTGTATCTCTGTCTCTCTGCACCTACCTAGATTTTTGTATTTTGTGATATGTATATTTCAATATATCTTACAGCCCTACCATGAAACTAAATTTAACCCAGTTTGTCTTCATAGTGCATGTTTCTGGTGTTAGTCTACATGTGCGAGTGAAAAAATAATACTCTGCCTTTGAAAACTACTTTATTTAGGTTGCTATTGGTAACCTACGGTAATTTACTTTATGTAGTGCATTCAAATATCTTGCCACAAGTATCACGGTAATTTCAGAACACTTTCTGTGTTTTGTGTTGGCCAGGAAGTCAGTCCGGCACATTCCAGGAATTCTCATGTAAAGTGTGACCATTTGGGATGGGAGCATGTAAACTCTTAGCTGTAGTACATCAGGGTATTTAAATGGTGCCATAGAGCCACAGCTGTTTGGAGGCAGGAGAGCTCTGCTTTACCTCCTGTTGTGAGCTGTGGAAGTGATAGAATGACCATGCTATTTGAGCATGTGTGTCACATATGTTTCACACGACCAGCTGGAGTCAACCACAGCTGGCATATGCAACCCCCACACACACACGTACTCATCTGAACTCTCACCGAACATACACCATTGAACATGCATGTCACAAACACACATCACTGTCACACACACTCCTGATATGTTCTTGATAAGAGGTGCTCAGAAACAGCCGACGGGCAGAAAGGTCGCGCTGAGCCAGCCGCCCAAAAGGGGGCGTCACATTCACTGGGGAAATCAGTGTGGCCTGCACAGGGTCACATCAACTGTCTCTGTGGCATGTCATGTACTTCATGTATCATGTACATGTATGTACTGCTGTATCAAAGATCCTGAATAAATGTATAAGGCATGAATAAATGTCAGAGAGGTAGTGGGATACTTTATCCATTGCAAACTGATTGAAAAATGCTAAAATGGAGTCAGGTAGATATGGGAGGGGTTAAAAATGAGGGGTAGTTGACATTCACGGGCGGATTAAGATAATACACTTTCATGAAAGATGATGATATTTTATTATGAAGATATTTAGGTATAGCATGCACAGAAGAACATGTACAAAGAGAAATGAAACGTCAGTTTTGATTTCACATTTTCTTTAATCTCAGAAGAACCACAGCTCAGATGGTTCTTCAAAGGTTCTTTGCTAAACTCAAGGAGCTACAAAGGACCTTTGAAGGACCTTTATTTTGAATTCCACCTTCGTTAGAACATGACCTAAAATGTCCTGTTTTCAGTTCAGTTTTCTGTCATCTCCAATCTTTACTGAAACCAACAATCCCAGGTCTGGTGACCTGATGTTTGAACGTTGAGTCAGTCTGTACTGTACCCTGATGTCACCAGCAGACCTGGTGTCTGCCTGCGGGTCTTGGTGTGTTTGTTTAGTGTCTTCTTGCAGACGGAGATGTTTAGGGTGGAGGTTGAGCAAAATAAACACTTAAAGCACAATAACAGTGAGACTCCCTCAAATCCCACACCAGAGGAATGAGAAGTTAATGAGATGATAAGGGGTGCAAGAAGATTCTCATTCACAGAGATGGTTTTCTAGGGCATTTCTGCTGAACTAGATGAAAGATGTTTTTTTGTGGTGTATCATTAGTGGTGGTCGCTCTGGCGTATCTGATACTATTGATCATTCTTGGGGTTGAGTGATAACCTCTAGCTGTATGTTTTACACTTCAGTCTGTAATTTGTCACACACTCTTTGTGTGAAGCATATTTCATTTAAGGATATTTGTTGAGGACCATTCTCAAAACGTTATTCTTAAGTTGTTAGTGGAACATTTTAAAAACATTACAAAATTAAAAAAGTTTGAATATTCTTATAACCAAGCACCAGCTTTAATTCATTGTCTAAAAAAATTAGACATTTTGAATGTTCCTATAACATGCCAATAACCTTTTTGTTACTTAGTGGAAACGTTCTTACAACCCAAAATTGTTAGCTGGGGAGAGGTGTGCTATTATTTTTTATACCTGATCCAAGTGAGCTTTTCTCTGAATAGATTCTGATTTATTCCAGGAATTGACTCAACTGCACCACTAACATTTTATTAATCACTTTTAATGGCTTATTTTATTAATTCACCAAAAGCAGGTGTCAGTGCACAATCACGGGCCAGATTCAAAGTCCTGTTTCTCAGAACTGAAAGTCTGTTCACATTGTGTTCTCATCTTAACTCTAATGCAGATTAAATCTCTGTTTTTCAAACACATGTGGGTTTCCAGTGTGTGAATGTGCATGCAGAGATCTTTCTCCTCTGACTGCAGGAGACAGAAACCATGTGCGACTCACACCCCCGAATCACACTTTGTCCTGGACCTCAGCCTGGTCTTTATTCAGACCAGAGCTTTTCTCTTTGTTTGTGTGGAGAATCATCTGCATGTCGCCTGTGGTGTTTCAGTTTTTCATATTTAATCAAGTGCAGCACAACAGCGGGGGACGAACACGCTGAGCGATGATGTCACTGCATGTTTCAAACAGAACCATTAGTGGGTACCTGGGTAATTCAGTAGCATGCAGGAAACTGAGCAGAGCTTTCCTGGAAAGAGCAGCTAAGATCAGCATTTACTAGTTAGTTCATACCTTCTCCTCTTCCTCTGTGTTGAATGAGCAGGCTTTACTATAGAGGCTGTTAGAGAACTCATCATCACAGGGCCCGAACGAATGTTTCCATCATGAAGGTCATTTATTTATGATGGAAAATTTATAAGAAAAGGTTTAAATAACTATGTGGTGATGACTATATTTAGATAAATGAATTAAAAACTGTGCACAGGAAATTTTTATGATTATTGGGAACTTGTTTTTCAAGAAGATTATTCATAAGTAATGACAATTTATTTTTAGCTACGTGTTCTTGTAGCTCAGCTAGAGCATTGTGTTAGCAGCACAAAGGTTGTGGGTTTGATTCCCAGGGAACACACATACTGATCAAATGTGTAGCTTGAATGCACTGTAAGTCACTTTTTATAAAAATGTCTGCCAGATGCAGAAAGGTAATGTATCCATGTATATAGATACATTATATGCAATCCATTATATTTAAAGTAACTGTCACAAATTTACCTTTTAGACTTTAATTCTCACAAACTGATCATTTATTCTCAGTATTGTCTTCATCGTAAGATCAATACATTTGCATATTTATGGTGAAGCTAGTTTACTAAGATAGCCTTGCTAGTTAAGCTGGTTTACTAACGTAATCTTACTAGCTTAATTTAAGCAGGTAGTCTGCTGGGAACCTTTAAGCAGGAGAGACTAAAGAAGGATTAGAGAGACTAAGTAAAAGAAGCCTTTTATCTACAGCGAATGGAAGATCTGGTGCTTCATCTGAAATGAAGAAAAAACAGAGGCGGTGAGGAAATCATTATTATTGCACAGGCTGTCACACAGAGGGCTTGTGTAAGACAGAAAACAGCCCCTTGGGTGTTCAGAACAAGTTTTATCGTTGCTTGTGTGTACTGTACTGTGATGAATTTCAGGGGTTTTGTGGTTGCTATACCGAAGTGGTTGTAAGCCAAAACTGCATGATTAATATTTGGAAATGTTTTCTCTTGCATTTCCCCAGGTCCAGATGTCAGACAGAGATGCAACACGTGAACTTAACATTAAACTCCCAGTGGAGATTAACGACAGTTTGTTGTGTCTCGGAGTCGTGAAGTTCTCACACCTACCAAGATCTGTTCAGTCTTTTGCTTTGAAACGTCAATTCTGAAGAATGCTGACAGGACACGCGCAAGACATTGTGGGAAATCTTAGATGGCTCTGCTGGAAACGGAGCGTGTGGAGAATCCAGCTGTTCGTGTAGATTTCTGTTTTATTTCAATGTTTTAAGAGCTGGTGAATGAAGACACGGAGTCTGTCTAGTAATAGGGAGTCTCTTTAAAGTTTAAAATGCTTGTCGTGAGAGCAGCTCTGCTCGGGGAGCCGTCTGAAGTCAGGAGTTTCCACAGGGCTGATGTCATTGTCGGCCATTTGAATCATTCTGGACTTTATAAGCTTTCATACAGAGCTTTAATATTCCAGATATTTAAACAACATTTCGGTGGTGTTTCAGAGATCAAAGCAGATAACTAGTTATTCACACCAGCCCAAGGATAAAGTGTGAACATTTATCACAGTGCTTCCATTTCTCTTTCAAATATTGAAAAAGGATTTGATTAGCGCCTAGCGGTGAAACACGACTGAGGCGCTGCTTCAAAGCTTCACACCTTTATTATTCTGTTATTTGCTCTCATAAATTCAGCAGACTGACTACAAAGCTCTACAAAGAGCAACAAATATAACACTGATACCCCAAACCACACGCTTGCTTTATTGAATCTACTGAAGATATATAAATAACAGCAGAGGCGAAACAGCCCAAGCTTCTCATTCTGCTTTATTGCACATGTAAATAAGAGCTGGAGACATGCTCCCCTACCGCATTCACAGACTATTAAAACGTTCAGTTTTTCAGGAGTTTCCCCAGCTAACAGGGAACGTTCTCAAAACGTTGCCTAACATTCTTTAAATGTTCTATCGAAGTTCTCAAAAATGTACTTGCTTTTTTAACGTTATATCATATCAAAAACATCATTCTTAAGTAGTTAGTGGAACATTTAAAAAATGTTACAGAATTTCAAAATGTTTAAATGACAGTCTGATAACGTTAATACAATGTCTAAAAAACTGGACGCTTTGAACGTTCCTTTCAAAATAACATTGTAACGTTTTTGTTAATGAATGGAAACGTTAGGTAAACGTTCTTACAATCTAAAATCGTTAGCTGGATCTAAAATGAACAAACGTTTGAAGGTCTCCCTTCCATAACCCCATTTACAAATGAACATTTAATGTCCTGCTGTGCTAACAATAGCAGCCATTCAGCGACAGCTCTGCTAAAGCAGAGGAAGTCCATCGTCATCGAGGTGTACAGCACATTCTGAAAGCTACTGCAATGAACCGGCTGAAACATGACGCAGATCCACGTGTGTGTTGAGCCCAATCTAGACCCAGCATGTCTGCCAGTCAAACTGACCTCAAAACCTTCTGTCCAAAAACATTACTGTAAGAACGTTACTGCAAAAACATTTGTGAGGACATTTAGAGCATTGTGAGGACGTTCCCTATTAGATGCAGCACTGCCAGCTAAAAGAACTAAAAAATAAAGACCATCCTTGTTAAGTCTGAAGTAGTGTTTTAGAGACTGTTAAAATGTGCTGACCTGCAGATTTCACAGTTTTATCCGTCCACAGTGTCTGTCTCGTTTCACAGTGTGGACAGTGAGTGGGAAACCCTAATATCAGACATGGAGCAGAGCTGAGACGGTTATTTCTCAGACTCAACTGAGTCAGAGAGTTTGGTCTTTAGTTTACTGATAGAAGATTCCAACAGCCTGAGGAGGACCAGGCCAGAAACCTGCTCAGCATAAAACTGACACACTGCTGCAGTGGAGGGTTGCTGTCCGTGTGGGGAGACACGCAGACCGATGCAGTGCTGTCAGGATTGAAACCAGAGCAGAGGGAGTGTGAACTCCGTGAGATATGATGGAGTCTGACTGTAGGTCAGATGGGGTAACAAGGTGAAAAAACGGTCATTCAGGCGTCCTCCAACCATACAGAAAACAGCAGCTTCCTAGTTAACAGGGAACATTCCCAGAACATTGGCTTAGGAACATTGGTTCTTTGAACATTCTCTCAAAGTTATCAAAAGGGTTCTAGCAGGAACATCAGTATAATATTTTTTCACATTATACATCAGCAAAAAAGTTGTTCTTCAGTTGTTAGTGGAACGTTTTAAAAACATTACAGAATTAAAATGTAAGTTCCTAGAACAAATTTTTAATGTTTTTGTTACTTAATGGAAATGTTACAGAAACGTTCTTACAATGTAACATTGTTAGCTGGGTTGCTGCTCAGTTAGATTCAACTCTCGTTTACTGATTCCTCACAGTAATAAATGAAGCATGTTTATAGTCACCATTCTTCACATCTGCGTGATCAGTAATAACTGCTGCAGGTCATTAGATTTGGGAACTGAGCTTTTAATCTGGAGTTCATTTTTAATGATCGCAACATATAGAAATATTCATTCATCTCACAAACAAAAGCACAAAACTAACAAACCAGCCGACTCCAAGACAAACTCTCACAGCACATTTAATGAGTATCAACGAGTTCGTACTGTAAGCTACCGTACAGTGTTAATGCTCTGCCAGCCCAGCAGTTATTGGCTAATGGAGTGTTTTTGTGCCTGATTAGAAAAGTGCTTTTTTGATGTCATGTTTGATAAATGGTTAATGCGTATGTGTGTATGTTTATGTGTGTGTTGAGGTTTGGTTTAATTAATATAAATGAGTTTATGTTGTTGATGTCTGTGGTAATATGCAGTGTGTATGAGAGAATAATTGTATAGAAATACACACACAAGCTTCGTTCTGAAACAGTGAGCTCCCAGCTAACAATTTTAGGTTGTATTAACATTATTGTTTGGTTATAAGAACATTATTCAAACTTTTAATTCTGTAATATTTTTAAACTGTTCCACTAACAAGAAAAACATCTTGTTATATATGATATAATGTTGAAAACATTCTACTAATGTTAATGCAAAATAGTTTTTTTGACGACGTTAAGAGAATGTTAGCCATGTTCTGAGAACGTTCTTTGTTAGCTGCATGGGCGAGTACATGAATTCCTGCGAATACACCAGCGTCACTACGCAGATCTGAATGTTTCTTTCTTTTTGTGTTATATGTGGCTCAGGGAGAGGAAGGCCACAGGAAGGAGCTTCATTAGGTCATTAAAGAGAACTGATCTAAATCAAATCAGCCTTGAAATAGATGGTCGCCGTTTCCACGGCGACTGTCGTTTGGTTAGGCCTGATGTCTGAAAGCATTGATTAGTATGGCGTGTTCATGGCTTCACAGCAGCAGGCTTTCACAGGTCACCAATACAAATGAGAGCAAACGTTCAGGGTTTCAGTGGGTCTTAACTGCACACTCACTCACTGAAATCCTGCAGGCTATTTTTAAAAGAGAAAAACATTCATAAAGCTAACCATCAAATAATGGTCAGCAGGGTTAGTCGCTGAATTAACCAGTGTCGTCAGCCAATGAAACGTCTAGACTCTAGGTTTGTGGTTTGCTTTAATGTTGAACTGTTCTTCTTTATTTCAGCGGGTTACCCGAGTGAACGTGGCACGCTGGAACATTATGACATCATCAAACCGCGCCTGCTTATTGGAGGACAGCAGAGACCGATTAGCCTCCTAAAGACACTGGTGAGCGTCATTGTAAGAACTAAAGTGTTGTATATTAAGAGAAAACAAAAGCTTAGATTAGAACAAACCTGAAAATCTTAGTGTTTTTTGAGGGTTCCACTGAAGAGTTTGACACACTTTCATGGTAACACACTGACCTTTTGTGGAACGACTGGGAGAAAGCAGAAAATAACTTTTCTGGAAGACTTTTGTTTCTTTTGTCGTTAATGAATAACATTTCCCAACCAATTTATGGAATGAAGGCTCGCATGGTTTGTTTGTTAATTTGTTTGCATCAAGTGTGTTGTTTTCTTACTGGAGTTTGTAAAAAGGTTTTACAGAGAGAATTTACATGTGTACTGCCCAAAGCAACAATCGTAAAGAGCAACAGCAGACCACCCAGAGTTCTCTGTGTGTGTGCGCGCGTTTGTGTGTGCGTGCGTGCGTTTGTGTGTGCGCGCGTTTTGGTGTGTGTGTGTGTGTTTGCTGTGTGTGTGTGTTTGCTGTGTGTGTGTGTGTGTTTGCTGTGTGTGTGTGTGTGTTTGTGTGTGTGTGTGTGTGTGTGTGTTTGCTGTGTGTGTGTGTGTTTGCTGTGTGTGAGTGTGTTTGCTGTGTGTGAGTGTGTTTGCTGTGTGTGTGTGTGTGTTTGCTGAGTGTGTTTGCTGTGTGTGTGTGTGTGTGTGTGTGAGGACTTTGCATTCAAACACAGGGATTGAAGCCAATGAACTCATCAGTACTGGACTCCAAATCCAGGTTGTAATGAGCTGTTGTTTGTCTAAAGAAACAGAAAAATGACCATGAATCAATATCGTTGTAATTATCACAGAGAAAGAAATGCATCTGAACCTTCAGCAGCGATGATTCAAACCAAATGTGTTCTGAACCTGTGGATCAAACTCATGAGCTTGAAGGTGACTGGCTTTACAGTCTTACTATTTTTGGTCTGATTTTCATGAATTGCCCTTTTCAGGACATGCAACATTTCAAGTAGGTGAAGTCTTTTTTAAAAGAAAAATACTTCACCCAAAAATAAAATTAGATTTACAATGTGGATTTTAGTCTGTTCCTTCCACAAAGCTATTGTATGACTTCAGAGCTCTTGGAATATTTTGCACAAATAGTGATTAGGTTATTGAAAGAGTGCTGAAGCTCTGCGTGTGTTGCAAGCACATGCCCACCGCACCACAGCACCAAAGCTCCATGTGTTTTTAAGGTCATTGTTCCTCTTGACCTAGATGTTCAGGTTTGACTCACTGGAGAAGACATTATTCCAGTTAACAGGGAACATTCTCAGAACATTGGCTCTGAAAGTTATCAAAAACGTTCTAGCAGTAATGTTTGTAGAGCGTTTTTTAATATTATATATCAGAATGTTTTTCTTAAGTTGTTAGTGGAACATAAAATGTTTGTAATAACCTTAACGCAACATTTATAAAACTGGATGTTTTGAACGTTCCTAGAACATTTAACTTTTTGTTACTTAATGGAAACATTAGTTTAACATTCTTACAACTGAAAATTGTTGATTGGGTATGACGCTCTCCTCTAAAATGTTCTGGATCAGCCCAAAAACAGGTTCAAATCAGCCGAATCCTCCCAACAGCAGACGTCAAGCCTGGATGAGGCTCCGCTGCTGGAATGCTGTGTTTTGTTTTTGTGGAAAATAACATTTGTCATTTATACTGACATGTTAAACTTTTGTATCGTCTGCCTTTGGTCCAGTTTCCCAATAGCTGTTTGGATCATCCAGGTGGTCTTTAATAAAACTGAGATGGGAGTCTGTGTTGGTGTTGGACGACAGTGATTTCCTTTTTGTGTCCACGAATGCAGCAATGCAAAGCCCTTTTGTTTGTGGTAGATTCATGAATGCGGGGGTCAGGGTTTGACGGGAGAGCAGGGACAGCTGGCCATTTAAAAACAGCCGTCTGTTCTGACAATGTACATTTTATTCAAGCAGCATTTAAATAGTAGAAAAAGTATTATTTTATTTTACATCTAGATAGTTAAGGCTAGCTGTAGGGCTTGGTATTCCAGCTAACAATTTTAGGTTGTAAGAACATTTCCCTAATGTTTGCATTAAGTCAGAAAATGTTAAAAATGTGACTTTGACAGTTCTAAGAACGTTTTTGCGTGGTATAATGTAGTTGAAACATTTTTTTAATATTGTAACATTTTTAAACCTACCACTAGTAACTAAAACATTTTTGATATATGATGTATAACGTTAAAAAAAGGTTCTACAAGAACATTTTTGATAACTTGGAGAGAACTTCAACAAAACGTTAGCCAGCATTCCGGCAAAATTTCCTGTTAGCTGGGCATTGTGCACGTTTTCATGGGGTTTTAAATGTTAAATAATTTATTTGCCTACCTTACTATAGATTTATGAATGCAAAAGTTTTAGAAGTTGTTTTGTAACTCATTTGGTACATTCAGAAGAGCAGCAAAGCCCACTGGTGTACAGAGCAACCCCTCAGAGCTTTCTGATTCAATAATTCTGGTTTGATTTGCATATCCAGAGTCACTTGCATAGACAATGCATAGAAACCGTATCTAAGAGGCAAATACTGTAATTTGTGCCTTGTTATGCGACACAGAAACAAATGCATTTGAACCTGAATCACAACAGCAGAAAACTCAGTGCTGTTGGCTGGATTTGTGTGCAGTAAACAGGACGTGTGTTGGTGACAGTCGCTGCAGTAGATGCAGCCCGTCTCCAGTCACCTGCTTTTCTGTAGCGTTAAAGAACGATTTTATCAGCGACGCACCATTCTACAGTCTACACTGGCTTTGCTTTTCTTTATTTTGTGTTGCAGTCAGACGTTCACAGAATTTAAATGATCAGCACTAACTGTCCTCAGCCCCACTGTAGTCAATCACATTTCTGTCAACAATTTATGCAAATGAATTTAGCTGAAAAGTGACTTGTATAATATAGGCCATTTTTCATGTTTTTTTTTTAAAAATATATTTTGCTTCATTCTTGTTTGCGTCTCCTGGATGAAAATCAGCCCATATTCCAGGTTAAGTGAATGCAGGAAATTTTGAATATACTTTCTTTGACCATTTACTTTATCTGTGTGCGCATGTTGCTTGTGGTAGCACATTAGCATACATATGCAATTACCCACAATTCTGTGCATGTAAGACAGATGATTCATGCTTATTTTTGCAGTATTTTGTCGACGGCTGGCTGCTTTAAATCCGTTTCCCTCAGAGCCTGTGAGTAAATCTGCCCAACTTTCAGACTTACAAGCCGTGAAGAGAATTAATGTCAGAGAGAATTGAAACATAAAACCATCCTGACAGCTACAGAGCCGCGACACAATGGGAGATTCATTTTATCCCACACAAAAGCCCACTTAAAGCTGAAAATGTGCTTTCCCTGGCCGTCTGTCAGTCTCTGGGACCTCTACAGAGTGGTCGTATTGTCTTTAATACAGCAGTTGAAAGTCATTTTCCACAAATGTAACCTCTGACAGATTAGCCTTAACATCCTTTAATAAAATAGCATTGCGTTAGCAGAACAAAGGCTGTGGGTTCGATTCCCAGGGAACACACAAGTCGCTTGTAAGTCGCTTTGGAAAAGAGTGTCTGTGAAATTTAAATGGTTCAGTGTGAGTACAAACCAATACGTCATTTACTTGACAGACTTCAATTTATTCCCAGCTAACGGGGGAACGGTTTCAAAATGTTAGCTAATGTTCTCTATAATGTTCTTTCAAAGTTAAAAAGTTTCTGAAGTAACATTGGTAGAATTTCTTTTGTTATATAATATGGTAAATAATATGGTATAAAATATAATA